>VXCM01000663.1:267619-280603 GCA_014773175.1 Lucifuga dentata
CCCCCCAGCCCAACGAGGTTTTTACAGCATCATTTGTTTTCACACGGTGAAACCGATCAGGTCATTAAACGCCCCCTCAATAAATCTTTAGAAATCTTTTCCATTTACCCCCGAACAACAAGTGGAACCAGGCGAGTCCCCCTCACACCGCGTCAGGCCGCTGATAAAAGACAGCCATTCAATCACACACACACACACACACATACGTTAAGCTCAACTTTGTTTAAGAATATCTTCAGAACTTCTTTTAGCGCTGCAAACATGTAATATCTAATTTAAATCTATTTTAACCATAACTTTATTTAAACAGAATGCTGGTTAATTGAATATCAAAAGCAATAATTTATCCATAAACTATTACCTCAGACAGTAATATGTAGATGACTATAAACACAAAGCTAAAACATTCGTATTTTCTAAGAGGGATAATTATGCATCTTCCTTGAGCCACTTTAAGACCTTTTATAATGTTCATTATGTATCTAGTAACTATTGCATAAAGATTATATATTAGCCTTAAAAGTTGTTAAAAAAAATGAGTTCAAGGCAGACTGTTTTTCCCCTCAAATCTTTAAGTTTTAGATTTTCGGCGTCTGTGAACCACGTGATTCATATTTGTATTACATGTCAAACTTGGTAACAATATAATAACTCTGTCTTATGGTTTCTGAGTTCGGATTGATCTCTGAGACATCACGTCACATGTCGCCGTCTTCCGACTTCAAAAGACTGCAAGGATTTCTTAAGGGGTGGTTTCTCAAAATGTGGTCCCGGAATCCTCCAGGAGCACCTTAAAGAGGAAGATCGAGGCAAATCCCCAAACCAAACGAGGAATGGTCCACTTAAAATGTTGTTTCACTCGCTGTAAAGTTAGTGCAGCGTGTGAATGCATAATAAGTATGACTGATTTGATTATAGTTTTCAGTCTCACTCTATTGTTGTGAGCTCATGGTACATGCAGTTACAGGCAGCCCCACACTAAATCATACCTACAACAAAAAATAACAACACGTGAGGAGAGTGAGGGTGAAATCCTATCAAATGGGGGTTCTGTGGTGTAATGTCAGATCTTTGGAGGGTGGGTGGGTGGATGGGGTGGGTTTTTTTGACATGAAAAAGTTGGGGAACCCCTGCCTGATATTTCAATTTTTACTTGAAGAGAGTTGTTGTCACGCTTGCTTGCCCTGGCCTACTCTGATATGCACGCCATCCCCGCAAAGATGAACTCTCTCCAAAGGAGCCAGGCGTTAGGCAAAGTTGGAATGTCACCCCTTTGACAGCACCCCCCCCCCTTTCCCCATCACCTCCTCCTCCTCCAGCACTCCTCCAGCGGATCACTGTCAGATCACTATTTGCATAATTATATGCTCAGCTCAGAAGAGAAAACTAACCCCCAAATTTTACGGGTCAACGAACTGCAACAATCAATGTTTTATCGCGTATACTAAGGAAAAATATCTAACAATCATACTAGAGGAACTCTCTCTCTCTCTCTCTCTCTCTCTCTCTCTCTCTCTCTCTCTCTGCCTTTGTCAATTCAATTCAATTACTTTATTGGCATGAGTGCTTATCAGAAACAATATTTCCAAAGCAGAAAAAAATGGAAATCTCTCTCTCTCTCTCTCTCTCTCTCTCTCTCTCTCTCTCTCTCTCTGTCTCTCAGAACGTGAGCAAATACTTTTTCATCTATTAACTGAGGGGAGAATGTCTGGCTTAAGCTTGGTGGCGCATTCAAGATTGTATCCCTTCTCCTCTTCTCCCATTCTTTCCTTCTTTTCTTTCTGCCCCTACACTGTGTTTTTTTTCCGCGGGAGAAGAGCTCTCTAATGTAGAACCCCACGGAAGAGAGCAAAACTCGCTGCCCGGTTTCGTTAAACGTCATTACATATTCATTGACTTGCATGGAAAACCATTTAATCCAGTGGAAACAACTCCTCTTCAATCACCCTCTCTCCTTCTCTATTCTAATAAGGCCTCGCACACTGAGACAACACTTGGAGTAGGAATATTTTGACTGGGCTTTATAGTCCAAAGCAAAGGAGGTGCACACTGGTGAAAGATGCGGGTGTGTTCACAGGTGATGTTGTGCCCAGTGGGGTCGTAAAGTGGGGTGCTGGGGCGATCAAGGCTCCTTGAGCAGGTTTGTAAGGGTCTCCATGTGGTTTATAACAAAACTTCACTTCTCCTCATAACATTCCAGGTTGTCCATGTATCTAATACATGATTTGGTGTGATATTACATATTATCGAGGCACTGTACAAAAGGTTTCAAGTTAATCTGCAGAAAAAAAAAAGTCTGGAAATACCAGCGGATGTAATGACTGAGATTTTCAAACATCAGAGAGAGAGAGGGGGGGGNTTTTTTTTTTTTTTTTTTTTGGAAAAGTACAAATGAAATTGATTATAACAGTAATATTATAATTCCATCGGATTTTATAAGAATAGAGCCGTGGAGAAAGTACAGGTGAAAACTCTTTAACTGGCCAGAAAGATCGCTCTGAAATGACTAAATCACTATAAATCCCTCATATTATAAGAACATTATCAGAATACTCTGGCGTTTTTTTCGTTGGGGTTTTGTCTTCTCTTCTTTGCTAATACTTTTAAGCAGCAAAATAGTCCTCTGTGTGTGTGTGTGTGTGTGTGTGTGTGTGTGTGTGTGTGTGTGTGTGTGTGTGGTACGTGCTTGACGTCCTGGCATATAATACTCTGATTGTAGGACAGCTGTTGGCAGAGCCGTTTTACGGTGTTCAGTCCATTTGGCTTTAATAGCAGCTTTCAGGCGTCCCGCTCCTCTTTCCCCTCACCACCCCCTCAATTACACCTCCTCTGATACTCCGCTGGCCCGCAGACTCCTGCAGTAAAACACACCCTCTGAAACGCAATACATTTGAAGAATGGGCTCTGACTTTTAAGATTCGGGGCTGCATGCTCTCTGATGGCTTGAGAAGAGCAACGATAGGGAAGCAGTGACGAAGGAGGGGAAAGAAAGTATAACACAGCTCATTGGTCCACTTTCACAAGCCACCCACGGCTTAGTGGGGAAAATTGGTCATTTTGGCTTGATGGATGGCAGGCAGGATGAAACTTTCTGGGTGGACCTGTGTGATCAGGCCTTTCTCAGGCTGTAAAACTCGACTGGATATCCAGAAACTTAAGGCGTAAACTTAGTGTGTAAATGTCTAATATCATAATGACAAATGCCAGTTTAAATTACATGCAATGTAGTGTGTGTGTATTTTCCATTTAACTTCCATGAAGATTTTAGTCATCTCATCGCAAATTTTACCTTGCTTCTAATGTATACAGTGGATGCCCAATAGTATTTCCTAATATATTCACAAAATATACCTTGAAATCTATAATCAAAGATCAGAAACAGCCTACTTAATTAAAATAAACAAAAAAAAAAAAAAANAAAAAAAAAAAAAAACACAACTATTTATTATTTAAATCTATATTTTGCTCCCATTTTTTTTTTGCCAAGTCTAAAGACAACTTTAGTATTAATTTGATAAATTACAAATGAGTTAATGTTATATTATATACCAATAAATGTGCATACATTTTAAAATGCACATGTTTTTCAAATTTATGAGCATATATTTTATATTTAGCCTGTAATTATAATAAAATTCAATCTCATAAAAAGCACTCTAATACTATAGGACAATGTATCATATACTGTATAATCTTATTTTAAAAATGTAATCTGCTGCATAGTGTAGCTATATTGTCCAAGGGTTCAACATCTTAACATCTAAATAAATAAATAAAAGATTCTTAAAAACGAGAGTTCAATTTAAGGCCATAAAAAACATAACGCATTGATTATTTAATAATCTGTTAAATAATTTATTAATTATTATTAGACCAATGACGCTTCATATTTAATATTATTTGAACGAACATGAAAATGAATTATATAATAAAAACACAAATCGAAAAACAAAGTAGATATAGTAAATACTGTGAGTACAAATATTAATCTTAATCGAAAATGCAAATATTTACTGGAATTTTATTGTTAAAGTTTTTTTGTTTGTTTTTACAGTTGCCATTGAAAAAGGAGCGGAATGTTCTCCGGTTTGTGGCTCATGAGCCGGTTGATTTTTGCAGAAAAGAAATGATTCATTATCGTCACAAAACTCAATAATGATAATCACTCTACTTATAAAATCTCTGTACATATTCTGTCATCAGTGATCAAACATTAAGGGTATATACTTCAGCTTCCATTATGAATGGAAGGAGGTGGGCTGTATGAAACAATATTATCTTGTATTTAAAGTAACGAAATAATGAGGTAGATCCAGAAATCTTTAAAGTAAATCCATCTTAAATCAATACAGCGTGGAATTGCTGAGATATTGATTAGTTAGAGAAAAGGCCTGGACTCACACTGCAAAAAGTTTCCATTCTAACAACCAATTAGCTACGTAATCTCTCTTAAAATAAAGTTCTCACAAACATAATTTAAAAAAAATGATATTACATGCATGTTACAGTTAGTGTGAAATGATTCAGTGTCTCCAGTGTAGTTTCACTTTATCATGATTTATTGTAGTTATATTAAAAAAAACAAAAAAAAAAAACATGAAAAATAAAGGATATCAATCAACTAATATTAATATTACTACAGTGTATGTTATTCTTATTACGATATTTTGTACTGGAAATTAGTCATTAACACTAGTTTACCGTGTTTGAGAATTGTTTTTCATTTTTTCAGAACAATAACAATATTTCTTTCTCGGATTCAATAGATTCAAATATTTATTAAATTACTTTTTTTATTTGTTTTTTGTTTTGTTTTGTTTTTTACAGTGTACCTCCTGTACTAAACCCCACACAACCCACCTTCTCTTTTGAGTTTAAAATCTTTGGAAAAAAAAAAAAAAAAANAAAAAAAAAAAAAAAAGCGCAACGCGATATTAAATCACACATTATAGATGAGTTTCATCATGTGGACGCAGCCCTCCGAGGATAAACACGGCAGTGCGTGGGGTTAGAATAAGATCCAAGTTATTATTACTGAGGGAGCGGCCTTCACTGGCAGCACCCTGCATCCTCATTACATCCACCCCAAAAAAGAGATGGAGGTCTAAATGAAGTTATTGCCATCCAATGAACTCAAATTAGCCGGGCCACACCATGATAGACAGCTCGGATGGAGAGAGGGGGGAGTGGGCTGCAGGAATTAAAGGTGGTGGGATTGGCAGGTGTATGTTTTGATGTGCATTTCATGGTTTGCAAGCCCCCTCAAGTAAAGTTGGCTTCATTTAGAATCTCCGTGGTTAAGCGAGTTAATATCTTGGTGTTATTAAAGGGCCTGCAGTCACCTTGCTGCCTTCTCTTTGATGCCCAACTCCTCCTCCCATCTCCAAGGCTTAGACTCTGTTCTCATCCATTTCATTTCTTTATCAGTCATTCAAATATAACTCTCTCTCTCTCTCTCTCTCTCTCTCTCTCTCTCTCTCTCTCCATCCATCTGAATAGCTCTCTTCTTGTCACTAAGGTCCTCATTGTGTTTGCTACCTGAGTCAGCAGGGAGGATGAAAAGAAGAGTTTGACAGAGGAAGGAAGGGAGGAAAGGGTAGTTTGACATGCAAGGAAGGAGACGGAGGCGATGATAGGAGAGAGGGGCCCTATGAGGAGCTGAGTGAATTTACCTGCTCCTCCGGTATAGGGAGTGTGTGTGTGATAGTGTGTGTGAAGTTAACAACAGAGTGGCCAACTCCCCTTTATTGCTGTTTATCCCTGCAGCAAAAGCTGTCAAGCGGTGACGGATTGGCAGTATCTCTAATCAGTGCCCTCCTTCCTTCTCTGAGATCCCTGCTCAACTCAGCCACTATTGATCTTTTGCAAATGGATTGTAACTAATGCTATTTATTCTTTAGAGAATGCATATAATGCATACTTAGAAAAAGCCCAGCTTTCCAGCTTTTACTCACAAAATGTTCTCACTGTCAAGACACATAATTGCAGAAGTTGTAAACTCATAGAAATATATACAATTTGGAAAACTGCAGACTTTCCTAAATGTAAAAATAAATTTAAAAAATACTGGAAAACATCTAAATCATTTTTTAAAACAATGCTAATGTAGTGAATCCAAACGTATTAATTGCAGGTAGAACGGGAAGAAATTAGTTTTTCTAATGACAGAGAAACGAACTTCTCCAATTAAAAGTAAAATATTGTTGTGTATTATGTGCAATCCACAATAAATGAAATTTCTGATATCTCAAGTGTCAAAGACAATAATTTTTAATTAACATAATATTTGATCTAAAAATCACAAATAGAAAGTATGTTGTGTATTTTATGGATACAGATACATAATATTCTTTGATCTTACAAAGATGAAAGGGGTGTTGTTTTTGACCGCATAACGTTTTGTCCACAACTGTGTTTGATATAAATATTTATAACATGAAAAATAATACTAGTTTATATATTTTAGAAAGTTATTGTTGTTTTGCCTTAAATTTCCACTTGGCTCAATAGTAGGTTCTTATATTATTTATTTATTTATTTATTTATTTATTTATTAACGAGCTGTGAGTGGGAGGAGTCGCACACAGATAAATGAAGACTTGAAGATTAGAATAACTCGGAAAGCGCCGGGACTTAGAGTGGGGTGAAAATGCAGCCATCATAAAAGCAGAATAACTAGAAGTCCAGAGTCTCATGCAGGGCGAGTGAAATAACAGCGGAGCTGAAGCGAGATTTCACTCAGCCTTCAGTGGGATTGCTGCTTATCTCGCCAACACAGCGCTGCTGACCTGCACTCTGCTGCATCAGAGTGTGTGTTTGTGTTGAGGTGTTGACCTGTCAGGGGGGACTTGTTAGGACTTTAACTCCGACTGCTGGCGGTCTCCAGACATCCGGGGGTGGCATCGATTTGAAACTTGTCCTGTCTAATTTGATGATAACATCCAGTCTGCCCCGCCGCAGCACCATGGACAGCGCACTGTCTTGACCTTGCCTTGCTATCAAATTACCCCCGTCTGGGCCACGGTGGGAGACCAGCACCAAGTTTACTATAGGCAGAGAGAGAGAGAAAGAGAGAGAGAGAGAGAGAGAGAGAGAGAGAGATGGGAACATTTTGCTGGTTTCGCCAAAGACAAATCTTGCGTGAAGCTTGTACTTGCACTCTGTAATGTTGTGGTAAATCAAGAGGAAGGTGGACCATTAAACTATGACCTTCAATGCAAGCGACGCAACCACCAACGTAAACAATAATCAGTTATACTTTCAGAAAAGCTTTGTTTTATATTTTTGTCCTTAAAGAATCTCATTCAAGTTTTGCACTATTTAATATGATACATATACTGGTATAATTTCACTTTGTTAACTCAGTTCAACATAATATTATGCTAATTGTGACGCAGCTATCCCAAAATACACTTATCTAATGAGCGCATTGTGAATTTGAGCTTGTAAAACACATTTAATGATTACAGAGAATATATTTTGCAGGTTTAATATGTGCTACACTTTATAGATTGAATGCACAGGTGTGAGGCACGTGCGCAGATTTCATTCTTTGCCTTTTTTTTTTTTAGCCAACTTATACAAGCCATTACTATATTACAAAAGCTAAAGAAAAAACAGGTTTGAAGTCAAAACCAGCAGAATGTACAGTTTGTGGACCTCTTAAGACTATACGTGCTGTCTATAGGTGCATGTGCAAAAGAGAAAACGAGCAAATTATATTTTGCAAATGTTCTCATAGTTACGTCCTATCAGCTGGTGCACATACAACAAGTTGACTTGGAGAGAGAGAGAGAGAGAGAGAGAGAGAGAGAGGCTGNTGGTGCACATACAACAAGTTGACTTGGAGAGAGAGAGAGAGAGAGAGAGAGAGAGAGAGGCTGTTTGATGGAGCTCTACAGCTTTGAGACAGCTTGTTAATTAAAACCCCAAGAGATGAGGCTCTGCAGCCACCGTCCATATCAGAGCACTGCTAACTATACTGACAGCAAGTTACTTAACAAGCCAGAGCCTCAATCCCATACCTTTTTATCACAGGCGAGCAGTGAGATATTTTAATTCGTTAAAATCCCACTGTGGCGGTGAAATATCTTGTTTTCTACTTAAGAAATTATGACAAACCTTCCTATTCCCTGTCATTTGCGGGATACAGCCCCAAATGACTGCTTATGCTTTAAAATCCACGCAGCAGCTTAAATGTGGCAAATTCGATTAAGGAAGGAAAGAAAGGAATGTAAAAAAAAAAAAAATGAGTGAATTAGTCTAGACATAGGTTGGGAGGTATTAAATTCTTAGCTTTATATTCAGGCATTGGAATTATTTCCAAAATCAAAGTAGCTTACCATTTCAGAGAGCCGGAGAGGCCTGCAGATACAAAGAAGCAACATCAAGTCAAAACAAAGAGACTGCTGTGTGTGTTTTGCTGAATGCATTTTCTGATCAATTTCAATCCAGGTCATCATAGCTTTGCCCCCATGCATTATTCCACCTTAATTGAACCCACAACCCGCCCTTTGCCTGCGGGATCTCCCAGCTATTTCAATTCTATATGCATGTGTGAGATGATGGCTTGTTAAGTCGAGGAAAACAAATACCAAGAGAGCCTTACTCAAACACTCAAAATGTATGACGGGCCCATGCCCATTGTTCCAAAAATAATTGAAATACTGCTTTCCTCTCTCTCCCCCCCGCTTGTTAATAATATGTTAGCCAAGTGTTGGCCAGCTAATGTAAACAGCAGTAAAAGAAGTCGTGGATTTAGGGGAATGAGGTGAAGCCTGACTGGGTTTGTGTCTTCTGGGAACTCCAGGTGGAGAGGATCCACATACAAGCGGACCTGCTTTGACACACCACCCAGGATCTAAACCGTGTGTGTGTGTGTGTGTGTGTGTGNAGTTGAATAGCCTAATCTGCACTGAAACCTTAGACAGAGACCGTCCTGTAAACTATAAGGTCCCAGACAGGTTCGATTTCCGTCCACAAGATGTCCACAAGTGCGTTGTTGTGCAAGACCAACGTTCCTATCCCCAGTTATATAGTTACAGTGCAAAAAACAAACAAACAAAAAAAAAAAAAAANAAAAAAAAAAAAAACAATTCAGCAAAAATTTCTTGTGATCATTAAGATCCAGTATAAATGGTTTATCGAAATGAGCTATCAAATAACAGATAAATTCGAAAATAGAGTAATCAAATGTTATTTTTCATTTAATCATGCAACTATATGGAAGACTGGGCTTTAACTTTGTAATTTAGATGTCTTCAGATGAGGGAAAAATAGGCCACAGTGGGGGGGGGAAAAAAAGCCAAAACCGCCATTCATGGACCACATGGGCTGCTTCTACACAGTGGTCGCACTCAGCCACATAAGAGGAAATCTCTTTTCTGGATCTATGCATTGGCAAATAATAAGATTGATTAAATATATGATTTATAAAGCAAAGCAACCACCAGCATGAACCAAAATCTGCTATGTTTTCACAAAAAATAATTTTTGCAACGATCATATTTTAAAATAACTGATATCAGGTTGATAGTTTAAATTTACATCATAAAGATTCATGCCAACAAAAATGAAGATAAACAGTATTTTCCTATAAAAAAAAAAAGGTGCATAGATGAAGTTGAGGGTGCGTTTACTTTCCTCTGCATCAGTGGATCTTTCCAACGTGTAAAGTGCGTGTTTCTTTGTCGTTGACTGCCGTATTAAGGCCCCTGCACCTGATCTGTTTGTGGCTGGTCTGGGGCCACAGCGCATTTTAAGACAGCTGTAAAAAGCTCTCCAAGTCTCCAACACATTCATCAACGTCAGACACCGACAAGCCTCTATTTAGTGAAAGTGTAACTGCAGCAGTATATCACAGAGCAGAGTGGGCCACTCAGCAAACAATACAATGCACCCTTTTTCTTGCTTGTAACCATTCTAAAACAGATTATAAAGTCGGACAGATGATCGTTGATTATTTAAAAAATAACTTTAAAAATATAAAGTCATATTAAAGTTATATTATATGAGATAAATGTTTGGTTTTTATATCTGAAGCAGGTTTTCCAGTTTTCTCTCGCCACTATAAAACACCTTTTGATGCAATTCACGCAAACCAAAATATTGTTTAAACTTTATGATCTACTCTATATTATAATGTGCAGGATTTTGCATCTTTAAATGACGTAAGCCCGCACTTACTTAAATTAATAAGACTATATTTGTTCGAAACTGGCTAATTATCCTATTATTGCTATATCTCCCTAATTCCTAATTTGAACTAGAGTATCTCACTGTATATCTTCTGGAACATTACGCTAAAATAAACAATTAATTATCTAAAGCTCAAATATTGTGTGATAGTCTGTGTTATTATCAGTTTACATTCATATTAAATGCATTAGTGATCGCTGGTTTTAATCGATGTGATTTCGCAGCGTAACAAAACAAACAGAAATGTTGGTCGACATAAGATAAGACAATTACAAAACTCTACGCGATTCACAGCGGTGGAATTGCATTAAGAGTCGTTTGGCAGCTGCTGAAGTTCCGAGTTAAAAAAAAAACGCATCGTGGAGACGCTTTGCTGAGCGGTGGACTGTGTGCTGAGAGCAGCTTGAGGGGAGGGAGAGAGAGAGAGAGAGAGAGAGAGAGAGAGAGAGAGAGAGAGAGAGAGAGAGGAGGTCCCTGTGTCGGAGGGTCCCACAACGCAGAGCGCCATCTAGCAAACAAAAGTAGAAACAATAATGTGTGAGAGCTGCTGCCTTTACGCACAGAGGCGCAGAGGGACACTGCAACAAAGCGCTGTGCTTTAGCTCTCCAACACAAAACTTTATTTACCATTCATGCCATAACGCGTCACCAGCCTTACTGTTCTCACCGTACGTGCACGCTTGCCAGTTGCGCTAAATTAATACACGATCCAGCCTCGATCGATTAATTAGCGTTAGTGTAACATCCACTGCTTTTCTGTTTCCATCGGATCAAATTTTAATGAGCTTCTGAAGGGGTCAAGATGCCAAACCAACTCATGAGTGGTCAAGCTGAATATGGGTAGAAGTTTTAATGTCAGTGTGCGAGGGAGGGGAAGGGTGGCTGGTGACTCCCCACTTGACAAAATCAATCGATATTATCACTCTCAAGCTCCATCACAGCGTTTTACTGGGGATGTGTGTGTACCACAAGCAAACAATACATCTTCTGTCGAGTGCATAGTTGCGAATCAGTTTTATATGTCTGAAGCTCCGCCGTTGAGAGGCATTAAGAGGTGGGTTTTAACCCTCACACGCGTGCAATTAAATAAAATAAAATCAAGCAGTGGAGACGCGTGTAAATGGTCAGTAATATGCCACCAACACTTGACTGCGTCCTCACCCACTCGCAGTAATCTTTCCTACTCATCCTCAGCGCAGCCACCTCCATTATTTCATATGAAGACAGAGCAAAGTCGTCTTCCCTATAACGTCACTGCCTGGTAATGATGGTGCAATAACAGCAATAGTAGTAATAGCCATACATATAGTGTTTGAGTAATAATGATAGCAGTGGGTAAAAGCCTGATCGCGAGTGTGGGGGCATTATTAGAGCAGCAATCAATGCAGAGCTATATATCTAAAATGCTCAGGCTCCTGCTTCACTCAACGGGAGGATTTGTTGGGTAGAGGTAATTTTGGCCACATTACCACTGAACATGCTAGAAAAAAAANAAAAAAAAAAAAAAATATATATATATATATATATACATAAATCCTTACATCAATAACTTTTGCATACACGAATAATATGACTGATTTAATTATGCTTATCCAAGCCAAATTAGGAAACGTATAAAATAAATCATTGGTGAAATGTTTAAACATTTCTGAAGTTAGAAAGCAAATTACAAAAATATAAATTTTAACAGCATGATATTGAAGTGTAATAATGCTAAAGACAACGTGTGACTGATTAGGCAGCTTTAGCAATGATATATGAACAGAGGTGTCAGGGGCAAAAATTCTCATATTCGTTATCTTGTCATTCGCCCCCCGACAACCAGCAATTTGTGACAATTTTCACTCGGTAAAAGCAGCCAATAATTCCCCCCAGCCTCCATACTGCAAATAAACTTTAGAGTGCATGTGCACACTTATAAACTACACTACTAATACAGTTTTACAACTAAGTACAATGAAATTGCGAGTTTTTCCATTGCAACGTACCTCGTCTAATTTTATTATATATACATAATGATGAAGTAAGTGTGTGTGTGTGTGTGTGTGTGTGTGTGTGTGTGTGTGTATGTTAGACGCGCGCTGGTCACTGTGCCCTCCACTTGAAATGGGTATATTCACGGCAGGAGAGTGCGTTAATTGATTTATTAATTAATAGGAAAATACACGTGCAGTTTATTATGTATTTTCCCTCATGTGATATTGTTTACATGATGTTCTATACTGTTGTGTTGAAACTATTCTAATTATAATAAACATCTGGTCATCGGTCAGTTAAATTACATTGAAAAATAAATGTTGATATTAACATGAAATGAGATCATCCTAACACAATCATTTCAATAACCGAGTTATTAGAGAATGCTGTATGGTGTAAAGTGTGGCATTCACATATTAGAAATATATAAGGCATTCATACCTTAATTAATACAAATTATTTAATTTATTTCCTAAATTTTCTCAAAGGTAAACCCTTAACATTGTGCAGTATTTCCAAAAGTGTAGGGCTGGTAATCAGAAAATTGCAGATTTGCAAATAGCAAAGTCTTTTTTGGTGAAATAAAGGATCATTTTAGAAAATATTTCTATCTTTTCAGCATTATGGTGCTGCAACCAAGCCAGAGAGATTACAAAATTCCCCACATCATTACCATTAAAGCAACTTTCTGACAACCACACTGGCCCCCTTATTTTAATTCACCAAAACCTACATGAGAACCCCGGAAACCCCTTCCTTTGTATACCTAAGCCCCTATGATCAATGTATATATATATATATATATATATT
>VXCM01000664.1:0-29425 GCA_014773175.1 Lucifuga dentata
CAAAATAACCAATATAATTTCAAAGTAATATATGCTGTGTGGTTGTGGATTGTTCTGTGCTTTTGTTTGAGTATTATTTACGTGTGTAGGTAGAGGCATGATGATGGCTGCTCACTTCCTGTGTTACAGCTTCCTTCTTGCTGTTGTTGCTATACATTAAACACCAGCTGTTTCTGCCTCAGAGCTCGGTGTTATATAAGGTATCACACAAGCTTGTTAAGTGTTTTTAATCTATACTTCTCTGATCTGTTGCATCTCTGATGGGGAATTCACACCGGTGCTGTCCCTTCGTCTTGTGGCTTTGTAATTAATTAGCTTTACTCTTCATGGAGAGCGACGCCACCTGCTGTATGTTGTGTCAGGTAACGCTGGAGAAGTTTTCCAACTCTGCTGCGTTGTTTTAATAAGCTGGTTTTCATCACCAAGGAGGAGGAGATGTTTGTTTTCTGTCTGTTTGGTTGCTAACAGGATAAATAGAAAAGTTATGAATGATCTTGATGGAATTTGGGGGACAGATAGATAATACTGAGAGAAAGAAGTGATTAAATTTTGGAGGTGTTTTGGGTGGACATTTTTAGCCAGTAAAAAATTCAGTGCTGATGGGCTGATTTCATTAAAATTTAGCATGAATGGCTATTTTTTTTTTTATACAAAGAGAAGATCTATTTGTTTTGGTGCTGATCCAGATCATATTCACACAGGATCCAGCAGAAGGATTTGTTTGTTTGTCTGTGTCGCAGGATTTCATATTGAAAATTTGATTTGCTTGCATGAAATGTGAAACTTGATGTTTGACATAAATATGGATCATTTTTGGGTGATAAATGCTGAAATTTTTATCGTAGGGGTTGTTTTGTTGGCCTTGGTGGAGGCATTCCCTCTTTTTTTTCATTAGTTTTCTCTTTTTTTTCTCTTCTGGACATGATATGTTAAAAGGTCAGTAATTTGATATGTATTATAAATTTATGTTATGAATAGAAAGTTGATAATCTCTATTCAAAATGATTCAAGTGACTTTTTTCTAAATGAGCCTTTGTTCCATTAACAGTGGGATGGATGGATGATGCCAAACTCAGCCATTATTGACTGGCTGATGGTACAAGCCAAGTCTTAAACTCAATTCCTGAAATTTATCAGGTCTATTTTCAAAGATAATACAGTTTAATTTAAAGTTGGGATGTTAAACATGCAGGTTTTTAAATAAACAAAGTGACTGACCTACTAATGTTTGTTCTTTAAAGGTCTTTAAAGGCCATTTCACAGATGAGGAGGTAATTTCTGTATAATGCAACAGATTGTAAGATTTTATTTGAGGCATTGTTTTTCTTTTACTTCCATTTTATTGCATTTTAATTAGCATTTTTGTAAGCCTAAAACAAGCTGGTTTGTATTGGAGTAAAAATAGGACTTTAGTATGAATTTAAGGACTCAACTGACAAACTGCTTCATAAATTAGTCTATGAAATCTAAATTTTACTTTGAAATTTTTATTGCCCTGTTTGATCCTTGAATCATAAAACTTCACTGTTGTGCGTAAAATCCCACTTTCCCTTCAAGGATCAATAAACTTCATTTCATCCTTAAGTCTCATTTAGAAGAAGTTTACACTCTAGCCTGGTAGCCTGACATTCTACCTCCTTTCCTTATCAAATACACATTAATGGCTAAGATAGCTATGGGGTGACCCTCCCCTCGCACCTCCAGGACCCCTTGACCACCTCCCCCGTGCACGACACCAGCGTGCACGGTGGGGATCAGCCGCAGCCCTCTTTTCCTCATTAACCTCCTCTAATTAGATGGCAGGGAAGTCCATTGTTCGCCCTAATGAAGCCTCAATGGAAAGACAGGGCCTCGCCTGGCTCTTCTGACACTGCTGTGAAATTACAATCTCCCTCTTCCTCGCCATCCCTCCCTCCCCAGCTCCATTTCTCCCTCTCCTCCTCCTCGCTCCCCTTTCCTTCATGGGTTTGGGTTTTCTTCGAGAGCATCGAGCCGGAGGACGGAGTTGGAGCTTGTCTTACAGAAAGCAGAGGTGGAAAGTAACTGAATACATTTACTCTACTTCTGCGCATTTTTTAGATCGTTCTGCTGTAGTTCTGCTGAGTATTTCTGTTTTCTGCTACTTTGCACTTGTATTCCACAATATTTCAGATGGAAATATTGTGCATTTTAGCACACTACATTTATCTAATGGAAGTTGTTACTAGTTTCTTTCGATTAGATAGAAGATTAGGAATTATAAACTAAAATATTCCTGCTGTCTCACCTTGTTTTAGCTTAACAGCACATTCATTCTCCACAACAAATACACAGTAATATTTTGGATATTTGAGTGTTTAACAGCTAATCTTTACATTTACTTTTACTTATGTAGAATTTTAAATGCACAACTTTTTCTTAATTTTACTTAATAATCCCAATTTAATGACCATATAAATTTGACCAAAAGTCACATATATAATTCATTTATTTATAATGAAAAATCACATTTTTCAAAAATGTTTGCTGTTAGTTCCTGTATTAAAAGTTCTGACAAACAGTTTTCAGGTGATTTTTGGTGATAGATTGAAGATTCATGTGCTTTTTCCAGAAACAGAGCAGTAAGACAGATAATCTGCGTGATCGCTACACATTCCCATACTGCTAGTTTTGCTCCAGCAGCCGAGCCAAGGGTAGCATTAGCTCTGATTAGCGCCCCCAGTATGGATCCCATCCACTAATTACTTGAGCTGCTGTGGTTCGCTGAGATTTAAGTACCACCTCAATCCCATTATCTCCCATCCCTACAGCTAGCCTCTGTCGCCCGGGCCCTTTGTAGCAGAGAAGTGGAGGCTGCAGGGTTATTGATACGGGCCTCCCTCGCAGATAAGATCCACAGCGGTCTGAAGGAGGAAGCTACTGTACTGCTTAGGAGGGAGGAAGTGAGGAGGTGAATGGCCTCGGATCAGCGCCGGAAGGGAAACAAAGAGGGCCGAGGGCGCGAGTGTGAATGTGTGTGTGCACCTATGTGAGAAAATCAAAGGCTGTGACAGGAGCACAAGGTGGTGATTGGGGGGTTAAAATTGGATGAGGTATTTGGAGAGATTATTCACCCTCCAGTGTTTTTCTTCCTTTTTGGTGCNAGGAGGGGGTTTTGCTCTCTGCTCACCCCAGAGCGACTAATTACAATTCACATGTCACACACTCCACACATAATAAGAGTTAGGAAACAGAATTAGAATATTCCAAAGGCCTGCAGGGGGTGTCATCTCGGGAGAGTGGGGAAAGTGTGTCTCTTTTGCAAGGGAGAAAAGAGGGTAAGGAGGGGTGAGTGTGTATGTGTGTTTGTGTGTGTGTGTGTGGCTGTATGTGTTTATGTGCCGGTGCACTGCAAAAATCAAGTCATATTTCTCTATCATTGATCTTCAAATCTTGTTTTCTTAAAACAAAGGAATAAATCTGCCAGGTTAGATTATTTTCAATATGTTTCCAATACAAATCAATTTTTTTAAGGATTTATTTTAAAGGAAAAAAGAATATTACACGATAACATGCAGAAAAGACTTGATAATGTGGAGATTTTTGCAGCGTGCATGATGCTTGCCATGGAGAAATGGGTGAGTGGGGGCAGAAGGGTGTGTGTGTGTGTGTGTGTGTGTGTGGAGGAGTGTGTGCATGTGAGTTTGTGTGTTGGGAGTGCAAAATATCTGCCACGTTCCCACTCTGAGCATTCCTGCCTGCTGCCCCCCTCTTCTCCGCCCCATCCCGTCGATATTCCTGCCACCCCTCTCTCTCTTCACACGTTGGGTGTCGCCTGCTTGGCACGCTGCTGCTGCTGCCTGTTAGGGTGGCAAAGGGAGGTGGGATGGAGGGTTTTTTTTTGGGTGGGGGTGGAGGGCATTTGAGTGACATCTGCTCTGCTGAGGCGAGGGGCAGGCAGGCTCCTGGCGTTGGTGGGCGCCATGTCGGAGGCATTGGCACAAGGCTTGCTGGGTGCAGCAGGGGTGGCGGCACCGGCAGCAGGCGGTGGATGGCCTTAACGGAGAACCGTTTGCTCAAACAGCATGACATCTCCTGGAATGAAAGCACAGATACACACTACTGGCACACACTTGTACGCACAAACCGGCACACCTTTCTCCCTATTTTTCACCTCATACTGCAGGATTCCTCCACCGGTGTCTGAAGCTTCCATGTCCAGCTCTGAATTGCTGTTCAAAGGCATTTTCATCTGCAGTCTGCAAACGCAGACAGTGTCAGCGTGACACTGGGGTTCATTTATGCTGCCAATTACCTTCCTCGCTGCCTTGTCCCTTCCATCTCTACCTGTCCTCCGTCTTTTATCCTCTTTCTCCTCATGTTTTCCTAACCCAAACACCGTTAATGAACCATGAAGCTGACATCTGCAAGAACGCAACAACTACATTAACGTGAGCAGCGGCAACGTCCCAAATCTCTGCCTTGTCACCTGCCACATCCCAAAGGGAATGCAGAGGTAAATGGGACAGGAAGAGGGACTGGGAAGTGAGAGGGCATTGAAGAAATGAGGTTCAGTACTTACAGCGGGATGAGGAGAGAAATCCTGTTGGTGTCCAATGATGTGCTTTGGTCACTTTTTAATGCTTTGTTGTTTTTCACTGTTAGACTTACATCAAAAAAATATAAAGTTATTAGCAAATCTGATCGTAATTGCACAGTGGAGGACAATGGATTCAGGTTACCTGGGGGTGACGAAGGGAAGAAAACAAGATGAGTGACGTTTATTAGATTGTATCTAAACGAATCTACCACTCTCCTCTGTCTTTCTCAGAAGTTGTTTCCCTCCTCTTTCATATCACCGCCGTTGTCAAGGCACTGTGACGCTGATGTGGTGTAAATTGATTTCCCGGAAGATGTGATGGATGAATAGAGAATGAACATCTTCATCGCTGACCCCGGCGACGATTGCTTCTTCCCCTGCCCGGCTCCAATGATTGACAAGGCTGCTAACGAGTGCCGTCGCCGGTCGTGTTATAATTTCAGCATGTAGAAAACAGCCAAGGCTCGGCCTCGAGGTAATGAGCTTCTGGAGAGAGGGAAGAAAGGAGGAGTAAGGAGAGGAGAGACTCAACCCCGGAGAGGTGAAATAAAAGAGTGGGAGTAAATAAAAAAAGACGACAAAGCACATGAAAGTAGATTAGAAAGAAGTTGAGGTTATCATCGACTTGAGAGGGGCCTTTCATTGTTTATCTCCTGTCTTGATGGATGTCTTTCAAGCTGCTGCGATGGCAATGTATTCATTTCTCCGTCGCTGAGAGGCAAGACGTTCAACGACGTTCAAAAGGAACCATAAAATGTGATATTTGCATTAAAAGTATTTGATGTAAAACTGCTGCACGGTGCAGATTGTGTGCACGTGTATAGACATTTGAGTGCATCTGCATCTTTGCATGTGTGGGCATGTTTGTACATGTAAATACTGTATGTGTAAAACCCATGAGTGTGTTTTTGTGTGTACATGCCCACACATTTTTCATGTAATTTATTCCTCCACGTGGGGGCTGAAGGCAGGCCTCTCTCTGTTTATTTGGATGATTAGGAGGTGACAATATGTTGCTGATGATCAGGTTTATAATCAGCTAACATCACAGATTATTCTAACCTTGATTAAAGACCTGCAGTCTCCCTATCATCTCCCAGCTCAGCCTAACAAGATAGGATGACGCTCTGATTAATGCCAGAGAGCGACTAGTCATGACACAAAGGACAGGAGCATCACCGCAGGAGGACTCCGCAAAGCTGTCACACATCATACTTTCCCGTCTTTCTGATTTGTCTGCTTGATACAGGACCTTTGTCTTAATTATTTTCTTTAACAAATTAATCCGTGTGAGACTGATTCAGGTTTCATTACCGCGATAACAAGGATGGCGTTGTTGACGTCTGCCGTGATTAGATATGAAAAGAAATGCTGCGGCGGAATGTTACTGCTGTGCAGCCATCTGCTAACACAACCGCTTTCTCATTCAGAAACTCAGAAACTCCTCAGCAAACTTTCCTTTGTGTTGTGTAAGTGTGTGTGTGTGTTTACGTGGCGGTTTGCGTATTCCTGGCAGCGTGTTTGATTCATTATGCTGCGAGGTGTTGTTGAGGTCCCGGAGGTGTGTAGGAGAGGAATGAATGAATGAGTCGTTCTCGCAGGTTGTCAGATGATGGAGGCACCGATCCAGCGTCTCTGGCAATCATCATGGAAGCCTCTGGCCTTTGATTCCATTTAACACGGAGCAGCGAGGCCACGACTCCTCCACCAGAGTGAGCTCGTGCTGAGGAGGAGTTCAACATCCAACGTTTTCACTCAGCAAAAGCAGCTCTTCAGAGTGAGCGTTTCAGTAGTATGCTTTGGGAAATGATTGTCAGTAACATTACGTGTATGAAAATTTAATATATTAGGTTCAAACATGTAAAATGGCCGGTATGGTCCTTTAAAGAAGCAATTTATAGGAATTCAGGCATTGTTGAGCAAAGAGGTTGACAACATCTCACATTTCATCTAAACTTTATTGTTAAATCTAAAGTCTTGAGTAAATGCATCACACTTAGAATTTTTGATGATAATCTTTTGTTAAAATCTTTAGTTTTCAAAGTTTCAATTACAAAGACTCCACACAGCTGTCTTCAGTAACTTTGATTAAATGAAATGCTGTCGACCAATCAGAATTGAGGATTGCTGATTGATTTGCTTTTTTGGCTTCTTTTATGCACATTTTTTGTAAGACATAAAACAAACAAAAAAAAAACAAAAAACTATTGAGTCGTGAAAACAAAGTAATAAAAACTGAATACAATAAACCATTTCCACTCATGCTGAAATGTTTAATTAATCATTCAGCAATAATTTTATTGATAGATTAATTATCTTGGTCATATATCAAGGTGAAATGCCAAACATTTACTCCAGCTTCTCCAGTGTGACATTTTTTTGGTTTTTATTTTATTTCTATTTTCATATTGTATCATATCACAAACTATTTGAAAATATCACCTGAGTTCTTGATGGCTTCCTATGGCCGTTTCTCAGTTTTTTGTCAGTTTGTCAAAAATCAGTTCATTCAGTGGAAAAAGAATTATTAGTAAAGAAAATAATCATTTGTTGCAGCCCTGATTTTCAACATAAATGTCCCTGAATATGTTCTGTTAATCTAGATGTAAAATATGACCATGACTTAAACATAATTTCAATTTAAGTGTAATCTTATCATTCCTTCTACAGTATTTCTAACAAAATCATCCCTTACAGAGTGCTCCTAAACTTAATATCTAAGATCTTTGCTGTTGTTCTTTGTGCTGGTGAGTTCAGGTGCTGTTTGGACGCTGAGCTTTGGGACGGTCTAAATGGAGGCCCAGCCACTGATATTGAAAGCATTCTGGTGAGAATAATTTGTGTTTAGTGCCCTGCTGCGGCTAGAGCGTCCTGTTTGACCAATGAAGCCGACCTAATTCATCTTCTCTGAGAGTGCATATGTGTGTGCGCTAAATGCAGAAGGGCTGTTGTGACTATCTGGGCGCACACACACATAGTCTTGTTGTTGTACAAAGCAGAGAGAGCCTGTGTGTGCGTTTTGAGGGCCACTGAGTATGTGACCTCTCCTCCAGCGTCCCCCAAAGCAGCGTCTCAGCAGGCGGGTAATTCATGCCAAAGCTGGGCCGCCCCGCTGCTCCGGGCACGCGCCCTCCCTGAGGCCCCCTCCCCCACATGCCCCCTGACCTGTGTCTCCATGGCGATGGGGTGTCCCATCACAGGGAGCACCTGGCACCTGGCCACCTCCTCCATTTTCCACCCATTCCTCACAGGCCTCAGTGGGAGGGGGGCAATAATGAAGTCTCATGTCTTCGTTCAGGGAGCAACAGGAAGTCAAGCTGCTGGAGTGATGCAGTTTATTTTAATCCAGTGATAGATGGAGTGAAAACCCATGTATTACAATAACTTGTTTTTATTTATTATCTTCAACAAGACAAGAGATGTGTTTAAAGGACTATACCACCCATTTTGCATGTTTGAGCCTAATATATTCACTTTTCATACATGTTACATTACTGACAATCATTTCCAAAAGGATAAAACTGTATTTCAGCTTTCCTAATATTTTGCAAAATCTCTTAATCTTTCAAAATCAAATATTCAAGCGATACACCCACCTTAAAAATCCATGTTTCTCCTGCTCATAGTTACGCAAAATTATGAAGTCATGGTTGTTAAAATTTTTCGATAAACATAGGTCGTCTATTGGGCCTATATTCCCCGGTGGAGACATATATTTGCTCAGCGCTTTTTATTGCACTTAAACACTAAAATTACAAAACTTTGAAAAAACCTGAATACACGTCTTGTTCACGATGATGGATTACCTATCCCAAGAACATTTCAATGATCAACAAGTTGATTTTAATAGCAGAATGAACTGAAACCAATGGTGGCCTGGAAGGTAGGAAAGACATTTTTAATTCACAGTTCCAGTAGTATGCTTTGGGAAATGATTGTCAGTAACGTTATGTGTATGAAAATTGAATATATTAGGCTCAAACATGCAAAATGGATGGTATGGTCCTTTAAGAAGTGGAAGAAACCTAACCTATCATGAACGATCAAGATAACATCATCATCATCAAGACAATACAAAGTTTAAGGTGAATTTCGAAACCGTCAGCAAAATCAAAGTGCATCTGTGTGTTTTTCTATCAAATTGTGTGATTTGAATATGAGGATGTGCTGGGGATGGTATGCAACGAGACTTCCCGATGGATTCAAACCGTCATATTATGGACCTGTTTCTGGGCTTTTCTGGTTTTGTGGATGCAGTAATATGGCATATTGTACAGAGGAGGAAGCAAAATGGACCAGTGTTGCTGTTTATTCAAATCAATTTGTGATATTTCAGCCTTTTTAATTTCTTTCATTTGCATTCAGGATTTTTAAATATCAGATTAAAAATTTAAACCAAAAATAAAAAAAAGTTTATTTGAGTTTTGTGGCTTTATGAATGTTCTTGCAGAGTTCAGATTTATTTCACCGTTTCTTTTTTCCTCTGCTCGTTGAGACGCAGATTGAAAGCAGGCTGCATCGTTCTGTCCTCTGAGCGGCGGCTGCTCTCCGAAGTAATGTAGGAAAGGAAAAAATGTTCCAGATTAAATTTAACCAAAGTTGGAGCTCATACAGTATGTGCACATTTCAGTACTTAGATGTGCATATGTATCTTCAAATCTTAGACAGCAGCAATATGTGTCTGACTGCCTTTGTTTGTTATTGTATACTTGTATGATTCTCCTTGTTTATCTCACCCCTGTGCTTAATTGGGCAAATGGTGCGGTTCAGTTTAGGCGAGGCAGAGAAGTTATAAATGCCAGTTGCTGCTCAGCTTGCTGGATGCTTTGATTTTATCTGTTCGCTTTAGTTTTAAGTGTTTTTCCTTTGTTATTTTTTGTTAATAAAATTTAAACTTTCCTGTGCCATCTGCTACCAGCTTTTACAATGGACAATAGCTATACAGTGAAATTATAGTTATTGTGTGGGGTTTTGGTTATTGTAGCTTAAATGTTGTCTTGTTTTAATGTTAAAGAGAGCCTGTTTAATAAATTTAGTTTTGTTGGGTTGGTGATTTATTTAATAATAACTATCACTTTTGGCCACAGTGAGTGCTGTTCAGTCAAAGTTATTTAAAAAGCTTTAAAGGCTACATTAATGTTATACTTTTGCAATTTCCTAAACTTATTTCATCAACAGTGAATACCTCTACCTTTCATATCCACATTAATAATTATCTCTTTCAAACTGCGTCAACCATCAGCTTTAGATTAAACAAAAAAGAGCCACTCAGTAATTTGTCACATCATCAATATCAAGATTCTCAGTCCAAAAAAAAAAAAAAATTNCAAAAAAAAAAAAAAATTCTAAGTATCACTCAGCTCTGAGGATTCACCATCAATCCCTCAAGATAGTTTTTAATTTTCCCCTTTCTTCCTGTTTGCCTCCATGTCCAGACATGACATCATACAGATGCTGACTCAGCGAATCACTTCACTCCCGTCTCTCTTCTCTCCTTATTACATGCCGATTAGCTGCACAAAGTGGTATAAAAAGGTGTCTAATGCAATTAGCCTAGTTAGGATGTTTTAATAGTGTGCTGTGCTTCAGAGATGTATGTGCCAGCAAGCCACTGACATTAAATCAATAATCAGCCTGTCATGCCTGCTTGTTAATTCAGCGCTTTGCATTTATTCCCCAAATGGTAGATTGATTATTGGTAGCAGGGGTTTTGAAGTGGGGCAGGTTTATAATGATATGTGTAATGGAGTATGGGCTGCGTTGCTGTAATTTGCATGGTAGGTGCTAACTGAGATTTCATCTGTGGGATACTCGCAGCCTCTAATTTGTTCAGATAAATTGCGATATGAAAGAACAGTAGTTTTATTGAGTGTTTGTGTGTGTGTGTGTAGCTGCACAACTACCAACCACCAGCATAGTAATGCTTATTTCAAAATGAAAGTCAAATACTGCTCTTTTCCTGTGTGTTTCTGCGCAAATGATCACAGAAACCACCAATGGAAGAAGACTCACAGCCAAAAGGTTCTGGGTTCGAAACCCCATGTTGACCCTGGCCCTTTCCGAAAACTTTGCATGCACTCTGGTGCTTCATCTTCAAAACACGTGCTAGGTTAATGCTTCTGCCATTGCCTTTGAGCAAGGCACTAGGCTGTAGCTGGAGTTTGTCCCTGGGTGCAGCATTATGACTGCCACTGGTCAAATGCACAGGGATCAATAAAAATGTAAAACCTATAACTTATCTGGTATGGGTATACAGTGATGAAAATCATCAAAAGTGGAGAATTTGGAGACTTTGTATTAAAATCATAAAAAAATAGTGGAATAAAATAATAAAAACCCCAGATCTGGACAAGTCTTTCACTCGGAATGTGGGGGAATTTTCTTTTTGTTTTCTTTTTCATTTGTAGAACTACTGAGATGTCTAAAATGCATTGTGCTTCCCCCGACAACTATATTTTTTTTGCAAATGTTAACATCATGTTAAGTTTAAAGTCATAATCTGAAGTCAACTAGAACAATTTTCTCTCTGTAATGGAGTAGATGTAGACTTTAATAAAAGTACTTGAGTAAATGCACTTACTTTCCACCTCTGGTAACCCAAAACATTAATTAGCGGTGTTATTGTAACCTTTCACTTGATGAAATCTAAACACACACACACACACAGGCTGAACAATGCCTTCACACCTCCCATGTAGGAGGTGTGAGTCTCAGGGCGCCCTGAGCAGATCTGCATCATTCAGTCCTATTAGTTTTAATTAGGCCTCTGTTAAGCAGGGCGACTCACGATGCCAACACATATTAGCCGGCCCCTCGGAACACATGATCCCTGGCCCTGTGGTCAAGGTGACCAGGCCTTGCAGGGAGATTCCACGACACATCACCATGTCTGGAAACATAATTTGGATCGTATTTATGCACAGGCACTCCTCTTCCAGCCTGGCTCCCCCAACAATCCCTCTCTCCGTGTCCAAATCTGCTCCTTGTTGCTAAGCATCTCTGCAATTCTTGATGGTTGAAAGTTAAAAGCGTGCAAATTTCCTCTTATCATTTATCACTTTTTTAGATTCCACGTTAAGCAGCAAAACAACCTGCTCAACCTTGGATGAATGTACGAAAATCAAAGATAAAGCTTTCATGAATGTGACAAAATCTCAACACTTTCTCCCCCGATGCATAAAGTATATGTTTCGCCTGTGCAATTCAAGATTGTGAATAATGTGTTTTCACTAAACATTTTAATTAAAAAACATCCATATATGACGATTCAAAGAATTATGGTGCTGCTTTCTCATCCCCCTTCTACCCCTCCCCCACCTCCCTGCTAAGCTGAAGTAATTCCGTTGAGATGCAGCGATGCCTCGGTTTCCTTCAAGGAGATCTCTGAATGCAGTATTAATCATTGTCTAGTGCCGGCCCACCTTCTCCAGGTATTTTGCATCCTGCGACATCACTTTCAAAGTCTCCCTCCAAACTGGGGAGAGTGACAAAGTGGTTCTCAAAGACGAGCTGTGCCAAGCATATGACGGGGGGGACGGCCGTACTCAGAAGCCAGTCCTTCGAAGAAGATGAAGAAAAGGGTGTGGGTGGGGGAAGATGGGGAAGGATGCTGAAATGAAGATTACCATCAAGGTGCAGCTCTCCTCAGACTTTACTTTTGCCCTTTGTCAACTATTCCTCTGCAACTTGTTTCATTCAGTCGGTATGTTTTACTTCTGCCGATTAAAATTTAACCATCGCAAAAGAAAGATCACTTGTGCTGAGAGAAAAAAACAAAAGTAATTGCACCTAATAATCCTTTTTTTCCATTGCTTTTGTTATCCCCTAAATTGCAAGCAAAAGAATTGTCATAATAAAGCGCAGCGCTCTGACCTGCATACACGCATTAATAAATCAAACATTGATTCGGTGCTAAGTACCCGGCGAGTGCTGGCCTCGCAAACAAATGAATGCCTCGCCATGTTCCCATTTCCTGGCTGCCTTTGATTGGTCCTGACAGATATTCAGGCTTTTGGTGGAGTAATTAGAGAGCCTCGGGCTGTGAGGAGAGGCCTTCAGCACTGGGTTACTTCACAGCATTTCTATCTCCTCTCCCACTCAGGTAATTGCTAGCAGCTGCAAGGTTAACGAACTGAGCTGTAAAGAGTCTTACGCCGATGCCCTTCTGTACCCCGATTGCTGACAAGTACCCTGGGTACAACCAAATAAACAGAAAAGTTCAGTTTACCTACAGCGTCCTAAAGGGGAAAGCTCTTTTTAGTATTGTTTTTACATGAATATCCTCCTACCTGGATCACCCTAAAGGGTCTTTGAGCGTTCACTGAAAGCACTTTGACCACCACCCGCAGCTTCATCCAGGTCTGCGGCAGCTCAAACCACTTACGTTCCCTGTCGGAGTTCCCTCATCACTCTCTCTGCCGCTTTGTGCTGCTTTCAGCTCCGCTCTTAATTCTTGTTCCGCTCCATGTTTCTTCTTATCGTACAGTACATCTGCAGCAGCTCGACCCGCTGGGGATCCCCAGCAGACTGCAGGGTGGACAAGCATGAGCACTCAATGCAGACTGGACTGAGAGGAGCGAGAGAGAAATCATACGGGAAAAATAGATGGTATACTTCTGCTTGGTTCATTCCTTTTGTCATTTTTTAAAAGGCTCGTAAAAGTCTACAACATGAGCATGGACACTGAAATGCAGATTATAGGAAAAGATTAAAGGACCATACCAGCCATTTTGCATGTTTGAGCCTAATATATTCAATTTTCATACACGTNGATTAAAGGACCATACCAGCCATTTTGCATGTTTGAGCCTAATATATTCAATTTTCATACACGTAAGTTTACTGAAAATCATTTCCCAAAGCATACTACTGGAATGGTGGATTAAAGATGTTTTTCCTACCTTCCAGACCGCCATTGGTTTCAGTTCATTCTGGTACGCTATTAAAATCAACTTGTTGATATTTGTAATGTTCTTGTGATAGGTAATCCATCATCGCCAACAAGACGTGTATTCAGGTTTTTTTTGAAGTTTCTTAATTTTAGCGTTTAAGCGCAATAAAAAGTGTGGGGTGAATGTATGCCTCTACCGGGGAATATAGTCCCAAAAGAACCTGTATTTATCAAAAAATTTAAAGGACCGTGACTTTATAAGACTGTATAACTATTAGCAGGAGAACATAGATTTTTAAGGTGGGTGTATCGCTTGAATATTTGATTTTGAAAGATTAAGAGATTTTGCAAAATATTAGGAAAGCTGAAATACGGTTTTATCCTTTGGGATAAAATGATTGTCAGTAATGTAACATGTATGAAAATTGAATATATTAGGCTCAAACATGTGATATGGTCCTTTAAGGTCTATCTCAAACTATGGGAAAATGAAAGAATGTATGTGTATGATGCCATATGTCTTGCATTTGTTTGAAAGCGTTGGTGGTTCATGTCCTCAAGAACGAATGTTTTGTGTTTTATAAGATATGATACCTAAAATCCTGCGGGCAGTAGTGGCAACATTTGGAACTTTTGTCAAGTGCCGTGACAATCTGGAAAATGGCCGAAAATTTTCACGAGAAATCATCATCGTTATCTTTGCTGACACTACAAAACAAATTCATAAAAAAAATGTTTTGAAGGTGTTCCGCTGCTGGCCAGGAATGACGTTTTCTTGAACATTGCCCCCTAGTGGCTGTAGGATTTAATCATCCAGACTGACTTAGAGTTCAGAAGCAAGCATCACCATATGCATAGTTGAAATTGAGCATGATTCTCCATACGTTTAGATTTGTTTGCTGTGTTTCCATGTTGCTGTTCACCATGTGTGCAACCATATTGTTGTGGCATTAGGTGTGTTTATGTCAAATACGTTAGGCAAGGCTGATCTTCAAAATTGAGTGATTGTTCCGTTGCACTTTTAATTGTAGGAAGTCGGGTTTTTCCCGAATTCAGAGTGCAATGGATTGCAGCAGAAATGATGAGAAAACATAAGAGATACAAACCAACAACCTGACAGTATACCTCTAGTATTTGTAATAAAGTGACATTTCAAAGTAAAGCGTATTATTTGATGGATATCATTGCTAAGCACTATGCAGACCCCATACATTGGCAGTATGGATTACATTTTCAGCACAAAAGATTCTTGTTTTGAATCTGAAACGTTGCTGAATAGACTTTCTCCTGTTTTAATTAACATCACAGACTCTCCTTCTCTTTTCTATATAATTTTTTTTCTTCGTGAACCCTTTGCAGGAACGCCTGTGAAAGGCAGAGACAGGATTGTCAGGAAGGAAATATTGCAGTAAAATAACAGCAGGAGCAGGTGTTTTGTTTGAATGTTCCTCTTTGGCATTTCTTGGCTGAGGAAGAACACCGGTGCAATTACAAGCAACAATGGCTGAAGAGACACAGGTATAGATTCATTACCTTTAACAACCTCAGGGCTCCTTCTCTAGATCCTATCAGTCGCTCCTTTCTTTTCATTTACTGCTCCTTTCATTTTCCATTCATACCCTTTGAATGCAGACACAAAAACACACATGCAACCATGCTGGCATGCTTACACAGAAATATGCCTTACATACGCACGTGCATGCACGTAAAAACACAAAAAAGAGGCTGTCCGTGCAACCAGGTGTTCATATTTTCTAAGCCAGTGTTCCAAATCTGGGGGTCACGGCCATTCTGAGAGGTCGTGAGACAAGTCTGAGGGGGTCATCATTTCTGCTACAGATTCAAAGTCTTTCAAAGAAAAAAATTCAGTGTTAGCTGTTTTTCTTAGCATGTTTTTTTTGTGAAATATTGCATAGTTTCACCTCTGCAACTATACGTCAAAGCCAGAAGGTTTACCTGGAAAAATCTATAAATAGCAATTCATAGATCTTTGGGTGGGGTTATACAGGTGGTGCTGCATATAACATCACCTATAACCATTCTCATTAATATACATCTAAACAAAGGCAGAGTTACATCTTCAGCGCGTTTGGGTTGAGGGGCAGAATAGCACATGTAACTCTGCCCCCATGTGTAACCCCACCCCAAGGTCCCCAGATGCAGCAAAACCCCGTAAAACAAAGGTGAGAACAAGTGAGGTTTTTTTTGGTGGATCTTGCTAAAACGAAACACTTTGGATAATAATGCTCACAATCCTCACGGCTCAACAAGGCATCCACGTCTTTCTTGGGAGAATAGCTATTTTTGAGAGAGAGAGAGAGAGAAACAGTAGATATTGTCACTGTTATCACATCCGCCCTCACCTCTTATTGCCTCCCAGCTACCCAGGGGCACATTTAGGGGTGAAATGAGTTAAAATAATTTCCTCTTTTTACTTTATTTTTCATCTCAATCTGAACACCACAGGGCGAGTTTTAGGGATTTTGGGGTAGTGAGCATGTTGACGGTCAAATCTTTCACCTCCCACCCACTACGCTCCCTGAGTGGGCTGCTTTATTAATCTCGCTGACCTCGCAGAAGTGACCCTCATTTAGACTGTCGCAATTGGAAGATACAGACGCATGTTTATGTTAAAGACAGCAGCAGACAGATGGACAGACAACCTCCTGTCTCTGTTTACCCTGGAAAGGCAACAAGACAATTGGAAGGTCAGAGGTCAAAGAGCCATCTGGGGTCAGCCCTGTCTGGGCAGGGGCATTAATTTAACACCAGGAGGTAGTTTAAGGCTCGCTTAGAGAAATTGATATCTGCTGAGCATGTTAAAGCACCCCTCGGGACTGAACATTTGCGTGACAGGTAATTATTTCAAAGTAAACAGAGAAATCTTGGCCGAACAATCTGTTGGTAAAAGCACCGACTGCACAAAAACGAGCAATTAACAAGAAACGTACAGGTTTAAATAGCTTCAAATATTCTGTAATACAATCAACCTGAGTGATTTTCAGCTGTAAGTGGACATTGCAGTGAATTTACTTGCTAATTACAATAAACACAGACGTTTAATCAAACAATAGCTTAAAGATTGCTGCACTTTTCTCTAGCCTCCATCCTTTAAAAATAAGCCATGACAATGTGATTAATGACAAATTGTAATTATGAACAGGGAATTATTTCGCTCTGCTGTGTGAAAGGTTGACATGTTGTATTGCCTTTGTTAAGGGCAGAGAATTGACCAGTAACAGCAAATTAGTGGCAAGGCGGATCCCAAATCTTGATTATTTAATTGACATCATTCAGCTCAGTCTTCATTATATAAAGTCATTTATTGTCAATTGTTGAGTCGTAAAAGTATATTTAAAGAACCAAGTGTTATTTTTCAGCACATATAAAATCTGGTTCTGGCCAAGGACTACCATTAGATTTAGATCAGATCCAAAAAAAAAAATAAAAGACCAGAACTGATGTCTTTTTGCATAATGGGGAATCTGGTTTATGTATCTGGATCAACACTGAGCCAGTTTCTGATTGGATGAGGAAATTTTGGCCACATCAGAATTGGATGAGGATTAAATTACAGCCATTCTGTTCAAATCTGGATGAGTTGTGGAATAGATCCTCGACCCACATTCAATCTCACTGTGTTTAAACATAGTGACAGTTTTTATTTTTTTTTTTGAAAATGTTGCTAAAATATTGATTTATATTGTCACTGCAAAATAAGATTTTGAGGAATTAATTGAACAAAATGACTTAAGAAAAAGGGATTTTTTTTTTTTTTTTTTTTTGCAGTGATCCAGTACAGCTTTGTTAAAATCACCTTGATCATGTCATATTGGGTGGAGATCATTTTAAGGTGTCAAGGGTGAAGACTTGGTGTAGTCTGACAATACTCCTGTGACCCTGAAATGATCATGGCTGTGATCATGTATGTAAAAAAGGTCTATGTGTGAACTAGACAGGTACAGTAGGAGGTGAGCTCAGACGTGGAGATCAGGAGGTCAGCGAAGGCAGCGAGGAGCATCTGGTAGTTGTCAAAGGCAGCGGACACGTTGAGGACGCATTCTTAAACACAGAGATGTAAAAGTGCAAGTTTTTTTTTTTTTTCTAAAGCCGTTCTCACTCGAGCACTTCTCGCCTATATGATTAAAGGTGTGGGACTCGTAAAAGTGTTGCTACTGTGGTTGGTTGGAATGAACATCTGCATGCAGCTGGGCTGTGATGGCACATGGTTAAAGTGTTACTCCAACCAGCTTTGAAGCTCAGCATTGCATCACACTCATTCAGTGCGACATTAAATCTCATATGTACATCTTTTTATCATGATGCATACATCCACCGCAGTCCTGTAAAGCCAAGAAATCATCTAAACATCCACTCCAAAAACACAAAAAGCCATTTTTCAAGCCTTTGGTGCTTTATACTCAGCGCTCATTCTGTGATGAAACATGTTGGTTAAAATTTTAATTAACACAGTGAAAATTATTAAGGCTGCAACTAAGGATTGATTTCATTATCACCTTTTTGAGTAATCGATTAATCATAACATCTAATGAGTGACAAATATTGCTTGCAACAAGCATTACCAAAAAGTGTTGCTGTCTTGCAAAAATCAAATTTAATTTGTAATGTTATTGAAAACACGGGCAAATCTTTATACTTTAAAAGAGTAACTTAACACCAGTTCTGCTGGTTGGATGTGTTCAGTGCTCTAACCTTTTAACCTCTATACGTTTAAACTGATTATACTGGGATTACGGAATAAAGGGAATTTTTCAATTGGAAATGGATAAAAATTGATTTAAAAAAATGTGCTACACATCTTATCACAGAATATTGAATATTACACTGACAATTATACACTATGGGTGTTGGATGCTGGAGTGTGTTAGCTTGTTGGAGAGGATGCTGGAAAGCAAAACACAATTAGAGCTATCATGAGGCAATTGACAGTATTTCATTAGAGGCAATCAGTATGATGGAGAATTAAAGGAAAAGGGATCGCGGCCAAATATAAATGGAATTATTGGTTAAGGTGAGGACAGGCAGGCAGCTTCCTAAATTTGAAAATGATACACTGACCATCAGATAAGTGGTACCTTTACATTAGGGTTAACATTTTCTGATCCAGATCAAGTTTTTTGGGTGTCTGAAGTTATTTTGACAAATCCACAGCATCCGAAGATGGATACAGAGCATTTCCAAAATAACCCTTCAATCATCTAAAGTCATCTGGAAACACTGCAGAGGTGAACGAGGCGTGTGTCCTTTTAGTTTCTTTCACTGCAGCTCAGCATGATGGGAGAAACACTCCCTGTGACCCTTAATGGCACCGAAAAAACTCTACTGACGTTGTTTGTTGTCAACACCCATCCCTGATTTCCACGGAATGTGGCAAACAGCCCTGCTTGTTATCCAATTGTGCCTCTGCCAGGTATGGCAGGTAGAGTAGTGTTGTGGAGTTGACTTGAACCCCGACAAGAAGTCTCTCTGTGACAGTCTGTCAGTCATCACCTATGGAGGGCTGCCTGCCGCCGCACGAACACACACTTCCAGCTTCGATGGTTCACACTCTTGTGTGTGCGTGCTTGTTCTTCCTCAGACGTCTTTAACACTCCTTTACTTTTTGTTTATTAGCCCCTGTTGCGCAAGATGCACACTGTGAACATCCTAAGCAATTTCGACCAATGCAACCTGCCAATTATAACCCGTTGACGCCATTATCACTACAAAACAGACAAAAAGAAAAGAGAAATGAGAAAGGCAGGGATGGAGGGGGGGAGGAGGTAGAGGAGAGAGATCCAGCCTGTAATTAGTGGTCCTAACTGGAAGAGAGAACAGGGGGCCACATGGTTGGGGCATCTGTGGCCATGCACACACATACGTGCACACCTACACACACACATACAGTCCCGCTGGCGTCTGGGGGTCCGGCGGTGTCAGCCCTACTCTGGGCCAGCGGCCAGCGCCTCTGTCCCTGTCATGTGGGCCCGTTAATGAGGAAGTCACATATGGACGAGGGACCCTCGTTAGGCAGGCAGGCACACGCACACACATACACACACCAAAATGTGGAAAGAAACACAGTGAAAAGGATGAAATAAGTGATGCATTCACACACACACGTTGACAAACTGGTGCAGGTGAGCGTGCATGCACAGATTGATGGACACAAGGCAACGCATGCAAGCTGCGGGCAGAGGAAGAACACGCTGTCATCGACGACACGAGGGCAGCAGCAGACGGGCCTTACACACACACATACACACACACCCAAAACCCTGGAGGTCTATCTCCTCGGTGCTTAGACACACACTTTCCTCTTTCTCACTCACACACACACTAAAGGCCTCGGAGCAGCACAAGCTTCCCCTTGTTAATGAAGTGAACTGAATAAAGAGTGGCGCTAGGAGCAGAGCGGTGGCCGGACTTTAGGGAGGGCAGCCGGATCAAGTATCTGGATACTGTGGAGCCTTGTTGAAATCCAGCTAACAAGTTCAAATTGTTCTGTTACTTCAAATTAAAAGAATAATCCCTGACGTTTTCATAGATGTAAATGTGTGCCATACCCCGACAACTGATTGGCTGGTAACTGCATTAAAAACATATATCAGAACACCGCGAACACAGTTTGGTCAAGTGCAGGTAACCATAGCAACAATGCTTCATTTTAGGAGTCATGAACTGACTGCAAACAATTTCCATGTAAGAGGATGATGATTCAGAAACACGTTGAAGTGGTCATGTTATAACAATACACTCCTGATATCAAAAATTAGACCAGACAAAACTTTACTCGCAGCTCAGAAACAGCATGGTGATGAGCACCAGTGTTACAAAATGGAGAGAGAAATTTGCAAATTGACAATTTAAAAAAAACAAAACAAAAAAAAAAAACAACTACCTGTTTCCTCGTCCCTGTAGCAGGATGCTTCTTGGACTTGTCAGTCCAATGGGGAGCTTGAACATGGGGTGAGAGAGGGCCAGAGACAGCTCAGCTGCTGCCCAGCCCTCCTGCATGAGTTGCGTATGTGTGTGTGTGTGTGTTTGTGTGGTGGTGGTGGTGGGGGGGTTGCAGGCATCATGGGGGCAACACTCTTTCACACGGGCCTCTCACCAGCTGTCACCCCCAGCACACCACTGAATGGGGCCTGTCACTCTGCCGGCCCCATCGGGATTTAACTGGTCAAGAGAGGAGAAGGAGAGAGGGAGAGAGAGCGAAGGAGAGAAAAGAGGATGGAGGGCGGGGATGGGAGGAAAAAAAATGAAATACAAAAGCAGCTCAGAAAAAAGCTGGAGCGAGCAGGGATTAGGGTGCACATGTGTAGGAGACACTAATGCATCTTACACTAACTTCACCTCGCTCCCTTCCCCCTTTCAAAGCCTGGAATTAGAGATCCCGGGCGGGCGAAGGAGAAACATACGCCAGGTCTCCATGTCCCGCTCGGGTTATTACAGGCCTCATCCTGCTGTTTATCGTCCCTTTGTGTAATTTTTTTTTTTTTTTTTTTTTTTTTTTTTTTTTTNGGGCAGGGCACCTTAGAGCGTGTATTTGCCATGCTCGCATCTGTTCACTGCCTGTTTAGTGTGACAAGAGGTTACAACAGCAAAGACGGCGAAGAGCTGTAAGGAAAACATGCAGGTCGGTTCAGATTTGAACCTGACCTGCTTAAAATGATCTCTCTCCCCTTCCTTCCTACATACTGTACACTCTCTCTCTCTCTCTCGTTTGGCTGCTTTTGTTTGCAGAGGATGATAGATTAAAAGCAGCAGGTTGCGGTTCGGGTAATGTCTTTTTCTGCAGACCTGAGGAAAGTGAAATCGGGGGGTGGNCGTACCCCATGTACACACACACACACAGTATGGATTTCTTTCTTTTTTTTTTTTAAATTAAAGTATTACTGCTAAGAAGTACTCAAATGCTTTACTTAAGTAAAAATACCAATTGGAAAATACTTAATTACAAGTAAAACACTACCAATTAAAATTGTATTTAAGTAAAAATAAACAAGTATCAGCAGGAAAATGCTTGAGTTTTCAAAGTAAAAGCACTCACTGTGAAGTTCAGAGTTACTGATACATTACTATTAATAATGGAAATTACCAAAATAAAAGTCACAAGGTTGTCACTCAGAGTGAAGGACCTTTATTTTGGAATGAGACGATGAAAATGTTGATTTTGGAATATAATATCAGAAAAATACAACATCTGAGACCCAGAGTTTGAGCTGCAAAAATAATGAGATACAAATCTTCTGGTGAATAAACCTGCAATGAAGTGGGGATGAAGTAGAAAGTAAATTCAAAACAAGGAAAGTACAAGTACCTCAAAAATATCCTGCTTGAGTAAATGCTTTAATTTGTCACTTCCCTCTTTGGTTTTGGATTAAAATTAACCTCCAGTTTGTGGATTAAGAATGGATTTTTATGTGGTTAGTGCAGATTCAGCCATGCACATCATGAATAGCCAAAAATCATGTCGTCTTGCCCATAGGGGTCACTAGCACTTCACCAAATAACTGAGGATTTGTTATGGAAAAGAGCCAGTGGTGGATTGTCAGAGAATAGCCAGTGCCTGTCGTGCACGTGTGTGTGTGTTTGTATATGTGTGTGTGTGTGGCCTTTCCACACACACACACACACACACACTTCATCCCCGCCTAAACTCCGAGCTAACCCGCCACCAGCATCTCTTCACTACATGTCCTGTTCTGTATGTAGCAGTTTCCCAGCATGCATCTCTCCTTTACGTTTGCCATTATGTGCATTTCTTCACATGGCGATGGTGGCGTGGAAAGAAAAACCGCCTCGGCTAGTTGGCCGCAGCTCAAGCCGGCCCTGATTAGCGGAGGCTACATGGATGTGACACGTCCTCTCTGCCAGTACGCATGCCCCCCTTCTCCTTCCTCAGTGCAGCCCTCCACCACACACACACACACACTCACAAACACACACACACACACACACACACACACACAAATGTCCCAANCACACACACACACACACACACACACACACACCAGTAATGCAAATGAGCTCTCTGGTCAGCCAGGCTGAAAAGGCAAGAGAAGGCAGGAGCGTATGGCCAAACAGCGGGGCTACCACCCAACTCCCCTCCCTCCCCACCCACCCACTATCACACACACATACACACATACAAACCAATGCACAATCCCCAGTATCTTTTTTGTCAACACACACCCAATTTCCACCCATTTCTCTCACTCACACCCCTGCCATCGGCTCAGCCCTCTCAGCCAGCAACACACACACACACACGAGCAGCAATCAGTCACCCTTCTATCACACGTACACACACACTCATGCCCCCCTTCNAACACACACACACACACGAGCAGCAATCAGTCACCCTTCTGTCACACGTACACACACACTCATGCCCCCCTTCCTCAATTGTGCACACACATTGATCCTCTTTTCTCTCTTGTTCTTTCTCCGTGCTGCCTCACACTTACATATTTATCATGCGTGATATTGCACTTCCTTTCCCTCTTCTGACTCAAACGGACAGTCGATGAAGGAAAAGTTTGTCCGTGTTATTAAAATTGATCTGCTGCAGTTACATAGTTCACTGGTGATGCAGTTTTGCGGAAAAATAAGGGAAATAATAGCTCAGATCTGACGCTGCACATTTATATTTTCACGCTGTGTTTTAGAAAATGTTGCTGAGGTGTTTTGATGTAAAAAAATATGTAACGTTTTTAGCATTTTGACCTTTTTAAAATAATCTAGTGGTACCAGTGCTGTCGAAATATGGTTATTTATTCCTTTTTTTGGGGGGGGGGGGNAGAAAAGTTATACCTCTTTACTCAGAAAGCATAGTTTTGTTCACTTAGATTACTTAATTTATTAATTTATTTTGTAAGAAGCTGGATAACCATACCATTTTTTTTCGCTCCAATAATTGAAATTTTCCTAAATTTAGACAAAAGTTCACAAACTCTAGCCTGGAGGTGGAAAACATAATCCCAAAGTCAAAATTTGAACATGGAAAAAATCAATGTTTCTGTAAATTTCAGTAAATTTGCTGTTTTGTCACTTCACAGAAATATTTCATGATGTGTAAAGTGATTTTATTTATTTTAATTAATTTAACACTTTAAATAACCCAACAACTGATTACTGATTTAGAGATTTAATCCCATGTTGCCATGAGACCAGATTATCAATTTCACTTTATCAGAAAAATAGAAAATAATCCTAATCCATTTGCATGATTCCAGCTAAAATAAGTAATTAAAAGTGCAGCATCATTAAATCTATAAATCCATATTTCTAAGTCATCCTTATTGTGCAGGCATCATAATATATTTACAGGAAAGTGTAAAATCGATGGCCTACTTCTTAATCTGTACATATTCTTCTTCACAATACTTAGAACTGTAATGCAAACTCAGATGTTATTCTTCTAATTATATTTTTGTGATGCATTGTGGGATTATTGATGTTTTTGAAGACATAAAGCAGGTTGCAGGTCATCACAGCTTTGAGGCCATAACAACGTTTTAGCTGATGCACAAGCACACGATTACAGCAAGTGGCCTAATTTTCACTAAAAAGCTCTCTCTCTCTCTCTCTCTCTCTCTCTCTCTCTCTCCTCCTTCCTGGATTTACTCTCAGCATCGATTTCTGCTTCTAATTCTGAATCCCAGCAGAGCGACTTTATTCTTTCATCAAGCAGCATTGTCTTCAGCTCTCATTATGCAGCCTCTCTCTCTCTCTCTCTCTCTCTCTCTCTCTCTCTCACCCATTCTGTTGACTACACTCAGGTCTGCACTCATCAATCAGCACTCAGCACAGGAAACAGAGTTGAACTCCTCAGCAATGTCTTTGGAATAAAATACATTTGGGGTTGATCAGAAATTGATTTGTATATTGCATATTTACCACAGTAATCAGATTACTAAAAAAAAGAGAGATATAGATGAATAGATGATGAAAAAACTAAAAAATAGAGAGAAAGAAATCACGACAATGACATAAATACAACATTTTTAAAAGTAAATAAATTGACTTTCAAAGATGTCTTAAAATAGTATGAACTGAGCAATAACTTCATTTAATTTATTTTATAACTTTATTTTATTTACCAAGTCCATTTTGAAAGAGCATAGTACATATTTGCATAATGAATAATCAGGCTAAAAACTACTCTTATAATGCAAAGTTGCATATAAATTGATTGAATTATTTTATCTTTGATTGTACAGAAGAATATTCAAATTGATATCAAACATGCAGATCAAACATGTCGCACGTCCTGCACAAGCATTTCAGTATTATATCAAAACAACAAGATATGCTGCTTTTCCTCATTACTCGGTGTGAAAAAATATAGAATTTCACACAGGTCAGGGTCAGCAATCGACCCTCTTAGCGAGATCGTAAACTTGACCCCGAAACAGCGACCCCGCCGTTCCTGAGGAATACCTGGAACATGGTTAAACAGGCGCTCTTTGCCTCGACCCACAAGCTGCTGCACGGCTCGTAGGTGTGCAGCCGCCCGGTGATGAAAACGTTACAGCAACGGCAGGGCCTGTCAGGGAGGAAGATGGAGGGGGGATCCGGGGTCTGAGGGGGCGGGCTGGAGAGGCTACGGGAGGTTTTCACTCAGTGGAGAAAAGAAAGGGGCAGGAAGAGAAAAAAACACAATAACGGATGAAAAGATGAGATGTGAAGAGGGAAAAATGTTACTTCTGGAGGCATTTTTCTCAAACCAATGAGAACAGAGCTTTTCACCTTTGTGGTGCAAAGGTCAGGATTCGCCGCAGGCCAAGTCAGCCCAGACTTAGAGAAGCAACTTTCCCTTTTTTCCTCCACGGAGGGAAGAAAGTGAGAGAATAGTGTGTGTGTGTGTGTGTGTGTGTGTGTGTGTGTGTGTGTGTGTGTGTGGGCTACAGTCTGCATGAAAGCCCAAACCGGGCTGATACAAAATGGACCCTGCACATTATCTTGCTGTTAATGGGGCTGTTTAATGGCCATGGGAAGTGTAGAGTCTCCCTCCCTCTCTCTCTCTCTCTCTCTCTCTCTCTCTCTCTCTCTCTCTCTACCTACCTACATGGATGTCATTGTAGCAGAAAATCTGTCCCGAAAAGATTAAAGATGTTTAATGTTCCCAGGGTTTCAGTTCACCACTGTCCTATTATATATAATTTTTGTTCCAGTAGTGGAAAAAAAAAATCTCAAAAATTACTAAAATCTTTAAAAAAAAAAACAGAATTCCAGATTCTACTTGAGTNAAAAAATCTCAAAAATTACTAAAATCTTTAAAAAAAAAAACAGAATTCCAGATTCTACTTGAGTAAAGGAAATTGAGTATAAGTTGAGTGTACAAGTATTTTTATTCTAATCGTGTAAATTCACAAAAATGGAAATACAACAGAATTTTTTTTTTTTTTTTTTTTACGAGATCATTTGAAGAAGTAAGGAAAGGAAAGGAGGAGGGGAATTAGGGAAAAAGGAAGGAGTGAAGGGAATAAATTAGGAAGGAGAGAGGCAAGAATTAAAGAAAGTAGGAAGCAGTGAAGTAAAAGGAAATAAGGAAGGGCAGATGGAAGCAAGAAAAGAAGGAATCAAAGAGGGAAATAATGGAAATAATGAAGACAGGAAGGAAATATAGTATAAAATTACAAGTACAAGTATCTCAAAAATGAATGTATGCACAGTACTACAGTACTTAGTTACTTTTTATGTATTTAGTTATTACATTAAAGATGAAAGTCACTTAGCATATGCTGTTAACACATTTTTTTCTTTTCTTTTTTAACCAAAACATCTTTACATGTGCCATGGCTGTAAAGACTACTGTACCTATTACTGAAAAAAAAGATGGGAGGGAGGGGGGACTACGACGAACTGATGAATAGACATGAGTAAGAGAGAGAGAGAGAGAAAGAGAGAGCGAGAGAGAGAGGTCTGATTAATAATTGCGAGGCTGCTAGGTGCCGATCTTCTGGCTTCTCACTTCAGTGGGCCGGCGCAGGGATCTCGCCTTTGGCCGTGTCGGTGGGGCTCATTAGGGAATCTCTAGGGACCTGACAGAAATTGTTAGCTGGATGTGATGGCTGACTCACACTCTCGCGCCCCCCCGCACCNCACCCCCCACCCACTACCCACATGCCCCTCTTCTGGACAGGAAAAGGAGCAGAAGAAGAAGAAGGAGAAGGAGGAGAAGGGAGGAAAAAGGACCCCTGCCATCCGTTGGAAAAGGGTCCTAACAAGGCCGCCTGTGCTGCACCTGTAATCAAACTGCTCCAAAAAGCACCGAGGGAGCGCTGAGAGCCAGGCCACGCTCTGATTGGAGCTGGAGGAGGAGGAGGAGGAGGGCGAGGAGCGCCAGAGTCCGATCCATAATTGATGTGTGTGTGCACAATTACAGGCCTCCAGACATCAGCAAAGTTTTGCACAAGCGCGCCTCAAGGATAGTTGAATTTTGAACAGGCGTTGCATGGAAATCAAGGATCGCTCTTTTCCTCTGACTGCCCATCCCTGTTTCCCCCTCCTCCTTACTACATCTCTCTTTCTTGAATTTTCAACCTACTGTCCACTGTGTGTGTGTATGTGTGTGTGTGTGTGTGTGTGTGTGTGTGTGTGTCTTAAATGTGCTAAGCTAGAAAAAAATGTATGGGTGAATCTGGACTCACTTCAGTGGATCTGCATGTGATTAAATTAAAGGGGACATCTTATTCTTTTTTAAAATTATTTTTCTTCGTGATTATAGTTTTTAGTTTAGTTAAAATATGATTATGTGCTGAACATTGTCAAAGTGTCAAAACGTGAGGTTGACGCCTCCAGAAATACATCCAGAAATAAGACAAACCCATGGGTCTGAAGGCTTCATTTTTGATTAGCTCTTTAATTCTGTAATGTGCTGATGTCATCATGTGTCATCATGTGCTAGCCAATCAGAACACAGCAATGTTTTTGAGAGGTGGAGCTTTAAAGAGACACAACCAAAAATGTTTTCACTCAGTGTGCACAGTGCTGCAGCAAGGGATGGCATGTCTTTTTGCACATTAAAGCATAGCAAAGATTCTGACAGGATATTATTTCAAAGTTCTTAAAGATACTAAATATGTCGGGAAATTTGGGGGAAATTTGTGCAGAATGATGCATAAAACGTTGAGAATAACAGAGTTTAATTCATGATTTCTTACACAATGACTTATCACAATGACCAAAACTGACAAAAAACTTTAAAATAGATTAATTAAAATAAAACACAATATGCTTTGAAAATGAATGTAAGTCTGTGCTCATTTAACTTGGAGCAATATTCAAAAATAGTTCAGTGAAAATGATGATTAGTTATCAAAAAAACCCCGTTTTTTCTTTAATATGTTTCAAAAACTGGTTTTAACTTTGAGACAAAAGATGAAGAAGTACATTAGAAGTGTCTTCTTCAGTGCAAAGGCAGCATCAGAGCACATTCAAATCCACGCAAAATCATCTGCTGCAGAAATGAAAAGATTATTGATGATTAAGTCTGCGGACGTTCCGACGCTCGTCTGATACTTCAGCAAAATCACACTTTGCAAAGTTTGAAAAATTTACATAAACCCTCATTTTTCAAGGAGGTCTGAGCATGAGTGGACTGTGGCCTGTGTGTGTGTGGTGTGTGTGTGTGTGTGTGTGCATGCACATTAAATATTTCTAGTTAGGTTTTTAAAAAATGAGGGAGATTGATGACATTTTTGACTTGCTGCATAATGCTTAATTCTTCTGACCTCAATATGAATTAGAATTTTTAAATTTTTTAAAATTATATTATGAATTAATTTATATATAATAATTTATAATATGATAATAATTTATAAATATAGTATATATTTTAGTTATTTAATAATTAACAAAATATATGTAATAATTTAAAATTTACTTAAGGGATTATTATACAAAATATAAAAAAAATTTCCTATTATTATTATTAAAATAATAAAGAAATAAATAGACAAATAAATACATAAAAAATTAAATAAACCCTACAAATCTGTTAAAATGTATTAAACATTATTTAAAGAAGAAAAAATGTAAAGATGAAAAAAATTACAAAAATTATCATCAGATCATCATCATAATTATCTGAAACTGCATTTAATGTAATAAACAAAGCAAATCAAAAACAGTGCTCCCAAAAATGAATATGGTTTTCAATCACAGATCATCCTGCAAAGTATGATTGATATATTTATCTGTTTGGATGGAGGTATCATCTTTATTTTGTTTCCAACATTTTCACCGCAAAACAATGTAGTGTGATTGTCTGACAGCCAAGAACAAAACATTCTACAATATTTACTGTTAGAATAGAGTCATACTGGGAATTCATAACTTCAAGTTAAACTCTGGGGTTGTGAATAAAAGTGTTAAAATTCAGAAGGTGAACATATTTGGTAATAAGACGTTGACCTTATGATGTTTTTTTTTTCTTTTTTTTTTTTTACAATCAACTGCACACTTAAGTAAAATCTTTGAGTGGAAATGTGTGTATGTGTGCGTGGGTGGGAAAAAGAATATTCTAGTGATTCAAACGCATTTACACATTCAGGCGCATGTTACACAGGCCTGACCCTTAAGTTCAGGTGGAAAAGCAGCTGCATCTTCTTTGGAAATAAACCAGATAACTCCAGATATAAGCAGCGTGAACCACGCAAACAAACAAATCTGCATCTGGGCGTCCTCGGCGGAGATACTTTAACGGATGGAAAGAATAAGAGAGAGAAAGGAAGGTGCAGGCTTCCTCCTCGCAGCGCTCTATCTGGTGTCTTCACCTTTGAGTGTCAACAGGTGAAAGTGGGCGATAACGCCGTTTGATGTTGCCAGCCAGTATTTCCACCACCCAACTTCACTCCTTCTCCTAGACCTCTCTGCAGACTTCAAAGCCCCCCCTCCCCCTTCTCACTTTAATCCACTGCACCACAGCCCTTCAGTTCAAAGCGCCCTGAATCCCCCCCCCCCCC
>VXCM01000664.1:29585-39740 GCA_014773175.1 Lucifuga dentata
CCACCCCCTCCACGCTCAAAAAAACTACAACCCAAACTTTTTCTTTCCTCCCTCCTCCCTCCGCTGAGTAGCAATTACAGCTCTGCTAGCCACGCTGACCAGCTCCCGCTATTAATTAATCCCACAAAGAGCGTTCATTTCCTGGCTTTCTCGGATTGACAAGAGATTGAGGAGGTGGTGGATGGATGGAGCGGGGAAGAGCGGGGGNGGGAGGGCAGAGATGCTTGTTTCAAAGGCGATTCAGCCCGGCCAAGCCAGAGAGAGTAAAAAAGGGAGACGAGAAGAAAGACCTGCACTCCTAAAGTAGGTGGAGGTGGAGGTGGAGGGCGCATTTGATACAGGGCCCTACTTGAATGTGATTGAATGCTTTGTTGCTGAAGCTCTTTGCTAATCTTTACCTGCACAAAAATTCACAGCGCTGGAAAATGCTGGAAAAGGGAGCTGGAGAGTTGAGAGGCTTTGGCCTGGGTGGGCGAGATGGTTGGGAAAAGGTTTCATGTCCTGCCTGTCCTCTCTCTCTCTCTCTCTTTTTGCCAGTTTGGATTTTCCGTCTCTCAGAAGAAAAGGAGCTCGGACCGTTGGGTGGTGGGGTGCTGGAGGGGATGAATGAAAAGAGGAAAAGAGGGAAGGAGGTAGAAGGGGTGGAGCTGGAGGGAAAGAGAGTAAGCCAGATGACAGTAAAGGGATTCACATATTTCATTCATGGCCTGGGTGCTGCTTTCTTTGAATGGTGCAGAATCTCACTCATGCTCATTTTATTGTGGCACTTCCTGTACGCCATAAAACACAAATTCCCACTACTTTGAAAGAAAATTCATGTCCTTCCTCAGCCTGATGCATTGTTTATAAGCAAACCTGATGGCGCATCAATATTTCAAGTATTGGTTTCTTTAAAAGTGGTTGATTGGGGGGCGAAAAAATTCTTTTAAGACTTTGCAGTCAATACACTTTAAAATATTGAAGTAGATTTTCTTTGTTTCTTGTATCCATCAGGGAAACTGGTAAGAATAACTATTATTTTCTAATAGCATTTTAGAGCACACAGTGTTTTTCTGACTGTTAAACTTTAATTTTAACAGAATCAGAATTGCTGTTGTTTGCTTGTGCCATAAGTTTGCAGTTCACCTCTTGTCCACTGGCCGTCAGCCTGAGTTTTTCCCTCCTTTGGAGTCACATGACCACCTCACCTGTATGCAATTCCCGAATCAGCACGAGTCTATAAATACCAACGTGGCCTTTATTCTCCACCAGCTTGTCTTGTAGTTTGTGCTTCAGTGTTTAGCTGTTTGGCCAGGTCTCTCTTAGAAGATATTTTAAATCTCAGTGAGATTTACCTGGTTGAATAAAGGTTAAAAAATTCCTATTTTCTGTTGACTTCCTCTTTTCTGTGTGTTAATCGTGACCTCAACCCATTCTGTGGGTTTATTTGCTCAGCCCTTTTTGAGTCTATTTCCTGCCTGTACAAAGTAAATGCATCCTAATCTATATCTATTTTCTGGTTTTCTGATTGCCTGTCTTAGCCCTTTTGCATCTCTTTGCCTGACTGTTACCAGTTTATGGATCTTGACCTTGGCTTGTTACTTTCTTTTTTTTATTTGTGATTTATATACCTTAGCCCTTATTGGATCTGTTTACCTATATCTGCTTACTTGTTACTCATTCAGAAGTGTATCCTGCTCTTTATTTTTACCACTTTTAAATTAAAAACTGAGCAACATTTCAATACATGTCAAAAAAACAAAACCACCCTATAAACATTTGTGGATATTAAAGTAGATATATTATACAGATTTCCATGTTCTTATTTTTCATTTAGGAGTCTATTTTCAAACCTTTGCAATGCTTTAATGCTTTAATTAAAAAAAAAAAAACATTCACTTGTTACATGTTGATGTCAAGACGTTACAGNCTTTAATGCTTTAATTAAAAAAAAAAAAACATTCACTTGTTACATGTTGATGTCAAGACGTTACAGAAGTGAAGGATTAATCAAAAATCAAACTTTGAGTTTTGGAATTGCCATCATGTAGAAAGTGTAGAAGGAAACACTGTTTTTGCTGGTTTTAGCAAAGGTGGATCACTCTGCCTTTTCCACTCACCCTTTGGAAATTACAGCAAAACACTGGCAGGTGTGAAGTCTGCACCTCGTGTCCCCCTAAAACCCTTCAAGTGCAGAGGAAGTGGAAATTTAAATATTCAGCCACAGGCGGCGGCGAAAAGGCCGTTTTCACTGACCCTGAATGTCTACAGGTCCAGCACTGGTCCTCCTTCAGACCAGACCAGATGTTCTGAGGCGTATGCTGCAGAAATGGGAATTAGAGAAAGTCTCAACATCTTGTTTTAACATGATTAATTGTATTTTTCCAAGCAGAACATGCGTAACAGTTGATCTGAGACTTTCCAAAATAATTCATGAAAATGATTTGAACCCAGTGTTCAATATAAATTATTATACAAACCATCAGGAATTTTGTAGAAATTTTCTACAACAGTCTCAGTAACTTCTAAACAAGCCAATCGATGTGCTTCAATCAAGAAAATTACATTTAATTCCAGAAAATTCCTCCATAATTAAACTATATTCCTCAGTACTATTAGTACTGAGGAATATTAGTAATTTTACGATAAGATATTGTTGTGTTTTGGCTGGATTTTACTTCATTTTTGCTGCCTCACACTGGCAGAGTTTATAACTTTATCCAAGAAAGTTTCACTAGATTACTAGAATATGTTGCTTGTTTCTAGTAGGGGATTTTTTTTCCAGTGTACTTATGCTGATACACACATTTAAGACACACACACACACACACACACACACACACACACACACACACACAGGTCGTGGTGTTAGAGAGCTGCATAAGCTGGGAGACACTGGTTGTTTTTCTATCATTCATCACCGTGGTGTCAGAAATCAAGATTTAGCTGTTATTTTCCTGGTAAATGAAGGGCAGCAAAAAGCCCAAAGTAAGCCTGATTAATGGCCTCACCTGATTGGATGTGATTTCCACTTCCTGTTGTATGTGTGGCCAGACCCTGGAGTTTGTTTTTCTTTTATTAGGGTGAGGACATTTTGTAATTTTGACTGGGGTTCCTTCACCGTGGTCTATTTCTGAGTCGGACAACGATGAAGATGTATTCCACGCACTGCTCTGCTGCCAATTTACCGATCGCCTAACTGTTTCAACAAAGAGTCGCCGTGTGGGTGTTTGCCTTTCTGTAAAATCCGAGCTGGCACTTTCCAAACATGGCACTTCCTTCAGGATAATTTGGTCCTCAGGGATGGACTTATGAGCCATTAACAAACTTCCCTGCGCTGCTGCAAGGGGCCATGATTATAAGAAAAACTAACACTTTAAAACTTAATTTTCCCTCCTTGTTTGGTCGACCTGATTAGCAGCATGCTAATTCTCCTCCCTGGTGCAATTAATCACATTGACACCTGTACTCCAGCTTCGGCGGAGGCTCCATTCTCGAACTGGAGTGCTGTAAGCTTAAGTGTTATTTTTGTCATCTCATTACAACAGTTCAGAAGAATATCTTATTTGTGGCAAAAGAACACTTTAATCTGTCTGGTAATTTCATCCTGAGTAGAGCTTTTAGGAAAAATATCTGTCAAACGTGTGTGAGTTCAACAATTTTGTAGAAGTGACGGAACATGATACTGTCAAAAAAAGAACCAAAAAGGAAGCAGGCTGTCCTCTGCAATCATTCTCTGGTGGACCTGGGTCTCCATGGGTATCTGTGACTCCCCCATCAGTCCTAAGGGACAGTCTGGCACAAGAAAAACATCTGTGTCGGGTTCTCTACCCAGTCGAGGCATGGCTGGCCAGAGAAATCCTGACCCCTCCAAATTGGGACTAATGTGTCTTGGGAGTTAATAAAATGAAAATATGAGAAATTATGGTTGTTAGGATGCTGAAGTTTTTGCTCCATACCGGCCATTTTGCATGTTTGAGCCTAATATGTTCAATTTTCAAACACGTAACGTTACTGACAATGATTTCCCAAAACATACTACTGGAATGGTGAATTAATATTTTTCCTACCTTCCAGACCTCCATTGGTTTCAGTTCATTCTGCTATTAAAATCAACTTGTTGATACTTGAAATATTCTTGGGATTGGTAATCCATCACCAACAAGACGTGTATTCAGGTTTTTGTAGAAGTTACGTAATTTTAGCATTTAAGCACAATAAAAAGTGTGGAGTGAATGTATGTCTCCACCGGGGAATATAGTCCCAAAAGAAGACCTGTGTTTATGGAAAAATTTAAAGGACCGTGACTTCATAAGGCTGTGTAACTATTAGCAGGAGAAACATGGATTTTTAAGGTGGGTGTATCACTTGAATATTTGATTTTGAAAGATTAAGAGATTTTGCAAAATATCAGGAAAGCTGAAATACGGTTTTATCCTTTGGGAAATGATTGTCAGTAACGTAACATGTATGAAAATTGAATATATTAGACTCAAACATCAAAATGGCTGGTCTGTTCCTATAACCTTTCCTGTTGTATTTTTCCTTACACATCAAGTTATCTGTTCTCTACTTTATTTCAGGGATTTGAATCTGGTGAAATTGCAGTAGAATCTAAATAAATTATGCTACTTTTGGTGTGTTTATATAATCTGGATTAGAGAACAGGTTTAAAAATTGTAAAAAAAAAAAAGATTAAAATAATTGATTAAATTATTAAAACTTCATTTGAACTGTTTTTGGCAGTTAACTGGATATCAAATAATAAAAAAGTTCATTTTTGCCTGTTTTTCATATTTCAAAAGCACAGAATAGTTTGTTCGGGTATTAACTCAAATCCTCATTAACTGTAATTCATACTGAACTTCAGATTAATACAACAAAGATATTCATTCACTGTCTGAGTTTTAATTTTTGACTCTCAAAATAAATAAAATTGATAGTTTTGCAGTGCTAAAACATCTGTGAATGGAACTCAGGAAATGGAACCCTACCCCAGAAATATTATAAATCACTAAAGGTTTTGGAAAACCTAACAAGCAAAATAATATATCTGGATTTTTTTTTTTCTTTTTAATTCAGCTCAAACATGCAAAATCACCAGTATGATCCTTTAAAAAGAAACTTTACTTCTCTTCTTATTTTGCAGAACTTAAAAGTTTAGTTGTCAAATTCAGTGTGAACTGGCACTGCTGAAAGGACATTTATGATCCTAGAAAGTTCTGTTAAATGTCACTTCCTGGTCGCGCTCTCAATGCCCCCCCCAATGCTAATCTAGTCATTGTGGGAACAACTAGTTCAGCGATATCAGAGTGTCACAACTTTAGTAGGATTTTGGTGACAACATCTCCAAAAAGTTTGTAGTTTGGAGTCAAATGCCAACTTTGCAGACTCGTTTTTTTTTTTCAGCTTTCGAAACGTTTGCAGATGATAATCAAAATCAGCGGCGTAAATGTCGGGCCTGCTGTTGTTTGAGAGGTCAGGGGCCAATCTGGGCATCAGAATGTTCTGGAAACTGAATGTGACAGTGCACCTGCCTTGCATTTCAATCCTCGCACCCCGAACCTAACACCAGACCTCGCCATCAAAGAGCTCGGCCCGCGCTGACTCACATGCAGCAACAGCCAGGACATCTGTGGAGTTTTGGCATTAGAATATGTGGGTTTGATTGTGTGTGTGTGCGTGTGTGCATGCAGACAGTGTGTGAGACCTTGCGTTCCAGCCAACACTGACTCCTACTCAGGCTGTGTTTGGCCAGCAAACCACCGGGAGTCGCGCCGTGTGTTGCAAGCGGCGGNACTCCTACTCAGGCTGTGTTTGGCCAGCAAACCACCGGGAGTCGCGCCGTGTGTTGCAAGCGGCGGCCATGTCGAAAGCAGAGGCCTGTGGCTGCATCCTGGGCATCTGTCGGCGACTTTATGATGAGCCAGAACTCACTTCCACACACACACACACACACACACACACACATGCTCAAACGCATGTACTCACCCACATACACCTATNAAAAAAAAAATGCGCGCGCACACACACACACACACACACGTAAACACTTGACACACAAGCGCCCTCCGCTGCATGAATATTCATTTGCAACTGTGTTGAGCTGTGACATGCTTTCCTGGCAGGGCCCCGAGCCCACATGGCTGGGGTGTTAGAGGAAGAGAAAGGCCGTGTCGGAGCGTGTTACTCAGGCCTGCCTCCTTCAATTGGATCCAACCATGATGGTCGGATTTCTCAATCTCAGATGGATTCCAGACGTTCCCTTAAAGCTGCTCCGCCCTTTCCTTCTTTCTTTGATTTCAAAAGACTGGGGCTGGTTCAGGGGTGACAGGATATACTGTGTGTGTGTGTGTGTGTGTGTGTGTGTGTGTGTGTGCGCGCTTCTATGCCCATGTGGACTTATGTGTGTGCAGTTAGAAGTGAGAGAAAATGGAAACCATTTCGATGAAAGGTGCACCTTGCTCGACATCTCCAGTGCATTTTCCAAATATGAACCAGTTCTTGGCTGTAACGCCATTCCTGAAAGTCAATTTATCTTGTTTTAGGGTGAAAAAAATGTATTTCTCATAGCCAAGAAATCTTATCAAGCACCATATGAACTTGATTATTAGATTCTTTGAGAGAACTGATCTTGATTTGTCTACTAGAACCGACTAGAAACAGGGCGAACATATCAATGTGTCAATATCAATAAAGTTCAGTTCAGGACTGTTTTTTGCACCGTATCCACGGTTGCCAAAGCTGAGCAGTGTGAGCTTTTTTCGGCACATTGAGGCTGGCATGGCTGATCATAGCGGAACAATGCCGCCTTTCCACGGCTGCCCATTGTGCACAGATCTGTGCATTGTTTGGTCCCTCGCCCCCTTTAGCCACTCACACCCGGCCAGCTGGCACGGCGATGGCAGCGCCGTTGACAAGGTTCACAATACCCCCTCTAGTCCACGCCACAATGGAGGGACATGGACACAGGCACCTCTATGGCACACAAGAGGCTGAGGAGGGGACGGTGGGGCCTCACAGGCAGGTGGTGCTGCCAACCTCTCCGTGATGTGTTGTCAGTTTCAGTGCTGACAAGAGGCTGGCAGAGAGGTTTCGTCTTTTAAGATCCACATTGTTCACTGGGGGACTCTAGAGGATGAGTGTTTGTGTGCTGTTTTTCTCAGCTAGACTAGAGAGACGAGGAGCTTAGTCTCCTCTCATACTCACACACACCTCTTTGAGCGAGGTGGGGAAGCACACACACATCTGCAAAGCCCAACTCTCTCTTTCTTGAACTCTGCCTCAGCTGTTTTTTTTTTTTTTTTTTTTGCACTGTTGCACCGACTTCAGACGTTTGTCGCGGCGTATCAATAAGACAGAAGTGGCAGATTCACATGTTGTGGCAAACTGGGTGGAAGGAAAGTTTTTGCTGAGGTGTTTCAAGTCTCAGAGAGTGTGAGTGACAGCCGGATGCTGCTTTGCTGTTCCCCGAGTCATGATGGGGTGTTTGCAGTGGGTGCAGCTTTGTCGTTTCGTGAGGTGTTTTAGTGTCTTTGGGAAGCTCCAACTGGGTCATGGAAAGTTGAGGGGTGTGTGACAGCGTTGTCAACTTTTCTGAAGGTCATATTGTTTTTAAATTCATACATATATATAAAAACGTATTTCAGAAATCAGAAAGAACGCATATATGATGTACATCAGATATCATCTCTGTATGTTTTTTAAGTTTCTGCAGGGAAGACTCAGGATGCATTGTCTTTTTCAAAGAAAAAAAAAACTCCTGATGGTGATTGTTTCAGGAAAAGAGCATGTTTTGGCTGGGCTAAATGGGTGCAGGGGCCCAAGAGTGCTAGGTGGCCCCTAAGACAGAATCATTAAATGATATGATAGATACTTTAATAGACTGATGGGCTTTGAACGCATCACACAGGAGGTTTGCGCAGTATGGTTCCATCAGTGAGATGGAAAAAACGATTCCAAGTGCAGAAATTTTTGAAAGATTTAGAAATTGTTTCATTTTTTCTTTCTTTATTGATTGATTGATTGATTTTTTCAAACAATTGTATTTACAGTCCTTGTACAGCAGCTATTGTTTCAACTTCTCCTCAAACGTCCATCAGCGTTACACAAAAACGTGACTAGCCGTTCGATCGGTTGTTTGCTGATGTTTCTCACATATTTATTTATTTCAGTGGCAGGTTGTAATTTCAAACCTTTTCACCCATGGACACGCAATGTCAGATGTTAATGTATGTGTTTGCATAAATTCGGAGAAGTTTTCTTGTCAGACGAGGCTGGCGTGTGAATCTCATTACTGTCAGGGAGGCAAACAGCAGGCCAGTGGCAGCGCCAACATGCTTTTGATGTTGAGACGTTCCACTGCATCGGGTTTTCTAACTCCGCCATGTGGCCCCGGTGTTGATGTCACCGGGGCCACATGACTCGGGTGGAGCTTAATGAGGGCAGGAGGTACATCTCACTTATAGGTTGCTATCTAGTTGACAATTTTAGAAGTAAATTAAAGTGATAAACTATTTTTTTCAGTTGATTGCCTCACTTTTTAAAGGACCATACCAGTCATTTTGCATGTTTGAGCCTAATATATTCAATTTTCATACATGTAAGATTACTGACAATCATTTCCCAAAGCATACTGCTGCAACAGTGAATTAAAAATGTTTTTCCTACCTTCCAGACCATTGGTTTCAGTTGATTCTGCTATTAAAATTAACTTGTTGATACGTGAAACATTCTTGAGATTGGTAATCCATCATCACCAACAAGATGTGTATTCAGGTTTTTTTTTTCGAAGTAACATAGTTTTAGCGTTAAGCTCAATAAAAAGTGCAGAGTGAATGTATGTCTCTACCGGGAATATAGTCCCCAAAAAAGACCTGCATTTATCGAAAATTTCATAATTTTGAACCAGTATTAGCAGGCAAAACTTCAATTTTTAAGGTGTTAAAGGTGAATATTTGATTTTTAAAGATTAAGATGTTGAAATGTCATTTTTATCCTTTGGGAAATGATTGTCAGTAATGTAACACATATGAAAATAGAATATATTATGCTCAAACATGGTATGGTCCTTTGATGCCAGTAACTACAATAAACATGTACACAGACTTTTTCTGGGTTTATATGGTTCATTTTGATTTGTAAAATTTACTTTTTGCTAAGATCTGATAGATTCTACATTTGATTTTAATCCAATTAAGGCAATAAGTCAAATGTCACCCATCATGTAGACGGTGTGATAAGACTGAAATTGGTGTAAATGATTGTTGGTGTGCTCTGAGAGACTCTAGATTGGCGTAAAGTAAGGTGATGGAATCCTATTAATTCCATCCGTGCATCCATCCATCTTACTCTGCATTTTTGCCTGAACTGCAGTACAGACAAAAATCGAAGCATCGTGTCCTACAATCTCCCCATCTGATCCACTCTAAGGTTCTGCCTTAAGTTCATTTCTATTTTTCTAATAAGTCCATCCCAACGGACCCCCTCTCCCCATTCCAGCCTCCCTTCTCTCCTCTTTTCCCCTCCATCTCCAAACGCTCCGCCGCCTCCTCCTGCTCCACCCCAAAGGTTCTCCCCTTCTTGCTGCTGTCAGTTCAGCACTTTTAAGGGAATCGCTGCTCTTTGAAATGCATATTCTGCAAGGCCCATCACTGGCATGTGTACACTGCTGAGTAATTGTTGAGGCCAAATGTTTAATTACACATGGCAGGCTGAGCAGCGGGGGGCTACACCGTGGCGGGGCTCAAAAACAACGGTCTAGCTTCTCTCTCAGTCGGATGTGCCAACAACAACCCCCCCATCAAAAAAAAAAACATACTGAGAGTTCAGACGCCAGGCCGAGAGGAGGTGAAGTGAAGGGGGGATTTGTTTGTGTGTATGAAAGCAGATTCACTTTAAACTCTGAAATTACCCCCTGACGTCTGCAGTGTAATGCCATAGTAGTTGTTTTGGTCAATTAAAGAAGTAAATAAAGATGTAACCTCTAAATCAGGAAGTTGTTGCATGCTAACTCCTGGGTGGTGCAGAGCTACATAGCCTGCACATGTTCTTATGCTAAGTGTGCTTAAGCTTTGCATTAGTCCTGTGGTGGTCTTTGGTCCTCTCAGCAGGCCTGGGGTTTGTCCTGGTTCTGCTAATGGATCCAGACTGGTCTGGGGAGCTGGGGGTGTAGGG
>VXCM01000664.1:39747-84669 GCA_014773175.1 Lucifuga dentata
CCCCTGAGTGGGGGGGGGTGTTGGCAAGAGGAAGTGCAGAGCAGCAGGGGAAGTGGGAGCACCTGTGCAGGTCAGTCGCAGCCCGTCAAGCTTAACTAATTTTGAAATTGACCTCTGACCCCGATTCCCACGGTGCACCGGGGCGCAGGCTGAGAAAGGTCTGGCCTCCTCTTCCAGTTTGACTCCTGCTTCTAATTAGCGGCTAGAACTAAGTTGTTATCTGATTAAGCCTCCTTATAAAACCATATCATTGATTGTATCCTTTGCTCAGTGTCGGTACAAATTAGTCCATTAACACACAACAGGGATGTGGCGAGCGATTTAATAAAATGAAACTAAAGCCGATAATGGCCGCGGCTCCTTGAGTGGTTGACCCACTGTGAGGGATTAGTGAGGCCCGTGCACTGACNCACACACACACACACACACACACACACACACACACACACGATATAGAAACACCAAGAGTTATCCAGAAATATACATTTGAATTGGTGTTACTGCTGCAGTATGTGGTTACAGGTAATGAGTTTGCTGCGTGTTTATTGGCTAATCATGTGTGTTGATATGCATGTACGTCCACCTGTGGACACGTGTGTGTTTCATGTCTGCTTTGTGTGTTTCTCTAATCACATAATGATTCAGCTATAGCATCGGATCAGTTTTCAGACACACTGTGTGGGAAAAGACTGCAACATGTCTGGATTTTACAGTACTTTATATTTTTAAAAAATGTATAATATTTCTTTTAAAATGTCTCTGTGACTTGCTTATTTCCTGATAATGTCCATAAAAAATCACATGAGTTTTAATTTGTTGCACATCAAATAGCATCAAATAGTCCTTTATTCCTTTCTTTCCTTCATTAAAAAAAAAATAAAAATTTTGTAAATGTAAAAGATTCTTATATTGTCATAAGTTCACCATACACACCTAGACACGAGGAAAAAAAACATAAATAAATGCAGAAAAAAAAGGAAATTTTACTTTTATGCACATTTAAAAAAGACGTTTCAAAATGTACTATATTTGTTGTGATGTTTTGCGACATCTTCACCTTTGCATTTCATGCTATTTATGAAAATTTAGTTTCAGTTCTTCTTTTGCTTATTCCAAAGCCACACACATAAAGCATCATTTCCTGTGCACCAAAGGAATTTTAGATATAGATTTTATTTATTTATACGAACATAATAACAATTTCTTCCCGCCTCCATCATTTATTTTTTGGGAACAGAAGGATGAAGATTAATTTCCAGATGTGTGTTGCGGTGGATTTCCTCTCGTTTTGGCAGAGGGCACCTGAACGATGGCAAACAGCTCACATCAACATCCGGCAGCAGCCTTATTTTTCATCCTAATTGTCAGAGCCCTTTGTCAGGGTGCAGGGCCGCCTGAACGCTCGGCATTCTTGACTTCCTGCCAACTCTCTCTCTCTCTCTCGGTCTCTATCACCCTCACTCGCTTCACCTCTCACTAATGGATTTTTTCCTTGTTTGTCGTTGCCATGGCGAAGGGATCGTTGCCAGAAATGTCGTGCGTTGCCACGTCAGGGACCCAAACACCCAAACGCCATGAAGAGGAGAGACAGTTACATTCAGAATGTCACAGATAGATGGACAGGGAGGCCTTGATCATGACCTTTGACCTGTCTCACACACATGCAGATGCAGACAGACACATGAAAAGTAGCTAAGTATATTTATGCAAATGCTGCAATATTGAGTTACTTGTATTTTGCATATTTTGAGTACTTTCTACTTCTACACTATTACATTTTACAGGGAAATGTTGTGCTTTTTACTCCACAAAATTAGACGTACAAGAACTTTCATCCAATGTGATGAAAAGTTGTATCTTCATTTTCAGACAAAAGATTTTGAATCTTCAGTTTTGGGATTTTTTTTTTTTTTTTTTTTTTGTTTTGATTTCATATCAACATTTTTCATTTTTTGCCTCCAAACGCGCCAAAATTTGAGATGAAAGGCAGTTCACATTCTCAGATGGAAAACCTTGCAGCTCAGATTTTTGGGGATTTTCATTATTGGTGCATTGAAGTGTGTTAATGACTGATAATACTTATTTACTTCAGTAGATTTCAAAATTTACGGAGTTTTGCTTGCAGAGGATCATTTTTCAGTGTAGTATCTGTACTTTGTCAACACACACACGCATGCTGCTGTGACAATATGCATCAAAACACACACACACACACAAACAGACACACACCTCCTCTACTTTCCCAAAACCATAACCCCCCGAATCCCAGCATTCTCCCTCCATTGTTCCTCCACCACCAGTCATTACCATCATAAAGGCTGTGAGGATATGCATGGTTTCATTCACAAAATCATCTCCCTGCGTATGGCGATGAAATCTAGGGAGGAGTAGGAAGAAGGAGGAAAAACTGCCCCAGGAGCAACAACTAAATGAAAACAGCAGTCTCAACCCAAAGCGTGTTCACTCAAGCAGGAACTCTCAGAACAAAGAGGCTGTTGTGTGTTTTCAGCAACCCCGCGTTGTACGGGGGCCTTGACCCTAGCCGAGCTTGACCCTAACCTGGAAGAGAAGGGGTTGTTTGTTTAGAAATGACACATTACACCTCGTGTGTTGGACGACAAAGGATCTGCCAGTCACAGATCACACACAGTCTTTGATTCTGGGTATTTTGATGTTGATGATTTTGAAGATTTATTTTTAAAAAATTGCAATTTAGGATTTTGTAAGCTACTAAAGCTAATTTTTTTAGCTTTCATCTGATTAAAATGCAACAAATTGTTGTTTGAAACTGTTGATTGATAATCGTGTCTGAGGAAATTAAGTCTGAAAAGCGCAGAGGTAAGCTTTTTCCTACTTTAGCACTATTTTCCCCAAATTTGGAATCCCTATCCTCTTTATGCTTGCCCTCCTCATTACTGCAATTTCACTGTTGACCTGCAGAGGGCGTAAACAACCGTACTGATTTTCACCATGAAGGCGAGACGTGGATGTTCATGTTAATCAGAGCTGCTAAAGGTACGTTACCATACATTAAGTTGATGTCGGCGAAAAGTGGTTACAATTTTCTTTTTTTTTCCCCCAATGTTGATATCATGACCAATTTCTTATTTGTTTTACGATTAAAATAATGTTTAAATTTATGAGAGGTGATTGATAAACGTGATTGATCCAACTATCCATGACTTTACATGAAGTTAACGTGATTTTTGTGAGCGGGCCTGCGAGCGAAACCAGTATAAATCATCTGGCCGAAGTGTAGACGAGCAAGAAGGACAGAACAGTACTGCCTCCTGTTGGTGTGGCGTGGTTACTGCAGTCGGCTACAAGTAAGTTTTAAGAAGATACTGATGATTTAATTGATAAAACCTGAATTCTGACGTAACAGCCTTTTTGATTTTCAAAGAATTATACTGCATCTTTATCAGCAACATCACATGAAGATTTCAGAGCATTGCACTACGTGATTCTCTCCTGAAAGTCTCAGAACATGGAGCCGCTGTGAAACATTCCAAATATCAACATTTGACCCGGCAGAGGGGAAAGACAGCATATAGCTAACTGCATACAACTAAAGCTAAAGCTGCAAAAACAACCATTAAAGTGAATTCTACGTTTTTATGCACAACAGTGACTGCGTATAAAATCACACCCTGCTGTATTTTGTCATCTATCAGCTTTAAGGAGGTTTCGACATTAAGATGTTTATACGGACCAGCTCCTGCAAGCACTTAGACAAATGCAATTTCAGTTTATCAGCCGAACATACTTTAGCAATCATCTCATTTTCCACTTGGTCTCCCTCTCACGTTCCCAATCTATATTATTTTCACATGCCAATATGTGATCATACAGCTCATCCACCGCAGGGGAGATGGATTTGCATACAGGTTGTCATGTTGAATGTTGACACTGTGCTAACAGTGTAAAAGAATGAAACTCACACACAAAGATATAATGTATATGCATATATACTGAAATACTTTTGCTTGAAATTATTGTTTCAAATGCATATAATCACCACTTTCTTACAAAAGCAAAATATACTGTGCACATACACATAAGTGTATACTTTCATGTACATATGCAATACACACATCGTAAACACACACTTGCATGTAGTAGCTAAAACTGTATATTGCTTGAACTTGATTTTATTTGTCAGTATAATCACCAATAACACAAATATGGATACACATTGAACATGGGCACACACACACACATGCACACACACACACCGTAGCATCTACTTTTGCAATCACCCAGAAATTGAATTGTACAGATACTGCAAATACAAATAGTCTTTAATGTACAATACACATTCAACTATGAAACAGATGTGTATACACACACACAAATGAATACATGTTGCACACACAAAGTATGAATGCATATCAACCTGCATTTACTTGGAAAGGTATATTACACAAACATGGATAATACATGGGTACACAAACACACGAGTATGCTTATACTTAATAAATACAAAACATGTACACACATTATCACACACACACACACACACACACACACCAGAGATACAGTGCACATGCATGAAAAGACACACACATGCAGTATATGCAAAAATGTACTCGTGCTGAGAACTTTGTATGCAGAAGACTAGATACTGCACACACTTTAAGAAGCCATACTGTACACACACACACACACACACACAGAATGCAGTGCATACAGACTGCTGCCCTCGCTACATTCCATATCCACAGAGCATTACAACTCTCTTGCAATAATTAATGGAGAACTGCAGATAATTGCCTTCCACTTCTCCTGCAGCAGCTTCTGCAGCCTCCTTTTGACAATCACACCAGCCGCTGATCGCTCCAATATGTATGCTTGTTTAAATATTTCACTTGTGATATGTAATATGCAGGGCAGAGCAGCACTGAAGTAGCCCTCAGATGGCGAGCTTGATAATTGGAGGGTGCAGCTCTCCCTCTTTCTCTCGTTTACCCTCTTCTTCACTTGTTCCTTCACTCCCTCTCCCTCCCTCCTCCCTTTGCTTTTGCACACCTTGCAGACCTGCGTTTACCGCTGACTTCTGAATGCCTTTGTTAAACATCCATTTACACCCGCGTCCCGTGAATACATTCCCTCTGGGTGAATTCCATAATTTTTCATGTGCCAGCGTGATGGATCGTCCTGATTTTAGATCCCCAACTTTGACAAGCAGCCGAGGAGGGACCACACCACTATGAGGTGGCCTTTGTTTTGCATTGCAGCCCATTTACTGATAGACAATAAATCTTCCTCATGCAAATTTTATCTACCTTAAGTATATGATGCTTCCTGAAGGTTAACATGGATTGTGATGGAATTTAGCATTTTCGCCACAAAACGGTGTCCATGCTTGTCCTCATGAGGAAATAACCCAAGCAGATAAACTGGCAATACAGTCAGGGATTAGTGACAATGAGTGATTTTATGTTGGTTGTTACAATTTAACGGCTCTTCCGCTGTAAATGCTTGAAATAAAACCCATTAAAGTTTTTAGTGTACACTGTCTGTACACCCTCGCGTAGTTTTACAAAACTATGGAAAATTACCCCTTCAGGATTCCTGTGAGCCATTACGTGTGTGTGTGATTAAAACGAACCTGCCGGCTTGAGTACCTGCAACCTGCGAGCCTGCATGCAGCGACGGCACAACAAAAGCAGGCGGGCCATTCTCCCTCTGATAAACAGACATAATTCAAATGTCAGCATTTGAATGTCATCCTCAAAGAGCCTCTCCATCAGTGCGGGAGTCATTACAGACGATAGGGGGATAAAAAAGGAGGCCGGTATTGTTTTGTCTCTATGAGCTTTCTACCCCTCTAATTATTAAAGCGCCTTTCTCTCTCTCTCTCCCCCCCCCCCCNCCCTTTTGAAAAAGCACAGAGGGAGAAAGAGATTAGAAGTATTGTTGCCTTTTGACAATTCTATTTTTCTCCTCTCCTCTCCATACTGGTTGAGTTTTAATTTGTGGCCGTTGAAGAAACAAGGCCCAGATGGCGAGACGCAACTCCTCATCCCTCTCTCTGTCTTTCTATCTCTTTCTCCCCACCTCTCTTTTCCTCTCTACCTCCCTCAGAACCAGCACCGGATAACAAAGATATGCAGATGAGGCCGAGGCGGTGAGCATTGGATTGGTGCCAGAGAGATCGTCTCTCACAATAGCAGGGAACAAATTGATGTGTCCTGCAAACTGTGCCACAGTAGCAGCGGGTTCCTCCACTTCCTGCCAAAACCGTCAGTCTGCCATGCCAGGCGGTGTGCCCCCGGTGGCAAAGTGAGGACATCAGCTGCTGAGCGATTGCCAGAGGCCTGTGACACAATATGTAGCATCAGTGTCAACGATGTCATTAGACACAGGACGATGCTGCCAGCAAACTCATTAGCCAAAGTGGAAATGACCCAACTCCTCATATAGCCACAATACAAGCAACAAATGCAACTCCAGAGGCCATTTTGAACAGGTTGATAGTTTTCAAGTGCTTAGATTCCTCCCAGTTTGGAGGTTATGGGGTCAGATTGATAAAATGAAGTACACATTTTAGCGTTTTATATTCACGTGAAAGAATCGTCACCAGAGAGAAGGAACAAGCTCGCCTGGATCGTCTACAGGCCTGTAGAAACTCCAGGGTCCCTGGTCGGCTCGCCATGCTTCTGCCTCCATCTCTGATGCGTAGTGAGTCTCCCTGATTCTGTTTTTTTTTTNTTTTTTTTTTTTTTTTTTTTTTTTACAATCAGCCAAATCAATATACATGCAGCAAACATGTCTGATCCCCTTCTTATGAATGGTTGGGTGGAACAGGGAGGAGAAGGAGGGTGACGGAGAAGGGGAGGAGAGATAATCATATCTCCACCCTCAGTCAATAAGCCTACAGCTCATTAGCAGTGCATGTGGGGGTGGGGGGATGGGGGGTGAATTAGCAATGGGAAATGATTATTCCATTTTATTCATGTAGGAGAACTGTCTGGCATAAACAGAGCCTAAGGAAGAGAGGGAGGATGTATGGATGAAGTCTGTCCCATCATCAAAGTGTACATTTGCAATAAATAAACAAAAAATAGTCACTGATATGGTAGAAGGAAACTGTCTTTCAGCAAGGTTAAAGGTCATGACTGCAAGATGTCCCTGCCCTTCGCAGGATTTGAGCTTTCAGACCTTCCAGCAGCCATCTCTCTACAGACTTCCTGAGTCTGAGAATACCTAGAGTTTGGCCTCCTTCCGCCAGATTGACAGATGCTAATAACATGGATGCTGCTCCTCCCACGGAGACGGCCTATTAGGGCTGAGATCCGAGGGGAGAGCAGGAAGCTAGCCAACTAGCAGCTGACTTATTAGTGAGATTGGCTGTGGGGTGCACCTTGTCCTCTTTTCCATTCACTCCTCCCAGTCCTCCATCCGTCGTCTACTCCTATCGTCCATCCCGCCCTCTTCTCCTTCTTCTCCCTCCCTTTGTCACCTCCATCGCTCCCCTGCTTTATGCTGTTTTTACCTTTTTTAGCAATACACGGCTTTTCCCTCCCCCTCCCTCCTGTCCTTCTGAAGGGCAGGTCCCCTTCTTAATTGATCTGCGGAGATTTCGGCTAACCTTCTTCCTCTTTCAAAGAGAGATGAGAGAGCAGAGATTAAAGGTGGAAAAGGGGAGGAGACAGGGAAGATGGATGGGTACTCTTAATGCCACCGCTGATACAGAAATGCAACAGATCCATTATGTAAAAATGAAAAAATGTTTTTTTAATAAGCGGCTGGTGTTTTGTCTTTTTTTGTAAATTCACCTCTTGGTTCCTGGGATTAGGCTGGAATACGAATCTGAAAAGCAATAACATCCCTTCATCCCAGTGAAAGGAGAGGGTGATGTAAGCAAAAAATCTGCGACTGTTAATAAACAAAAAGGAGGAGGAGAGAAAGAGACGACGCTGAAGATGTCCCCGAATGGCTTTGGCTTTTGCCCTTTTAGCAACCAGCGAGGTGATAAGCGGAATCATTATGCAGGCGATCGATGAAAGGGGGACCGTGATTAATGTCACCCAGAGCTTCATGTCTCAGGGCTAGGCCACAGGGACTCGTACCGTCCCCTCTCAATACACTGCTAGCAGTGGCTCATAACACACTTTATGGACAAGCCAGTTACTGAATTACTGTACTGTTGCTTTATGGGGAACATCTATTTGGAACTCTCCTGTAGATCGCTTCATTTTTATTCTGTATCTCCATGTTTCACGCTGCAGAAGCAGGAATTCAATAAAGTCTCAATGTCTTATTTTAAAGAACCATACTGATGATTTTGCATGTTTAAGCCCAATAAATAAACTCATCTATGTTACTGACAACAACTTTCCAAAACATAAAGCCACATACTTTTCCCGTTATTTGCCAGTTTTCCTAATCTTTTCAAATTAAATGTTCAGGTGATAAACCCACCTTAAAATTTAACATTTCTTCTGCTAACATGTATGTCTGGATGTAGAAAGGATGGCCATTTTAATTTTCAGTAAAAGCCGTCTTCTAAAGTCCTCTTCTGGGACTATTTTCCCTGGCGGAGACATACATTTTCTTCCTTACAGCTCCATATTGGACTGGTTAAATAAAGTTACTTTGACAAAAAAATTTAATAGAAGTCGTGTTTGTTGTGATGAAAAAATTATCTCAGTCACCTTCCAAGTCTCTACAAGTTAATTTTTATATTGTACTGGAATGAACTGAAACCAATGACAGTCTGAAAGGGAGGAAAAACAATTCTAATATTTACTGCTCTGGTTGTCAGTAATGCAACGTGTATGTCGGTTGTATATATTGGGCTGAAACATGCAAAACAAAACAAGCGGTATAGTCCTTTGAGATGATACAGTCTATTTTGACCCAGGGCCTTCATGTCCTCCAATAATAATTCCCAAGCTAAATAAATAAAGTCCTGTTATATTGGATGGTCATGGGGGACCGTGTTTTAGTGGTTTTCTAATTGAAATACATGATTCCGACAGCTTGTTTCTGCACTTAGTTGCAATGAACCATATCTGATTCGTCATTAAGTAATTATGAATGCTAATGCAAATGAAGCACCTTTCAAACGAAGCTCGCTCTCGCGCTCTCTCTCCTAACATGGAAATTAATCACTCGCTCCTCAATGGAGAAGAAGACGTGAAGACAGCCGGCTGTGGGACGGTCACTTCGCTCTCTTTCTGTTGCGATATGAAAGAGAGGAGAGACATTAATGATGTCTTGGGGATTCCACCGAGGAATGTAAAGGAGCACCACTCGTTTTTTTTTTTTTTTTTTNTTTTTTTTTTTTTTTTTTGCTTCTTCTCCTGTTCCTTGTTGCTTTAATAAAGCAAGGAAAGGAATGAGAGAGAGGGGGAGAATGGAGAGTCGCTTAGAAGTCTCCCATAAAGCACAAGCTAGAGCATTTTGCAGCAATTACAGACAGATTGGGGATTTAGATATTAGTGCCCGGTGGTCCATTAGCTGGTAATTTGCCTGTCTTTTTTCTCAGCTCTCAGCAGAGGAGTGTTCCTGCTAAGATCTCTACCACTCTAATCCTGTAAATAATAGCTGCATGGAGGAGAGAGTGTGCCTGTGATCGCCCAGCCACATTGAGGATGGCTGAATGGAGGGGGGAGATGGATGGATGGATGGATGGATATACTGTATGTAGCACATATATGAAAAGGTGTGTTTAATTTAATAAGAAGCAGTGAACATAAATTTAAAAATCATTGATTCCTCCACATGGAGCCTTTGATTTGCTGACATCTCTAATGTATAAAGATGAAATCATCGACTCGTGAGCATTTTTTATCCTACTGGATATACGTGACCATATTTCTGATGGTATCTCTTGTTCCAAGCAGCCCGCAAAAGTTGCAATACTTCAAAAAGAACAACTAAAGTCCTTCAAAACAAAGTAACTTCTCTTCCTCCTATCGCTGTATGTAAAAAGTGCCTCCTTAGCAATATCCCTTTTAATCAAGCCAAGCCACAATCGGAGACAGCAGGAAGCGTGTGTAAATAATACATTAATAACCATCCCATCCACATTCCCGGAGGCAGCGCCGGCACGTAGGGAGTTTAAATATCTCTAAGGGATACCTTCATCTGAAAAGTGTGCGGCTCTCTGCTCGGAGCCTCTGCTGGAAAGAAAGGGAGGAAAAAACTCAAACTAATTGTGAGGAGTTCAATGGCAGTTCAGTGTGGAGTGCACTTTCCAAGGCCGAGGGAGCGAGCGATGGAGGACGACCGATCGTGTCCACAGCGGCCTCATTGACAGCTAGTTTAGAGGGTTATAACCTTTGATGATAGGCTATTGACAATGGTTTTCAAACCCTTCTCCTCTTGATACTGATATGAATGGTTCAAATCCACCAAAAGACACATGAACACGATGTACCTCGTATTTATAACTGACCAAATGTAGATAAAATGGCACTTTCAGCTACAGGAAACGTTAAAAATCTGCATCAGTCCCTTATAATCAAAGAGAAAAGGGTTTAAATTAATTTTTGCATGAATATTTGACACTCATACAGATGCAATACACCCACAGGAGAAGATCACGACTCACTTTCTGTTTGGTGAAAATATAAAAAAATATGGAAAATTACTAAATTAAACTACAGGCAGCAGACTGGGAACACAGGAACACCTAAAAGTAAATTACAGTAGCTATATTATAAAATAACGCCTGCAAAATTTTTTCCAAATCTTTTCAGTTGCTCTGCTCCACAAGTAGGTCAGAGGTCAGGGTTCATCATAAAGAGTAACATCCAGCTTTGGAATGCTAAAGAAAGTAAAAGTAGTCATTGAAAAGTTGAGAAACAAGGTTTTGTTTAGTAAGTTTACCTTCTTTTATATTAGTTTAAGTATAGCATAATTCTCTAGATAATGTCTCGAAGTCAGTTTGCTCAATTACAGCTATTTTTCAAAGTTCCTAAAGTGTGATATTTTGTAATTACAAGCATTTTTACCCAGCAACAGAGATATTGTCTCACGATGCGTTCAAAATGTAATCCTGCAAAGTACCTAGTAACTCCATCGATGAAATAATTGTAGAGGAGTAAAAAGTACTACAGTATATGCCCTTCTTCTGTGTGTTGGGGTTTATGCAGCTATACTGTATACACTGGCTTTTCTGAGCTGTGATTGGTCGATTAAGACTCCATTGAAACCCTTATAAAAATCAGATATGCCAAAAATATATGCAGCACTGATTTGAAGCAGTTACTACAGGAAAGAGTACTGCGTTAGCCATGTTGCGCATGTTTTTTCATATACTGGCCTTGATTGACTCTCAGAACCTTGATGAGGGGTCCAGTCAATCCACCGAAACCTCAACACACTCCAATGCTGTTTATGTCTGCTACAGTCTGTAACCTTGGACATGGGCGCGGCTCTGCTTTCGCATCACTTTATCGCCGCTGTCATCGTGCAAAAAAACCCCGTAACTCCAATTTAGCCCATTTTTATGTTGGGTTTTTTTTTTTTTTGCCTCAGTTGAAAGAACACATGCTCTACTGTGGGTTGAGAAAATTCTCAGACGTCTTGGGTTCGTGAAGCTCTTTCAAAACCAATGGGGTAATGTCAAAAACACATTGTCATCACGCTAAAGCCAAGCCTGTTCCTCCAACTTGCTGAAAAGTTGACATTTTAGAAGTACAAGGTTTTTACCCTAAAGCGATGATATAGTATCCTGCTGTGGAAGCTTGGTGTGTGAATGAGAACATCTGGTTGTGTGTGTGAGCAGATGTGTGTTCATGTACACTACTTATTGTGTGTGCATTGACATAAACCCACTCAATCCCTGCCAAATCTGGCATGTGAAACCCCCCGTACATGTCCCCTTGTGGTCCCATTCAACCTGGGATGCAGCGGTCGCCTCGGCTTGCCACCAACAGAGACCCTCTGCAGTGTTAAGCCCTTTTAATGACTGGATTTCCCCCTGATTGCCAAGTTCCCGTGTAATCACTTGATGGTCAGCCCGTTGTGTGTGCCAGAGCCGGGGGAGCGCTTGGCAGTCGGTCTGGATTTGGCTTGGACAAGGTTGAGCAGAAATAGCAGCAGCGGAAGCTTTCCGAGTCGCTGTTCGGACAGTCACAGCCCAGGGTTTTCACACTGAGGGGAACTGGAATGAAACAGCTCCTTGTAGTCACAGAAAGGAGGGGATAATGGAGAGATTGTTTCTGTTTAGTGAACCCAATGTGGATTGTGTTACCCCAAAAGCATCACTTTACACACACACATCCAGCTCTTTCCCTCTGTGCTCATCTTGCTTACTATTACCGAACTCCTTCCTGAAAAATCATCGTTATTGTTCCTTTTTAATCACCAGGCTTTTATCTCTTCTGCACTCATTTCTGAAAATAGAAAATGCAGGTTTGCAGAATCAGGATAAGTAAGGAACACGCACTGTAGGGAAGGAGATGTTGCTGCAGAATGCAAGCATGCATGTTTGGAAAAATGACAGCGGTGCAGGAAGTACTCCAAACCTGTAAAACTAAACAGGATTAGAAGAAAGGTCAGAGGTCGTGCAAGTTGTCGTGTAACCTTGAACTGCATCTTATATCTCCGTTTTTGTGAAAAATTTATTTTTTTTCCAGGAGATGCATGGTTGTTCTCACCATTGCATCAAAACCTTGTATGATGCATTAACTTGGAGCAGATAAATGCTAATTTAATGCTAAGAGGAACCATTCCTTTACTTTGATACATGAAAACATTTCATGTTAACCTTATGCATAACATAAGGTTTTAAGTTATTGTACCTTCTTCCTAGAACAAGGCACATGCAAACTTTTCAAATGAAAATAAGAACATGAATATCTGTATGACATGTATTTGAGTAATTGCGCTTCTACTTTATACTGAAATATGGTGCTGATTTGTCACTCGCCTATGGTGATGTCATCCATGCTGGGGAATCTCTACCCTCCACACTCATACTGCCGACCTTAGCTGGATGTGTGTGTAGCTGGACCCGCCACATTTAGCCGCCTTTTGTCTTAGCTCTCTGTCTGAACGTGGAGGAAAAGTAAGAAAAAACAAAGATGTATGGTAATGTCTTGTCCAGCTGAACGGTGGCTGCTGCTGTGGCAAACAAAACACTTTGTAAAAGACCCGCAGAGGGAGAGAGGTAAAGAGATACATCAATCAATTAACAATTACCCCTGCTGCTAATCAGCTGTCCCTGGCCTGTGCCGGCCAGCCCTTTGTAATCCCGTTGGCAGCATCAATTAAATTCTTAAGGTTACTCTATTGAATTTTTCAGATAATGGGGGATGGGGTGGGCGGTGTTAGAAAGGAAAGGACAAACAGTAGCCCAAACCTCCTTCTTGCTGCATTTTATCCCACTCCCTCCTCTCTTCTCATATGCGTATATGGATATATGGATCTGATAGGATCTAAGCTGGACTGTACTCAGCCTGACACAAACTCAACCCACAATAGAGGAGAAGAGAAAAGAGTCTGTGCCAAAATAGAACAAGACAGAAGGGACAATATAGTATAATAGAGCAGGATAGGCTAAAAGAATATGATAGACCAAGACACAAGAGACCAGCAGAATACAATAGGGCGTAATAAAGCGGGAGAATAGAATAAGAGAGGCGGATTCTGCTTTTGTAAGCTGAACGGTGTGATTTTTACAAATTGAGGGTAGTGATATGTAAAGGAGCAGTGTGTGTGTGTTAATTAATCCAGATGTTGGAGATTATTCCCCACCCACTTTTGTTATGCCCTGCCCATTTTTGATTGCATTTGAATACATGTGCATGTTTAGATGCACATTAAATCTTCAATTCTACTCCGATAAAGGCAATAAATCACTTTTTTTTCAAGTGTTATCAAATTAAAATTGCCATGAATTGATGCATTTCTGAGTAATAGACCTACATTATTCGATTGTAAATTGATTTACTCAAGCATGTAAACAATATGCTGTCTTACTAATCAGCACAAGCAATTTCTACATGCATTTCCTCACCCACCATGTGAGTGGTGGGTCCCTCATAAGCAACAAGTTGTGTATTCAGCAAATGACAGAATCCTAATAATTCTATTCATGTCAATGCCATACTCCAGATTTTTACCTTAATTGCACTACAGACAAAAAAATCTAGTATAGTGTGCATGTAAACATATTGAGTTACACAGACAGATAGTAACTTAGCTTAGTATCCCTAATAGAAAGATGATCCTACATGGAAGCACGTTTGCAGGAGCAAACAAAAGATGGAGGCGGATCTTCAGTCTGTCCATAATGTCAAACCAAGATTCCAATCATTACATTAAAACAATCCCCTTCAATACACATTTGCTGACCATGCTAATTACCTATTGTCCAATCAATACATTATTTAATCTCTTTCCCGGCAACACAAAGCTCTCTGGAAGAACCCAAACGAGTCTTTTTCTTGCTGCTCTTTTATTGCTCCCTGTTTATTGCTCGCTTCCTCAAAAACCTATTTGTAATTTAAACCAGGATGCATGTGAACCTGATAGGGCTGTCAGGCTGCTGGAGGATGAGAGCGGAGAATGCTGACTGTGGTCCTATTTCCTGAGGTGAAACTTTAACTGGCTGACCCTGCACGGCCTTTGATGCCTCACTGCACCGTTATTGTGTGATTGATTCAGATGTTGACGTTATCATCAAGTAAGATGACCACGCAATTGAAGAATTTTGCTCTGGAGTACAGTAGCAAAGTGGGAAGGGGTTTTCAGGTGGCCAGGGAAGTAAAAATCTTAATTGTTTTTGATATTTCCAAGGATCGAATAGGCATGCAGCCCCTGTAAAGCATATATTTTAGTCAACCAGATCTGAATTGCACCTAAACACATCCACTCCTGGATCCAGATCTGTGTCAAGTTTCATGTCAACCAGGATGCAGGTGAAGTAGAAGTCTGATTATGTCGTCTTTATGACCACTGACAATCTACAGGTCAGACTGGGGGTTGCATAGAAAAGTGAAGCTCATACATTCGGGAGTATTCCGATTCCCTGACTGTACTGTAGCTACCGTGATGAAATACCCCGCCAAAACAAAAGCAGAGGCTGCATGTTTCTTCTGCAACATCTTCCCCATCGCACGCCCTCCATCAACACGTCTGGCTGCGCGCCGGAGCGTGAACGGGCAGATTTTCCAGTAGCACAAGCCTGAGATGGGCTCCTGCGTCTCGGTGAGCTCGTTTCGCCGGGGCCTCCCGCAGAGTCCCCCTACTGCCGCATGGAAACGAGACTCGGCAGCCCCAGGACACAGTCACCATGGGGGGAAGAGGGGATAGAGAGGGAGGGGTGGAGGGGNGGGGGGAGGAGATAATGAGAGGTAGAGAAGATGAAGGGAGGAAGATGAGAGCGAAGAGAGCAGAAGGAGGTAAACAGAAAGCAAGAAGTCGACAAACAGAGAGAGAGAGAGAGACAGAAGGGGGAAGAAGGAGAGAGAGAGTGATTGCTCGCGGCTCATTTCTCCACACATGAGCCCATCTGTACTGCGCCCAGGGTGGGATGGCACCACTGCTCTGTCTGAAATGACTGAGCGAGCCAAAGACACCCCAGCACCGCAGGAAGCCAAATGCAATCCCATGAATCCTGGGCTCGCCTATTATTCCGCAGAAAGCCCCTTTAAAGTGCCATTTTTTCTCGCTGATGGTGCCTTGTTGATTTACTTTCTTTTATATCATGACTTAAGTTGACCGTAATGTGTTTGAAAGGGGTTCGCGGTTGAATATCACACTTGAAAATATTTTGGCCTTGCCACTCAGAATTATATATATATTTTTTTTCATCGTGGTTCCATCAGCGTAGCAGCACCACGGGGGTAAAAGAGGAGAAATTGACTGGCAGAGAGCAAGAAATGGTGTTTGCAGTGAGCATCTTGTGGTATTGTAATATTTACTGTTAGCACCTCAGGCTACATGATACGCTCCACTGTCACCATCAAACAAGCAGCTCTCTGAAGGAGGGAGCACATCTGTTGTCACCCCTCCCTCCACCCAACCCCNCCCCCTCCCTCCCTCCTATCTCTGGAGTGAGAAAAATACAGAGTAAGAGAGAAAAGAGAGGAAGGAGAACCCTGGTACTCAACTTTCTGACCCCCTTCTCCTTGACGCAAACATACACATAAATACCCACGATGCACCACACCCTTCCTCTATTTCTGACCGGCGCTTAGGATGCAGCCGATTCAAATTGATCATCCCTCTGACCAATAATTCATTGTGATGGAGCAGACGTGGCGTGTGCACGAAGAATGCCAGCCGCGCAATGGCACCCGCATACTAAGCAGCTCATCCAGCCAATCGTGCCGCAGCGATCCTGGTCAGGTGATCCACTGTTTATCCTCTGATAAATGGCAGGTCAAACCGGGTGGCGCTCACCACCACATCCCTCAGCTCCATGTCACCCGCACTCCCGACCGCTCATCAAACCCTCTTGGTCCCCTTCCTCAACCCCCTCCCAAACCCCTCTGCAATCACATCCCCNCGGGTGCATCCATTATTCTCCACGCTCGCTGCACCGTCAGCACAGTCATGATTGCTGACTTCTCCTTCCACTGCCAGCCTCCACTTTGAACACAATTAACTTAGTAATTGCATTTGTTTTAGGAGTATGGAAGTGATTATCAAAGCCACCTATGATCCTCCAAGCATACAGACTCGCTGCCTTGCCTGTCTGTTGATGGGCGTTTGTGCGAGCGAGACCACCGGGGGGTNCATACAGACTCGCTGCCTTGCCTGTCTGTTGATGGGCGTTTGTGCGAGCGAGACCACCGGGGGGTACACAGATAGGGCTGCGAGCGCTTCAAAGCAAAGCTCGCTTCCTTGCTCATCCTCACACACCTTATTAGAATCCCCTGATTGCCAAACCTCTCTGTTGCTATTGTTTATCTGTTTGTTTCTCGGGCGGCCGAGCCGTGGAGGCTTTTGAAATCCGGGGGGGGGGGGNGGGGGTCATTTCCAGCACAGCTGCCACTAACAATGCAAAATACAAGGAGAGACTGAATAACGGAAATGGCAAATACATTTCAACTGCAGGAGCTGCTTTGATTTGAATTTGAAGAGGCTGATGTGAAAATGTGTATTTAAGGTGAAGTGTTTCACTTTTAACTTGGTCTGCTGATGCTATAAAATAAGCAGTCATCTATATCTTGCATTAAAGACAACTTTAAAGTTATCTCTAACATTACGATTATGGTTTTGATCTTGTACTTATACTGGCCAATTTGCATTTTAGGGTCTTATTACATAAAATTTTGGAGTATCTCATCCTAGATTTTATATTATTTCACTCAAAACTTTCTAAAATTGGAGATATAAGGTTGTTCTCTCTGTCTTGTATTTCTAATTTTGGGGATTTTCATGACTGATTCTTTATAGCTTCTTCATAGAGTTCTGTTACTTTGGATATTTGAGTACATTTTAGTCCTATTCCTTTTTTTTTCAACTTTTTCTTTTAATAGAGTATTTTTTCCTTTGTAATTATTATCAGCCATATACGTTTGCTTCAATAACTTCCTCATTTTCAGTCTAGTTCAGTGGTGTACATCACTTTACATTACAATACTGCAATACAGCATTGTGGCACCAAATGTCTCCGCTTTATTACACTATACACAAAATGCTTTATTCTTGCTGCATTTTGTGGATTCTTCCTACGACACTGACTTTGAATAAAAGGCCAGTATTGCAGCCCTTTTTTAATTGAAATGCAAACTACATCAACGGCCCAGCCACGGAATTGGCAATACTCTCCTGCCGGCATGATAAAGGCTTTTTTGCTTTTTCCGTGGCTATCGACTTGGTCATGTGTGTAATTGCCTAAAGCGTTTCTGAAGCCTCTGATGCACCAATGTAAATATTAAAGAGAGCGCTTGGCTTAATAAAATGCTGTTCAAACAATATGGAGCTTAAGTTATCTCCGCCTGTCCGTTTTCAGCGGGGACCCGGTTGTCGAGGGGTTCTGCGCGGGAAACGGGGTCAGTATCAAGATGAGACCTGCTCCTTCATAAGTGACGGCGAAACGAGGGAGAGCGAGGCGACAAGCGATTAAATGAATCCGGTGAAGACAGAATAGGGCTGAGGTAAGAAAAAAAGGCATGAAAATGGGAGATATAGCCAACGAGTGCTATAACGAAGGGAAAAATGGAAAAAAAATTGTGTGTGTATGTGTGTGTGTGTGTGAGAGAGAGAGAGGAGGAGGATGGAGCAACAGCAGGAGGAGGGAGTGATGGATCAGACAGATTTTCTAATGGTATTGATCCTGTCCAAGGCCACGGTGGAGATGAAGGCCTCCCTCCACAGAGAGCTCGCTGTCACCTTGACCTTGGGCCAATCCCTGACCTCTGACCCCACTACCCCTCCAGCCTTGCCCTTCCTAACCCCTTATCACCTCCCCCTGCTGGCTCCCACAGCCTCTGCGTCGCCTTCTAAATAAGAATTGACTTTGTGCAGGGTGGAAATGCGGGTTAAAGTGTGTCAATAACGTTTCACAAGAACAATTTCTCCAGCAGGTTTGCGGACGGCGTAACATTTTGACATTTGCTCTCTGTGTGGATAGCGTGGCGTGTCCTGCGAGGTGGTTGAAGGGAGTTGCGAAGGCCGCTAACTGCCTTTAGCTATTGATCCACCGGTTAAATTGTGTGCACACAGAGCAAGCGGAGAGGGAGCGCTGAGAGTCAGCCTCTTGGGCGATGCACACTGCTCACGATAGCCACCATCTAATGGTAATTGCTTTCGATCTCTCCCCACAGACGCACGATTTACAGCCGCTCTTCTCCTGAATAGGTGACACCAAATACTTAGTGTGTGTGTGCGCTTGCATGTATCTATTTGTGTGTGGAAAAATGTATTACGGTAGTTTAGGAAAGAGAGAAAGAAGAGTTCATCGATGTTGGTGGAAGGAAAAAAAGAACAGCAGAGCATGATAGTTGATCATCGCTAAAAGGGACACTTGGCTTTCTCCTCAACCTGCACTCCATCACCGTGTCGTCGCTGAATGGTGTTTAGGGAGCGGAGGGAGGGGTAGGCGATGCTTCTCTCCCAGCCCCTAGGTGATTACGCTGAATGGATTACAGCAGGAAACGGCTGTCCTTCTTTCAAACTGCCAGGTGGTGTCCATTTTTCTCTCGGCCTCATTGTTCGGCTCTGTGTACAGGACAGATTTAGACGGCCCAATAAAGTCCCATCTTTAGACGAGACAGCTTGATTCAGCACCTTCTGATCTCGGTGCGGATACAGTAGATCAGCTGTCTCGCTTTCAATTCGGGATGTGCAAAGACAAAAGAGTCGGAAATCATATGCTGCATTCATGCACACTGGGAAATCCTCCATAAGCCGTTAAAAACTGACCCGCTGGACATTTTCCAAACTCATCAATCTTGTGCCCGTTCGTTTATCCCACATTTTTCCCCCTCCCCTCATCCTTTTCTCTTGTTACAAACAACAACCAAGTTCATTAGCTGTATTTGCATCTGTCCATTCCCTACGGAGACGAAAGCTGTTTGTATCTCTCGTAGCCTGATACCTGCCAATGCTAATCCTGTTTACAGGAGCACTAAAACACAACTTAGTGGGCCATCCATCCCAAACATCCTTCCGTCTGTCAATAGGCTTAACGCTTTTCCCAAATTTACGTGGAAGCCATTTGTACCACTTATCCTACAGTTTTGTGGCTGGCAACAAACGAATCAAGAAAAGCTCTGTTCGTTTAATGTATTTTACAATTTATCCACTTAGATTTTGCAGATTTACACAAGCCTAAAGCTCATAGAACCCTCTGCACCCACAGAGGATCATGTAATCCCTCAATTAGATTAAAAATAGAAGAATCAGACAAAACTGGAGTTATGAGGTCTCCACCAGCCATGGCAGTATATACTCATGAGCAAAAGTTTGCAATCGTTTTCAAGTTTTATGTAGAAATTGATACTTTTATTGACCAAAGTGGCATTAAATTGATTTAAGTATATAGATAAGACATTAATAATGTCCACAGACAGTGGACGGATTATTTTTCTTTTATCTGCCAGTTTCAGGTATGGCTTTGTCTGTTCTTTAAGGCCAGTTTCTACCTAAAATATGAACATTTCTGGGATTCCAAACTTTTGAAAACTAGTACATAATGAGTTAATAGTCAGCTGCTCCAAAGACAGCTTGTTATCCGATGCTGTGGAACAGTATTATAGGAAAAATGAATTTGCTTCATTATTTTATTGCATTTAAAGGTTGCGCGATACGATGCAGTTGTTGATTTCCCAAACGTATCTCGCTCTTAAGCGTCGGAGCTGATGTTAAAATGGATTCCTGGAAGTTTTCCAGCTGGGTTTTGTTCTTGCCTTTGTTAATGTTCACGTGTTGGGTATGATGGGGGACTGTTGCTGGGACTGTTTGTCACGCTGATCCTCTTACACCCTTTGTTTAAAACAACAATTAAAACTGTTAAGCCACTGGCGGTTCTGTTTTTTAGCTTTAAGTGCAATTTTTTATCACTTGAAAGCAGTTAAGAGCCTTGATTTAAAAAAAATACCACATTTTGATAAATGCTGAACAAATAAAATTACTTTAGAAAGGAGGATTGTGGGTAGATGAATGCAGTTTTGGTTGATTTTCTTTAGAAATTTTATAATAAACATTTGACATTATTCTAAACTTTCCCACAATTATGATTTATAATGTCTCCCACGGCTTGTGAGATTGTTCCAGCAATCCAGCCACTATCCGGTAATAATTCCCTCATAATGAAGTCGTTTTCATTTTTTGGAGTATCCTTGGCCTTGCTCCAATTTCTCTCAGATGGCGACCAGATGTCGAGATGTATCTCTAAAGACTCCAACACTTCAACATTTAATTTTTATGGGGATTCTTCTCTCGACATGTGAATCTGTCATTCACACATACGGGGGGAAAGCATGGAATCAGTTTTAAGCTCCATCTTATGTGTTTTTCTTTCTCTCAGCAAAACCCTTTCGACTTGAGAAATATTGATCGGCATCCATGAGTCCTTTGAGCGAGTGCGTCTGATTGTTGGCAAAACATTTAAACGTGCAATATGGCGGTATCTGCCTCTCTCATTAAGCCACTGCACAAGGCTGAATTTAAAGTGATGACAAGTTAGTGGCGAGTGTAAACAGGCAGGATTTGCTTGCCAGTAGAGGAAAGTGCGTTTAGAAAAAGGTCTAGGGAGCAAGAAATAGTCTTGAAATATTTATAGGGTTTGACTTGGATCCCTCCCTGAGGAATCGGGCATTGAAAACTTGCAATCTGTGGATTGCCACAGGCAAACTGACGCGGAGGTCAAGCCTATAGGTTTTTCTTTACATGAAAACAACTCGTAAAAGGGAAAGAGACAGAGCAAGGGGAGAGGATAATATATTCTGCACCCGGGAGCAGGATTTTAGCTTGAGAGGGTTATGGATTTTTTTTTTCTTCTCCTTCTGAGTTTTTGTTGTTACAGACATCTCCCCTCATTTTCCCTGGGATCAAAAATCCATTTTGGATCATCCATTCAATATTAAATCTGGCAGGTACTTGTATACACAACAAACTCAATTTGCTGGGGCGATTTTGAGATCTTTTATGGATGTGTCGATGACAGACAACAAAGATCCTTTCTTTCATTTTTAATATGACAGCAACAAGCCGAGTCATCTCATCACGATGGTCTTGCTTTCAGGTACATCACACGTGAACGCAGAAATCGCTATGGAAACGGGGCTGGACCTGACCTTGTGGCGCATTTAGCTAAAAGACACTCAAGTTTATTTTGTACCAAAGCAGAGATTACTCCAACAGAGAGACTTTTACCTTGTTTGGACCAGGAAATTGGAAGGTAGGAGGCGTTCTTTCAGTGCGCATTACGACATGCCTCAAATCCCTCTAAAGGGATTCCTCAGAAAAGCCAAAAACCTGCCTGATTACTTTCCCATCTTTATCTCAGCTTTTCTTCCAATCTGAAATATCACTATGAAGTGGAAAGCAATTAATTTTCAACACAAAGTCCAAGAAGTATGTCTGCGATCGTCCACGGCGCAGTGCATGTGTGCAGCAACTCACAGATCCAAAACAATGCGTGAAGTAATTACGAGGCAACAATTACCCAGGCGAGGCCAGACGTAATCGATAGGCCATCAGACACAGGGGTCAGGGGCCAAATGTCAGGGGTCAAGGTTCAGCTTCTCTCTAACTATGTGTATATGTGGTTTTTGCAGGGAGGGAGCGGTCGGGTCCTCTGGAGGAAGAGGATGCTGATTCATAACTAGCGGGGGGACAGACAGCTGTAGCTTGGTGATCTATTCTTCTTGAGGCGGTAAGTATTGATTGGAATATATCACATTATTGTAGGAGGATGAGTAGGCTCCTCCTCAGGATATTATCCTGAGGAGGAGCGATGCAAACAGCTGGGATAAGACTCCACTTCCTGCAATTTTCACTTGTATCTCAATATTTCTGACAAGCCGGCAAACAACTAACAAGACTTCCAAAACAGGGAACGATAAACAATTAACAGCCTCAAAAATGGTGAGCTGCAAACAATCGAGGCTGCAAACAAGAGCTTGAAAAAATTTTAAAATCCTTGTTTGTTTGTTGTTTTCAGAGGATTTAACAAATGTGAAAGACCATGTGGAAGAATTATTGTCTGATTTTTTTTCTCCTACAGTTTTTTCTTGAAGTTTCTTGAACATTTTCCAGATTTTTTTTATAAGCTTTCACATTTTCTGGAGTTGAAAACAGAATTTTACAGATTTTTTCAGAAATTTTCTCTAGATGTCTCTCACTGTATATGTTTTTTTATATTTTCAAGAATTTTAAATTTTTTTTAAATTTTAATTTAAGTTTAGTTTTTATTTTAATTTTATTCTAGAATGCTCCCTCGAACGATTCTATTTCCAGAATTAAAAAAAAAAAAAACATACTCCAGATAATTAGATTCCAATTTAGTATCAAACTCCCTCATAATTTAAACTACAAGTCAGAGAAAAGTTCAAAAAAATTTATTTGATCAGCAAAGACAGCCTTTTCCTGTGTGTCGTCCACATTTCATCCAGTCTTTCTGAAACTGTGTCAGCTTTAGAGCTGAACCAAATGATCCGGCGCTTTACTGTGAAGTGGATGGCCTGCGATGCACAGGAGGAAGAGTTCAGTCCATCATCAGCCTCCTCCTGCGCTCGACCACCTCCTCCCTCCCTCCCTCCTCATACTCCCTCTCCAGCAGGGAGGCGTCCATGAAATATGTGCAACTTCCCATTGAAATTAGAAGGCCCTGAACCATGAAAGGCACCACAGGTACTGGCTGTACAGCGTGCGGCGGCGGCGGCGCCCTGCTACATGACTGGCCCTGTGTTGTAATGCTCTGATGGCAGAAAGACACACGAGCGCTCGTCTGTAACATATTAAAACCAGGGGAAATAAATTACCCGCTCCTCTGATGAATTATGAGTGGTGTCTCAGGAGCAGGAAACGCTTCATAACTTAGAAATCTTTTCTGCAACACAGTGAGCATCACTTGGTTTTATTTCTTTCAAATCACGGTTAATTACTGCTAAATATTAGCAAAACTTTCTATAAAATTGTTGATTGAAAAATAATATCATTATCTCATCTCATTATTATCATCATTATCTGGATTCTATCTGCATTTTGATTGGATCATGGTAACCATTTACAGTAAGTCACAACTCCTGATTCAAAATAACTTTATTAACTAGATGGAGCGGAACAACAAGTTATAGATGGATTTTTAGCCTTTGAATTTGAATTCCGCACACATTTCGCTGCATTACGCTGCATTTTTTCCTCTGGATGCAGATTCACATGTAAATGCTCTAATCTAGTTTAGCCTGAGCTCCCACAAGACTCAGCAGGAGAAACGAGGTAGCAACTTTAAATGAATGCTAAATGTGTGTAACTCCTCTTGTTCTCCTACAAACTGTTGATTTCTGTGCTTTGAATTCTAATTTTAAACTCTGGAAATCCTGATAAACCCTAAGTTCTCTCTGTTTGTATTGCTGGTTGTTATACTGTGTTTGGTTGTAGAAATTCTGCTTGACAGTGTGAAACTGTACTGCTATACGATGCACTCAATCTATGTTTTTTAATTTTGGTAAATCAACACAGCATACAGACGCATAGTTGAGCTTGTGGGAATGATTGCGAGCAATGCAGAGTAATATATCCTAAAGCCTTTATTAACTTACAATGATAAATGTGCAGGAGGAAAAATCCATAGGAGAGTAATGAGTTTAGGCCACCAGCAACAAGTAAATATTTGTGGAGTTAATAAATCCAATCCATTGTCCGATACGATTAACAGGGAGCTTATTGGAATCTAACGCCTCCTAATGCTTCATCAGGCCTCATCGACTGTCTGAAACGTCTTCACTGTACACTTTTCTGAGACATCCGACAAGTTCAGCATCCATCTACGAAGCGCTTAAAGGTGAACAACTTCACCTCATTTTAAAAACCATCACCTCTGTCCAATCTCTGAAGATTGACGCTGTCAGGAGTGAAACATCGCCGGGGCCATGTGACTGATGGGCTGCTCAGAGGAAAAGTGGAGCGCTTGATGAGATATTAATCAGGCGGCGGTGAGAGGAGCGGGAGGGGCAGGAGGGGCGGGGCGGCGCCGTTGCATATGAGATGTGATGGAGATGTTGGAGATGTCTTCTGCGAGGAGGAGCTTGTCGGAGGCGAATAATGAATCGGCTCATTAGCATATTGTCACCGTTGTCTTGTTTACTCTGAGGTGTTTGCCAAGCAGCTCTCCCCAAGGAGAAACGGGCGCTTCACAGTAACTTGTGGAGTAAACAGTGATATGCTAATGCTCATGCAAATACACACACACACACACACACATGCCCGTACACAAACACACAATAAACTTTGCTTTTAACAACCTGTAAGGGGCGATGGCTCACACTCTTTGTCAATATTTATCACATGGAGGGTGGGGGTGGGAGGGCGATTTCTTATATCTTACACTGCTTGTTGAATGGAAAACTGGTACAAATCATGCTAACTGTGGTTTATATTATCCACACAGGGAAAATAATGTCTTTCTAAAGCTGTTTTCATTCTCTTTTTATCACTTCACATGATCCATATTCACACTGTAAAACACCCTGACGAGAAACAACCTGAATACGCTGTGATCTGGTGGTATTTTCTGGTAAAAATGACTCAATCCTCAGGAGTCGAAAGATATTTTGCAGTTTTTTTTTTTTTTTTTTNTTTTTTTTTTTTTTTTTAGTTTAGCTTTCGTTTGCCACCTAAAACTGACTGTAAAAATGTTAATGAGGAAAATGTAAAGTTAATATGCTAAAAGAAGAGTAATAACAGGACTTATGCTTGTGAGAATCTTTATATTTCTGCCAAAATGCAGTTTGAGGTTCGTTTCAGCAAGTGCAAAAAAAAAAAAAAAAAGGAAAAAAGGATCACATGAAATGAATTGTGTGGAAGTATTTTTTTTCCTAATTTTCTAAAATGTGTATTTTTTAAATCAAATTTTTGGCTGTTTTACTAGAATATTTCAAGATTTATCTCCCTGATTATTGGGACTCTAGGATTTTTCAATGATTTTTTAAGTAGATTTTTTAAAAAGATTTTTTCAGTTATTTTGAAATTTTATTTCAAACAGGAATTTTTTAGATTGAATGACATAATTTTCAACAAGAGTAACATTTTACAGATATTTTCTTGTACTCTAGAATTTTCTAGAAACAAGCAAAAAACAAAAATTGGCAGAACTATCAAGATTTTCACTTTTCCTGAACAGCAAGGAGAGGCAGACCAGACATGCCTACATTTCCCAAGATTCTGTTGCTTTGATGACATCATCATTAGGGGACCAGACTGATGCATAACAAAGCAGGTGCAGTGTTTTAACTTTTGTGCTTTATATCTGTTATTGATCCTCTGGTTTTGAATCTGTGACATGATAAACCAAAAAACAAAGAAAACTAGATCAAGCAGAAAAATCAACTGGCTCACTGATTTGATCAGATCTGCCTTATGTCTCCTTGTTTTAAGATGATTAGATCTCATTTTTGTTTTAAGATAAGGACACTCAAGTAGTCTTTTGGTTGAAAACTGGACTGAAATATTATGACGGCACAGATTTCTGCGGCTCAGTAACAGACTGGATGACTTAAGAAATCTCCAGAATGAGCTGATTCTTGAAATAAGCGACGCCAGCTTGTTTTCTCACAAAGACAAAGCAAGATTCCAGTCTAATACGAGCCCAGCGCGTATGATGTTTGATGGATTATTGTGCTCAGATAAGCAAAAATAAGACTGAATCATCTTAAAATTATACTATTTATTTTCCCTCATTTATATTTATAATATAGTATGGAGTAAGTGTTGAATATTGTCAAGGTAAGATTGGTTTTGATTGGTTGTTTAAATTGGCAACATGGTTACATCAATAAGTAATGGACAGGAAGTGGTTAGACAGGAAGTATGAGGTTAGCGTGTGAGCATGTGGCCTGTCAGTATATTAAAGGACCATACTGGCTATTTTGCATGTTTGAGCCTAATATATTCAATTTTCATACACGTAACGTTATTGACAATCATTTCCCAAAGCATACTACTGGAACAGTAAATTAAAAATGTTTTTCCTACCTTCCAGACCACCATTGGTTTCAGTTCATTGTGGTACACTATAAAAATCAGCTTGTTGATACTTGAAACGTTCTTAGGATAGGTAATCCATTATCGCGAACAACACGTAGATTCAGGGTTTTTTTTTAGAAGTTACGTAATTTTAGCATTTAAGCGCAATAAAAAGCGCGGGGTGAATGTATGCCTCCACCGGGGAATATAGTCCCAAAAGAAGACCTGCGTGTATTGAAAAATTTTAACAACTGTGACTTCATAAGGCTGCGTAACTATTAGCAGGAGAAACATGGATTTTTAAGGTGGGTGTATCACTTGAATATTTGATTTTGAAAGATTAAGAGATTTTGCAAAATATCAGGAAAGCTGAAATACGGTTTTATCCTTTGGGAAATGATTGTCAGTAACCTTACGTGTATTAAATTTGAATATATGATGCTCAAACACACAAAATGGGTGGTGTGGTTCTTTAAGCTCAGACCTGATGCAAAACTGAGCTTTGCTTTTGAGCTTTTGGCAGTACCAAAAAGGAGCGTTGCAGAGAATTTTGAATAAACCCCTAAATGAAAAAAACATGGAAGTCTACATAATATATCCCCTTTAAAACAAGCTATTGAGATGTTTTAAATTTAGATTTTTGCAGTGGAATTGTCTCATTTCGAGTTGATAGCAGTTGTATTTGAAAAGCTTGCAGCTTTGTCAGTTTTTCCCCTTTTTTCCTCCACTTTTCCTACTTTCCTCTTTCCCCACCATCTCTGTCTGTCTATCCTTCTCCCTGCTAAACTCTCTGGCGCTGGGCTCTCGTCGTAATTGCTGGTAGCCTGCTTAACGCTCACAATGCCTTACTGTAATCAAAGACCTGACAAAAGACCTCTTTCATTTCTCTCTCTGCCTCTGTGTACAGTATAATAAGCCTCCATCATGCGCACATGTCGAGAAGCCGCAGACCCCGGCACAGTAATATCGCACTGAATGAGATGCAGGTGATCAAAGTCCGCGTAGTCTTTTTGATTCTCCAGAATAGCCAGGCCCTCCCTCTGCTGGGTCCTTTGAACATCTTAAGATTCCTCCAAAAAAGCAGGACAAAAAATGCTATTCCTGCATTCTTCTTGTAGATATTCCCACTACACTCCTGCCTGGGATGCTGCTTCCCCGGTGTTTTTTAGAGGGAACTTTGAAGGGAAGTAAAGGGCAAGCAGCTTTTGGAGGAATGAAGCCACATCTTTGCCTGTACATGTGTTCAAGTACATTATGTACACGTAAATATGCAAAATTCATGGCAAAAAACACATACACCAGAACCATTTTCCTTTAAGATATACTGCGATAAGAGATTTAAATTTAGATTTAGGTGGAATTTTTTTTAGAAACAGGTAATTTTTTTCTCTTATTTCCTTATTTAAAATTAAATCATTTTGTAATGCAGACATAAATCTGATCATATCTTACACTTTTATGCAAATTACATGAACTCTTACTGTATGTCTGGATGTTTATCATCTAATATTTTTTGCATACATGTTGATGTGATGTTACATACTGTAATGTTATTATACTGTATATGTTTTGGATTTGTGGGCTATGCATACTGGATATCTATCGTATATTTAAAGAACAGTATAGGCTGTTTTCACATAACAAAATGTGGAAGCATGTGTGTGATACACAAATATCAGCATAATACAGTGGGTCACATGTTAGTTTTATGTATATATATTTTACCATATACTGTACGCATCGTGTTATAATGTTCGTGTATTTCTTGTATAAAGGGAATTTCTGTTTTCTTTTAGATTTCTACATGGATAAATATGAATATAAGCGTATTCCTTTTGATTTCCTGCTTTCCTTATTTTGTATCTTGTGTTTGTGAGTAAAGGTCAGCGATAGATGCATGATACGTGGTGCATGTTGTATGTTGCGTGCTGCATGGTGGTGAGCTGATCCACGTTTGGAAACACCTGAAGGGCAGTGCTCCTCCTTTCTATGTTGACTTGTCGGATTTCTCAGGTGGTAAGGCCGGCCAGCAGGGCAGTATCCCGAGACCCCGCCCATCCTCTTTCCTCTTGTCCCTCCATCCGTCAGTGGCTCCAAATCCATTGTCAGAATTATGGCGAGCGGTTCAATAATTCAGATTAGAGCTCATGTTTATTAATGTTCTACATCTGTGCAAACAACGCGTCAAGCCGAGAGTTTATTGTAATTGCCTGAGCAAACAAAACCTGAAAGAAGCAATTTCCAGTTACAATGTGCTATGACAAGTAATGAGGCCATTGGCATTCCTCTCCCATCGTGGCCGCTGCTTCTTTTTATCACCCCGGTATTGTGTGTGATAGATATTTTTATAAGGAATGAAGGTGCTGGATAATGTGGTGGCGCCACTAGAGGCAGGTTAGTGATTAAAGATAATCATCATTTTTTCCCTCCTGCAAGATCTTATTAGGTTTCCCTTAGCATTACTTACTTTGACTTCCACGTGGGACTTGGCAGCGGCGGCGTGGCCGTCCCCACAACAGCCGCAAGTNCTTTGACTTCCACGTGGGACTTGGCAGCGGCGGCGTGGCCGTCCCCACAACAGCCGCAAGTAGATGACAACTATTAATTTGCATTCTTGAAGAGAGTAAAAAATAATATTGCCTTGTGCCGCTGAGGGATGCGGACTGCCTTGCAGCCACACTGTTTGGAAAAGAGCAGTTGCATAATCTGTTGAAACAGCTTTAAAAGAGAGCGCTAAATAATTGGAATCGACAGTGGATATCAACTCAAGTTTCCTGTCTGAATTTAACATGTAGCGGCAATCTGTGGAAATTAGCTGTTATTGCTTAATTGAATTTTGGCTGCCAAATGTTTAATTAAATAGCAGTTCTGGGCTTATTGAATTCACCCTGTATTTGTATAATGGCCGAGACCTGTGAGCAGATTATGGAAAGTCTTGCGGTTTGATCCGTTTTCCTTCCTTCTATGGCGTTTTAATGTGATCACAGTCTTTGTTTTCAGTCACAGATGGTTGAGAGCAGCCAGGGGCTTGTTCTGCAACAGACAGCATGCTGCTAGACAGGAAGTGATGGACCCACGAGGACTCTGGATGCCCACTGATGTCTCTACTTAGTGTTTCCAGCATGAGCATTCAAAGTTTGGCTTAAATGAAGTCATGCTGGTATAGAGACATTCAACCTGTCCAGGCTATCAAATACAACATGTATTGCATGTGTGAGTCCAATAAATACAACCTGCATGCATGTTACGTTACTGTCAGTCATTTTCCAAAAAATACTCCTGAAACGATACATTTAAAAAAAAAAAATTCTGCCTTCCAGACTGCCATTGGTTTCAGTTCATTCTAGTACGCTGTAAAATTCAACTTGCAGAGACTTAAAACATGCTTGAGATAAATAAAAATGTCTCTTACATTTTTTTTTGTTAAAGTAGCTTAATTTTAGTCTTTCAACAAGGACTCTACATGGTGCTACACAGGGGAAAACGTGTGGTTCCGCCAGGGAATATAGTCCCAGGAGAAGACGGCTTTTACCGAGAAATAAAATGGCCATGCCTTCTATAATTGTGTGTATCAGGCACAACATTGCATTTTAAGGTGTGTGCATCACCTGACCTTTTGATTTTGAAAGTTTAGGGGTTTTGGCAAAATAACAGGAAAACTAAAATACGGTTTCATGTTTTGGAAAATTATTTTCAGTGACGTAACGTGTGTGGGTGCGACTTATTGGGCTCAAACATGCAAAATGACCGGTATGATCCTTTAAGTTTGATTTCTAAAGTTTCACCACTGAAATGCTTTAGTTGTGGCTATGATCTTTAGCATGTATCTTGAATTAATTCCGATGTCGCCCGTTAGAAGATGGTTTGTGTGATACTTGGGATTGGAAGCATGGATGTTGTTATTAAAAATGTTTCTGAGGCCGCTGCGTTGCTCAAAGTGCTGCGTTAACCATATACGCTAAGTGTGTGTTCACAGCACCCACACTGTGACAAAGTGTTTAGGTTGCATCTCTGTCTGATGGCTGGGGGATTAGAAAATCCCGCTTATGATTGATAGATTTATTTGTCACTGCTGTCTGGACACAAGCAGCTTCCACCCTGCCAAAGCCCAGAACCATTAATCAGTGTAAATAACACTCCTCTTATACACACATCAGGAGTGTGTATGTGGAGACGTTTGACACGGAGAACAGCAGCGAGGCGTATTTACAGCAAATAGGCGTGTGAGCGGATGATCAGAAAAGTGGCGTGTGGATGTTGGCGAGGAGCTGACGCATGGCTGCAGGACTGCTGCCTTTGCTGCTGATGCCAAACAAGAGGAAATTAGTGTTTTTTCTGNGGGGGGGGGGGGAGTGTTGAGTATGGGACGATTTGATTAATGGCTCTATTGGATGTCCCTATGTTGAGGATCGCATCTTACTCTGAAATATTGATGCATTTATTGACTGATGTTGTTGTTATGATATAGCATTGCAGCTAAGATAGTTAAAGGACCATACCGGTGATTTTGCATGTGCACAATCCGCATACATGTTTCATTACTGACAACCATTTTCCAAACATAAAACTGCATTTTAGTTTTGATCAGAAACCCTCATCTTTCAAAATCAAATGTTCGAGTGATGCAGCCACGTTAAAATTCACCTGGTAACATGTACGTCAGAATGTAGAAGGCGGCCATTTTTAATTTCTTGATAAAATCCGTCTTCTCCTGGGACTATCTTCCCTGTCAGAAACATACTTTTTATTAAAGTGGCAAAAAATTTAGTAGATGTTGTGTTTGCTGTGATGGATTATTTATCTCAAGCACATTTCAAGCCTGTACATGTTGATTTTAAGAATGGAATGGAAGTCTGAAGGTAGGAAAAACAATCCTAAAATTTACCGCTCCACTGGTATATTCTGGGAAATTGTAATCAGTAACTTAACATGTATGTGGATTGTATATATTGGCTCAAACATGCAAAACTACCTGTATGGTCCTTTAAGATGGTTTGCAGATGCAACCAACAAAATGCAATACATTTCCTCCTTCATGATAGCACGATGATTATTAGTCTATTAATTTTCTATCTAAATATATTCAGGGCAAATACACCGCGATGATTATCACACTTGTTTAATGCGCTGCGTAACAATGGTCAAACATTCTCGCCAGACGCATTTAATCTCAATCTTGTCGTCCAAAGAAATGATCTGATTGGGTAACCTCTCCGGGGTATCTCTTCACCCAAGCTTTGCTATTATCTTTGCATAAACGCACACCTTGTCATTATTTATTGCTTAATTAGTGCGCTGCTTAATTAAATCGACATTAATCAAGGAGACAGAGGTGGCGCTTGGGGAACACTTTACACATGTTAGCGATACTGTACTTTATTATCCAAGGTAACATAAATCAAGCATCCCTCGCTGGAATTAACTGATAACAGTTGGTTGTTGGGGGGGGACGGGCCCCTGAGCTCTAATGTGCAAAGGTAGCACCACAGGCTTGCTGTAGCAATGCATGCTGGGAAAGTGGACTTGTTACTATGTTGTTAGAGAGACAATAAAGCAGAGTTTTAATACTACCTAAGTGTTGTTGGTGCAAAGGACAAAGAGGAAAAATAAGTAAAAATATATTTAAATATAAAATTTAAATTTTTTTTTAACCATTAATAAGGTAAAAAAAAAGAAAAAGTAGTGTCGTTTTTTGTTACACAGGTACATGCATGCTCAAACATGCACACAAATCATTTTAATTTGCTTCTTAGATCAAAGATTTATCATCTATGAAAAAAAATCAGATCTGTGAAAAGACATTTGGAGCTGAAAATGGTATTTGCTCCCTGCTGCATGTGTGGAAGCGGTGCAGACTCTGCAGGCTCCTCTCCCCTCTCTCTCTCAGTCTTAATGGAGAGGAGACAAGGAGTGCTCCCCTGTGGAGAAGGAGAGATAGGCATTGGGAGGGGCTGGAGTGGGGACGGGGAGGGGTGGCGGCGGTGGCGGCGGTGGAGTAAGAGTCATGTCTGTGTAATTAAAGTTGTTTTAAAGGGAGGTGCCGGGCGGCGTCCTGATGGAGATGAGCTCCTGAACGAGCAGCCAAAGCGGCCACAAACTCCTCTTTCCTCCTGCTGCTGCTAAGAGGATTTCACCGAGGGCCCTCTTGGGGAAGGGTGGGAGCCCCTGCTATGGCACCACAGAAAGCCCTGATTAACTCTCCCCACCAGTCCAAACCCCACCATGCAAATGAAGACAGCCCGTTGCTTTTATGAAGGGGGACTCGCTTGTCAGTCAGGCTTGGCCGTCCCTTGATGTGCTTGTATTGTCATTCTAGGTGTGCTGGTTGTACCGTCTTAGATAGGAGGCAAGGTTGATTCCTCCCTATAGGATTGTTAAAAGGTGGATCTGCTAAGTTTTCAAAGTGAACTGAAAGGGGGGAGGGGGGACTCACTTGTCAGCTCTTTCTCAACCCATCACAGACATTGGTTTTGAAGATTTTGCCGTCTGACTTTGTGATAATACATAATGGGGATCCTCTGACAGTATAGTCGTCCCCTGAGAGCAGAGATACGTTTGCACCCTTAAGGTATGGCCACTGTTGTCTACGCTCTGTTCACAGTTATTTAAGTGCTCCATTGAGTGAGCCGCTCTCATTTTGAGTAAGTGTTTTTCCGCAGCCGTTTATAGGCAGATTCTTCACATTTTTCGCTGTTCATTGAAAGCATGAGGTCACTTCAAATTGTGCACTTCACACTCTGTAATGGAATACAAATAATATACATCAGGCTTTAATAAACAGGCACCCTGCGAGTGTTGCCAAAGAAATCTTCAGGGTCATGGATTCACATTGGTAGCCAGATGTCCGTTCTGGTCCCATAAGCCCTCTGGATGCTGTGGGAGAGATCATTTAGCTCACATGAACTCAAACAGAAAACACAGCGAGGAAGAACTCATGGTAAATTAGAACAGGGATGTGCGTTTTAGATTTCTGGGGTCACACACAACATCGCCATTGGCCTGTCCGATTCTGGCTGCTCTGCTCATCCCAGATCGCAGCTTAGCAAGCTGTAAAATGAGCCCTCCTGACCTCGACAAGGCCTCTCCTCCTTCTCCAGCCTCCTTTTAATCACTGCCAAGTTATTCTGAATATGATCATCATTATGAGAAAACCTTCTCCTAATCTTTTCGACCTGCTGGCCTAGTTCGATGTGCATCTCCTGACATCTTCTTCCTTCTTTGTTCCATCCCAAAAATTAGGAAACATGCTTATACCGCTCTGGTAACTACAATTTATTCAAAACAGCTAAAAGTACTGTGAATGCACATTTCAGTTGCCCTTTTTGATCCAAAAGCATAACTCTGGACCCCAATTATTAGCTGAAAATCTCCATCTATTCTCCTTAATCATGTGATTTGAGAAGCAATCATTTAATTTACTTTATGGTGATAACACAGCCAAACATCCAGCTATAGTTCGTATTATGATTCATCCGCCTTGCATCATCCTCTTTCTTGCCAATAACTCACTTATAAGAGTGAATGAGTTCTGAAAAGACAAGCAAGTGTTGTGTATCACCTTCTGGAACGCCAATAGTCTTAATTTTAGGAGAGCAAAGCACAGACTTCAAATGAATTGATGGCAACTTTCCCATCTCCCACATTTGTCATTTGTTAGCGCACTTGACCTCATAATCAGACTGCCGGCACAACAAGGCAGCAAACAAGTTATGTCATGTTATCAATTTATCCAACATGACAAAGTAATAACAGCAATAAATGAACATGTACTTTGGAACGGCGGCGTTGCAAATTGAAACGCTGGAGTGCGAGATGTGCCTCTTGCCCAAAGAAGGAGCAATGAAGATGATGGAAAATCTAATATGAAGGAAGACAAGTGTTTACATTGCAGCATTGTGCGTTTTACATCCTAAGTACTCTCCTTCTCTTTGTTAGCGTCCCCAGGGCTGCAAAGCAGAAGCATCAGCCTGAAAGTCTGCAGCAGCTCACCGTGAATGAAACCTGATCTGACGAAACAATGCTGCAAATAGAAGCACCTCGCGGCCGTGATTTTGGCGTCGTTTGGCTGATTTGGCTGCCTGATGGGCGTGGCTTTACCGCGTGGAGGGGTTCAGTTGGTTCCACTTTGCGAGTCAAAACCAATCAATCAATCAGAGAAGAAAAGGATTTTGCAGAAATGGTTTGACTCAAGCTGGAATACATCTCAATACATATTTCATGTAACTGACCAACTTTTGAAGTCACTCTCACTTGACATCACTTCTCCATGCGAGCGCAAAGGCCTTGGGCAGTTCACCTGCACACAGGATGAGCCGGCCAGTTCACGTACCGTCTTTATTCTCAAAGCCCCGGGCACTTCACAGCTCAGCGGCTCTGCACACCAAACAGCACATCAGCTCGACAAATACAGAAGACTGATAAAACACCGTGTTCTCTGCTGTGTTTATTCACTCAGTGCAACAGGGCCTGCAGGACTGTACAGAGAAGTCACCTGGCATCATGAAAGGAAGCATCAGGGGAGCTTAGAAACAGATGAAATCCCTTTATGCATGCAGGCCTTGGATCAAATCAGGCCAGAAACCTCTCGCTGCCACTTTGCTATGCCCTCTGTGAAGCAAAATAGAGGAAGAGACGGCTGGATAAGGTCAAAAAAGCATGTGTTATAGTTTCTTTAAATAACTGTACCTCTATGCAGTCATGAGTCCATTTCTAACTCTGGCCATGCTGACTTGCTGTTAGTATTAAAGGACCACACTGGTGTTTTGGGATATTTGAGCTGAGTAAATACTGACTGCATGCACTTTACATTACTGCTAATGATGTTGGTAATTGTTTGTCCTACCTTCCAGGCCGTCATTCCTTTCAGTTCATTCCAGTATGCTATTAAAATCAAATTGTAGAGACTTGGAGCGTTCTTGAGATAAGTAATCCATCACAACAAACTGCACAGTGTTATTTTTCTGTTGAAATTACTTAATTTAACCAATCCAACAAGGAGCTACAGGGAAGAAAATATGCCTCCACCAAGGAATATACACCCAGGACAAGACTGCTTTTGCCCCCCCCCCCCCCCCCCCCCCCCCCCCCCCCCCCCCNCATACATGTAATGTTACTGACAATCATCTCCCAAAGCATACTACTGGAACGGTAAATTAAAAATGTTTTTCCTACCTTCCAGACCACCATTGGTTTCAGTTCATTCTAGTACACTATTAAAATCAATTTGTTGATACTTGAAACGTTCTTAGGATAGGTAATCCATCATCGCCAACAAAATGTGTATTTAGGATTTTTTTTTTAGAAGTTATATAATTTTAGCGTTTAAGCGCAATAAAAAGCATGGAGTGAATGTATGTCTCCACTGGGGAATATAGTCCCAAAAGAAGACCTGCATTTATGGAAAAAATTTTAACAACCATGACTTAATTTTGCATAACTTAGTAGGCGAAATATCGATTTTTAAGGTGGGTGTATCCCTTGATATTTGATTTGAAAAAGTAAGAGATTTTGCAAAATATCAGGAAAGTTGAAATATGGTTTTATTCTTTGGTAAATGATTGTCAGCAACCTTACGTGTATGAAAACTGAATATATTAGCTCAAACATGCAAAATGGGTGGTATGGTCTTTTAAGGTGGGTTTAAAGGACCCACCTTAAAGATTTGCTTTTGAAAGATTAGAGGACTTGGCAGAATAACAAAAAAACTACAATAGTTTTGTATTTTGTAAAATGGTTGTCAGCAACGTGCATGCCAGTAGTATTTATTGGTCTTAAACATGCAAAAATCACTGGTATAGCCCTTTAAGGATAATATCCAGTGTAAAAATGAAAACTTTATTGAGAGCCTCAGCAGTGACAACAACAAAACTGATGACCAACAGTGATGACCAGCAAGTAGTAGCATTTCATGGAACACCTGCTCTCTCCCACACATGCTCCCACCAGACCTCGCTCATACGTCTCCCAACTTTCATCCCGGCTTCAAATAGGATCTGAAGCTAAAAGTATACCCTGTCATCTTTAGCTTGTAATTGCTTGACTGCCGTTGCCCCTTCGTTCTCCCGGGCTCTAGCAATTACGGAAATACAATGAGGCTTGGCTTTTCTCGTGGGGTGTAGAATGTATATACTAATTCGCAATAAAGTGCTACAGCTGTCAGTGCATTTTCTGCTCGGTTACTTCAATAAATTGGAACTCTGAGTAGGAAAAAAAAAAAGGGGGGAATATCGTATTATGTGCTTCCCGCACTAGACAGGAGCCCCTCTCGCAAACACAATTTGAACAATTCCATTTTCCTCCAAAGAGAAAATGTGACTTTCAGAGATAGACAAACGTTGATGCCTCGGTGCCCTAATAATGGATTTCACCTTTCAGGAAACAATTATTATGGGCGAGAAACAAAACTGCAGAGTTCTGACAGGCTTTATTTTTAAATTATGTAAATTGATGGGAACAAAAGTGTTTGATTACAGCTGACGACCTTCCTCTTTGTCTGTTGGAAGTGACCTGCTTCACCTTATTGCATATAATAGCATTTGTTTAAGAACGGAGGATGTGTATGCTGTGTTTTTTCCTGGTTGGTGTTTGATCCGTCCTCTGGTTTGACCCTTCGCCACGATGCTGAGAACAGCTTCCTCTTTGTTTAGTATCACTGATGGCCAGGGCCAGCTGGAGGGCCACAGTCTCTTCCAGATGATTAGCCTCTCTCTCTCTCTCTCTCTCTCTCTCTCTCTCTCTCTCTCTNCCCTCTCACTCTCGCTCATTCTCCAGCCAAAGTCTTGGAGCTGAAGCCAGCCGGCGCCCGGAAGCTCGCCACGGCGCAATCCAGAATCTGTGGCGGAAGCTTCTGAAATCAAGGCTCTAATGATGCCACTGCATAATGCAGGATCTGCAGGCTGGTGATGATGATGGTGATGATGATGATGATGATGATGATGATGATGATGATGTGGGAAGGAAGGGGGGTAAAGGGGATGAAAAAAGGGAGAGGAGGAGAAGAGAGGGGTTGCCAGCAGCCAAATGAAAGGAGAGAGAGAGAGAGAGAGAGAGAGAGATGGACAGACAGAATGAGCTTCTCCACNGAAAGGAGAGAGAGAGAGAGAGAGAGAGAGAGATGGACAGACAGAATGAGCTTCTCCACTGTTTTTCACTTTAAAGGACCATACCACCCATTTTGCATCTTTGGGCAATTTTGTTGATGCGTGTCTGTCCTGATATATTGTGGGTGGGGCCAGAGGTGACAATTGCATCTACAGCACAGTAGTAGGTGGTTTGCAGCCAGTGTGTGTGTGTGTGAGAGAGAGAGAGAGAGAGAGAGAGAGAGAGAGAGACCCTGAATCAGTATTAGCGGTGTTGTTCTGTAACTGCACGGCATTAACAGCTGCCCCTGCCATTAACACAATAGGAGAGAGAGAGAGAGAGAGAGAGAGAGAGAGAGAGAGAGAGGTAGCGCTCCTTGTTAGGGATCATTTATTAACTGAGATCATCTTTTCGTTAGCCGTGGGGTAATGACTAATGTCAATGGCAAATTTCACAGTTGTCTAGAGAAATGAATTAGATTTGCAATAAAAGCCCCCTTGGCTTGTTGTACATGCTCATTTACTGGACTTGGAGAACTGTAAAGAAACCAAGGATCCTGTCTTATACCCCCCCCCCCCCCCNCCCCCCCATGCCAGACGCTGACCTTTTTCTCTCATTATGGAGGGAAAAAAGCAGGAAAGATCTATAAAAAGAACCTTGCAGTGTGTGCTGTAGTGTGGGTAAAACGCCATTACAGCGCATTCAGCAATGCAAATGAGACCTATAGATTCCAGTGTAATGTTTCACTGCTGATGTGAACCTTACGTTTAGCGAAACACATACAAGCTGCGTGGGATCTCACACTGATAGACTCAGTTCAGCTGCATGTGTGTGTATGTGTGTGTGTGTGTGCATCTGTGTCTCTGCAGTTCAAAGATTAAGACTCAGGCGTATTCTTTAATCCGTCCATTGAGCGGTAGCAGAGTGTGGAGACAGAATGGAGTGGGTACAATGACCCCCTGTCGGTGGCGACTCACGCCATCTCNCCACCCCCCCCTACAAAAGAACCTGTCAGGATGGGTTCCCCCTCCCAACACACACACAGAAACAAACCCTCCACCCTTACACTGCCCCTAGGGGTACCCTGCTACGAGTGGTGGACCCCAAAACACATCTCTCTCTCTCTCTCTCTCTCTCTCTCTCTCTCTCTCTCTCTCTNTCTCTCGTCCTCCCCCTTCTTTTCTTTACAGGACAGATGACACAATGCAGTGATTCACGCTGTTCTGGGCCTTGGCGTACTGTAGGCAGCCTCTATTGGTCCATGTATGGCTGGCTCACAGCGTGGGGTTAATTGCGAGCGAGGTTAACAAAATACAGGACAAAAATCAGTTTGAGAAGAGACTGGGACCCAGGAGGCGGCCCGACCTGGGTTAAATAGTATTTGCAAATAATTTTACCCGTTTGTCTTTGTCTGTGTAGAGTAACAGAAGTGAAGCTGACAGAGATGAAGATCAGACGGGGTTGTGAAATATAGCAATCATGTGCAAAATCATCTCGATATGAATCATAAAAAGTCATTGTATTTCATTTGCAATACAGGGAGAAAACAGGCGGAAAGAAAGACATTGATCTACGACGTCGTACAGTTCGTAAAACCTCAGCTGTGGATTATGGCAGTCAGTCACTTACCGTACAGTAAATTCTGAAAATGAATGTAACATTTAGCTGTTAATACCAGCTGCTGGAGTGTTCGTCTTCAGATGATTTAATTGCCCTGCAATTTTCTCCTGTCAAAAAAGCAATGTGCACCTCGGATGAAAACGAGCGAGCGCAAGTGGGAGAGTTAATTAGCGACCTCGTTAGGGACCTGGAAGTGTCTGGTGGGGCCTCTGTGTGTGTTTGTGTGCGTCTGTTTCTATTAGTGTCTGTGTCGTCTTTATCTGTTGTGTGTGTGTGTGTGTGTTATTTAGCCACTATAAAATCTGAGAAGGTTTTGTTATATTTTAACCTCTCATATAGATAGATAGATAGATAGATAGATGAGTAACAGGATGTTGACACTGTGTGGCTATTCGTTGATGCGTGTCTGTCCTGACGTATTGTGGGCGGGGCCAGAGGTAACGATTGCATCTATAGCACAGTAGTAGGTGGTTTACAGCATGTGTGTGTGTGTGTGTGTGTGTGAGAGAGAGAGAGAGAGAGAGAGAGAGAGAGAATGAGCTTCTCCACTGTTTTTCACTTTAAAGGACTATACCACCCATTTTGCATGTTTGAGCCTAATATATTCACTTTTCATACACGTAATGTTACTGACAGTCATTTCCAAACAAATGACTGTCAGTATGTAAATGATTTTTAATTCACGTGGAACTGTGAATTAAAAATGTTTTTCCTACCTTCCAGACCTCCATTGGTTTCAGTTCATTCTGCTATTAAAATCAACTTGTTGATACTTGAAAAGTTCTTGGGATAGGTAATCCATCATCACCAACAAGACGTGTATTCAGGTTTTTTATAGAAGTTACATAATTTTAGCGTTGAAGCGCAATAAAAAGTGTGGAGTGAATGTATGCCTCCACGGGGGAATATAGTCCCAAAAGAAGACCTGCGTTTATGAAATTAACAACCATGACTTCATAAGGCTGCATAACTATTAGCAGGAGGAACATGGATTTTTAAGGTGAGTGTATCGCTTGAATATTTGATTCTGAAAGATTAAGAGATTTTGCAAAATATCAGGAAAGCTGGAATACGGTTTTATCCTTTGGGAAATGATTGTCAGTAAGTATGAAAATTGAATATATTAGGCTCAAACATGTAAAATGGAAGGTATGGCCCTTTCATGGAGGTAGAATAAAACACACCCACTTATGATGTCATCACAGTTTCCTCTTTATGTCATATTTTCTAATTCTGAATGGAAACCAGGTTTTTTGTTCTGATCCTATATTTACTGTATTTAATTTTCCGCCAAAGTGATGAAAACACTTTTCTAACTCTTTCCTCTGTACACAGGTGTGTGGAATTAAGCTCGTTAGTGGTTCAGACTTTCTGCTGAAGGCAAGACAACTGATACATGGTGGTATGTTTTTATGATATTTTACATCTTTTTTCATTAAATGGCTTTTTATTTGACCATCAGTTGTGCATGGAACTATGTTACCCTTGGATTCAGTCATTTTTTTTTTCATTTTCATTTTAATTTTCAGACCAGAGAAACAACAGGAGGATGCTACAGTGATGCGACTGATGGTTTGAAGTCTTTCTGATCATCTGAGACGCCTGCGTGGATCATCATGGAGAAGGAAATTCATCCAGAAAAGGTAAGCGGTAAAAACATTTATGTTCTACAGCTTTTTTTGTTGCATGTCTGCTTAATATATAATAAATATACTCCCATGCCATATGTGTGTATGTACAAGTGCTGCATTTGACTGTAACTTGGGACTCGGAATTTCCAATCTCTGACTGGGAACAAAGAAAAAACCCTCAATTTGAAGTTCCTACTTGAAAAGTTGGCGTAGTTCTTCAACAGCAATGTTGACATTATTTAATATGGCGGCTCACAACATAAACAACTCAATTTGGCTGCATTCAGACGCATGTTAAACGTATAACACTGGCAATGAAGTAGCTGTTTTGAAAAGATAAATAGGTAATAAATATTAAAACATAGCTTCTTTTAGTCCAACAGAGCAAACAAAACAGGAGTTTTCCTGGAGTTTCCACTTTGATTTGCTCAAACGCGCGGCGGTCCTGAATGATGTAATCCCGAGTTACGAATTCCCAGTTCCAAGGTGCCACAAATGCAATGGAGGTGTTCTCCAAGACCGTTTGGCTGAGACATGTTTCTCCCCCAGAATTATTAAATTATGCCTGATATTAAGCAAACACGTCAGCGTGGTATTGGGGGGGGAGTGATGTGGGGGCTGAACAAGCTGCGTGTGGCGCTCTGGCTGAACAACCTCTGTTGGTTTGGGGAGCGGCGCGGTAATTTGTTAAGACCAGGCCCCTGAATTATTAAAGGCATATGAGTGTAAATAATTCACTGATCAACAAACAGCGTGACAGGCCATTCATCAGCATGTGTCAATGTGTGGGCGTACGTGTGTGTGTCATTGGAGTTTCATGTGTGTTAGTGGGGAAAGTTGGGGGGNGGGGGGGGGGGGGCTGAAAATGACTTCTACACGAGTGTATTATAGTTCCTTTATGAATTTGTGTTGTTTCTATATAGGCTGAGGATGAGGAGAATTCACAAATTGTGAGTTTTTGCACTTTGTTGAATTATCCGAATAAAAGTACTTCATCATAACCTGCTTAGAATTTTTATTTGCTATCCCCGAATCCAGCCTTGCAATGCTTTTTTTTTTTTTTNTTTTTTTTTTTTTTGCATTCTCAATGGCAAAGCGAGTACGGTGACAAATTGCCATAAACGGGCGGAAAGCATGCAAATGCAGCGAGGAGACAAATGTCCAACCTTGTGTTTAGTCGGAAGCTAAGGTCATCCACCCTCCCATCTATCACTGCTCTAATCAGCGGCACGCAGCCCAATGCACAGCTCCGTACCTGCTGCATAGATAACAGAGAGAGAGAGAGGGAGGGAGGGAGCGATAAAAAACAAAACTGATAAAAGATTCAACAAGTAAACAATCCTATTGCTCTGGAGCAGCTTGTGTTTTGTTGGTGGTTTAGCATTTTTTCCTGTTTCTCCCTCTCTTTCTGGGTGCGTTTGTTTTGCTCGTCAGGCGGAGATGGAGGGTTTGACTTTGACCCAGGATCTCAGAGCTGGATGTGAAGAGGATGGGAGATGAGTTGTGTTGAAACGGGATGAAGCTAAATAATCAAGATGTTTTTCTTTCTTCCTTTCTTTCGCTTTTTCTCTCGCCGTGCTCCTGATGAGCGTTTTCTTTGCCCTCGTCAAGCGATCCAGAGATAGTTGAATTAGAGCCTGGCCCCACGCAATTAAAATCGTATTATTGCTGGAGTGTGACCCGGCCTAATTTAATTGCTGTACATGCTCAAAAATGATTAATAGATACAGATTACAAATAGCCTGGGCAATGATTATAACAGCAGAGATATGGTTAGTTGAGTGCATTATTTCTTGCTAAAATAAACATTCGACTTGGCACATTGGATTTCTGAAATGTAATTGTTGTAATGACTCTCCATGAAGGATCAAAGGACTCAACAACTTTCCAAAATGACAGGAGAGATTCCAAATACTACGTGTGTAAAATTGCCTCTTATACATGCAGGTTATTAATGTGCTGCCTCCCTTCATCCTGTTATTTTGCCAAAACCTGGCTGACCCTACGTTCCAGTGTTTTTATGCGGTTTAGACAAAGCACAAAGATGGATTTTGTTTGGCATTTTGTTTCCAAGAAACAAAATGCCAAATGAGATAGAAGTAATCACACCAGCCTATTGTTTTTTCTTTAACTTATATTTCAAGGCAGAAAAGGAGGATTAGTGCTCTTGTTGAAGCTTGTGAGGGAATGATCGCTGCTACTTTGGTCCACAGGGATTTCTGGATGCAAGCAAGGAGTCATGATTGGTGGGATTGCTTGGTTGAAAGCTTTGATAATGACCTACTGCTACATCATCATTTTTGGACAAAGTAGAAGAGTGTCACATTTTATGATACGCAAGTTGGAATTGCAAGGAGCTTTAAACCTGTGTTTAGATGAGAGTAGCACTGGCAGAGATCTGATAGAGAACCGAATCTGATGTATTTCCACTTATGAAAGTCTCCCAAATGGATCTGAAAATATACAGTTCCATGTGCTTTTCTACTGTTTACATGTTTAGCATTTAACAACATTTGTGTGTGTGTGCATTTTTGTACATATACTGTACATGTGTGTTTCTGCCTTTGTGCATCACGCCGTCAGGCAGTGCAAGGTAAATGGGTGTGTGCTCATTAATCTCAGAGTGTGTGATGGAGCAGAGTGGTCAGCCAAGATGCTGCATGTCGGTGCAGGATTCCGTGCACGTGATTTATTGCAGGGAGCGTGCATTAGAGCCTATTTGTAGCCATTAGCATGGACAGCTAAGGACGCCGCTGCCTCCTAGTAGAGAGACAGAGATGGTGGGCACGTTGGATGGTTTCTATCAAATGCTGCTTTGGTTCAAGAATTCCCAAAAAAAAAAAAAAAAANAAAAAAAAAAAAAAAAAAAGGATTTAGCAAAGTCTCAAGATTTTGTTTTTAGGTGTCTTATCAAGCAGCAAGATTAGCAAGACAATCACTAGATTTTAAAATCCAGTTTGGATAATCAGTCATGTGCACCGATGAATAAATGAATAAGCTTTTTGGAATTCCTGTGGAAGTTTCTGTTCCACTCTTTGCTTCATCTGTTCAGGAGTTGTGGCTTCACGTTAGCAACTCACTTCGACATTTATTTCAAATATTAAATTCAAATAAAGCCAGGTGCCAGCCCGAACCATAACAAAGAACTAGAACTTGACACCAGCAGTGCCAGGATTGGAGGTTTGATTCCCAAAGAAAGGTACCCATGCTAAAAGATGTATGCTCTCAGGGTGCATCCACCAAGTGGCATATTTTATTAAAAACAGAGAGGCAAGGCAGTCACCTCAGCGTCTTATTTTGTACTGAGATGGAGTAAAAGTTAGTGGGATCCAGAGAGAGGAGAGAGTACGTTCTGGATTTATAGTTACTGAATGAAAACTGATAATTAAAGACGAGTATGGTGGGAAAAGTACACAAATACTTTACTTGAGATACTTTGTGTGTCCAGTTTTGGGGATTTTCATGATTTCAGTTTAGTTGAAGAGGGTGGGGGAAGAAAATAATGATGAAGGAGCGAAGGCAGGAAATAGGGAGGAAAGCAGGAAAGGATGTTGGAAATTTGTAAAGATACAAGGAAGAAAGAAGGAAATACAAGACTTTTACCTGACATTTATTTCACGTGCAATGTAAAATCTTAACGGGCAAAATATCTAGTAATTACAGCAATCATAAAAAAAAATCAGATAGAAATCAGGAAAGAAGGAAGGATAGTAGGAAGGAAGAAAGGAGAGCTGGAAAGAAATAAGAGCAGATGTGAGGCAACAATGAAGGCAGAAAGGCAGAATGAAGGAAGGAAAGAATGGACAGAAGGAAATAACGAAGGATGCAAAGTAGGAAGGAAAGGAAGCTGACATTCGCCATGTTTAATTCCTCACGTGGCTGTGGAACAGAGGTAAAATGTGTCGTTACAGGCGTGCACATGCAAACACGCGGCATGTATGTGTGATGTTTCCGTGTGTGTGTGTGTGTGTGTGTGTGTGTGTGTGTG
>VXCM01000664.1:84684-174811 GCA_014773175.1 Lucifuga dentata
GTGTGTGTGTGTGTGTGTGTGTGTGTGTGGGGGTGAGGGGGGTTCCACTCTATTTTGGCTGAGGTAATCCATCCATTGTGTCGGACTTCTTCATCTGTATCAATTCATTGAAAACACGCCGGCCCTGTGGAGTGAAACTGAGCCTGCCCACTCCTGTCTTGACAGGGCAAAGAGAGAGAGAGAGAGAGAGAGAGAAAGAGAGAGAGAGACCCTGGATGGNGGAGAAAGGGGGTAGCAGACCATGGGAAAAACACAATCCCTGGCCTCTCTATAGCACTTGTTCCACCCCACTTCATCCACACACCCACCCTGTGAGTGCCACTTGTCACTGACCCTTGCGACCCCCTTCTTTTTCTCCCCAAGCCTTTGAGCCTCCCTCTCTCCCTGGGCTGCAGATGTGTATCAGCCTGCACCCCTCCTTTCTCCCCTTTCCGAGACCTCCACACCTCCACGCCCTCAGGCCCCTGCCTCCACCTCTCATGTCCAGGAATGGTGAAGCGTGGTGGGGCAGAGGCTGCGCCCGGACCCCCGTATCCAGTCCTGGCAGAGAATGGACCAAAGGAATAAAGAATAACAGAGAGGATCCCTTTTCTTTGTGTTTGCACAAAGGGGAAGGAGGGCAAGGAAAACAAAATGTGTGTGTGTGCTGTGTGTGTATTAGTGAGTACTATATAGTATAGTGTGTATGTATCTAGAACGTGTGGATGGGGGGTTATTGCTGCAACACACACCCTCAGTGACACTACGGTAATTGATCAAAGGCTCCCACTTCCNCGTGTGGATGGGGGGTTATTGCTGCAACACACACCCTCAGTGACACTACGGTAATTGATCGAAGGCTCCCACTTCCTTTGCCACCAGTTATGATGCAAGCTTTCATTAAAACATACGGCAGAAGAACGTACAAAAGGAATCATTACCACACATCATTAGCCTGTCTTCTTTCAATAATTGAATTTGTCAGCAGTATCCCTTTCAACCGAGAAAGCCCTGTAATATTCCAGCCGAGTTAGCTGATGATGATGGCGATCGCTAACGACTCTAAGAATCGTGGGAGACTTACAGGAATATCTCCGATTCTTAATTATGCTCTTCCCAGTCAATCAATGCTCTTGATGAACCTGCATCAGATGATTAAACATCATCGCTGAAATTACAGGATTGATTTCATCCGTGATGAGGTGTTATCAATATCATTGATTGATTGTTAGCATGTTAGCATTGGTTGGATGTTTTTATCTGAAGTAATTACAGCAGAATGAGTGGCTGTGTTTAACATTTGATGCTCCTCCGCCATGGAAAATGTAAAAATAATGGTAATTGCAACAGCACCCAGGGATTTTTTTTTGCATTCCCCCAAACTCATGACGCAGCATTTGGTGAAATGCAAATCTGCATTACAGCATCGCCGCTCTCCTTACGTTAAGCTCTTCGCTGTGATATTAAAACAAGCCCAGAGAGTCTTCAGTGGGAGGAAGGACTGGGAAAAGAAAAAAGGAAGGCAGCCAGCAGGGGGAGGTAAGACAAAAGGAAAAGTGAGAGAGAGCAGGAGACAGAGAGAGAAAGGGGAAGGGGACATGGGAGGGTGAAAAGAGGGAGGAAGGGAGGACGGAGAGGTGGAAAGAGGGAGGAAGGGATGGTGGCTCTCTGCTGGGGCTCCTATCGATCCCGTTGGCTTTTAGTCGTACATCAAGCTCGCCCCAGCTGAGTGGCACCCAAGCCGGACCTCCTTTTTGGTCACCGGGGGGGAGGAGGGCGGTGTGGCAGCGGCGCTCCGGCCTTTTCAGCATCCAGCTGCGTGCTCCACGGGGAGCACAACACCGAGTTCTGCAGCCGACTGGCACAAAAAAGCATCTTACTGTACTTTACACCAGTGACCTTTTGAAGGAGGAAGGAGGGAGGGAGATGACAGAGTGTGTGTGTTAGTGTGAGTGTGTGGATTTCAGATCACATTAGAATCACATTTGTTAACGTGTGCTTGCTTTACAGCCTTGGCATTAAAGGAGATTAGTGCATTACCCATGTAGGATTTCATACAAAATTGCTCTGTGTTGATTTTTGGTGGGGAAACTTCACACATGGGGACAAAACTCTTCCTCCTTTCAGCTGCTTTTATAACGGCTGTTATAAATAATATATCACTTAGTTCATTTTCAGGATGTTAGAGTTTAAGTTCACAGTCTATATTCAGGGTGTGACACCAGGAAGGGCTGTGAAGTTTTACCTTCACTCACTCTGAACCGACACGCTGCTGCTCAGATCCAGTTTCCACGTAAAGAACGAGAGAGAAAATAGAAAAGGCGAGAAAAAGGCGGAAGAGGAAGGTGTGCAGGTACTGCATATAGGTGTGTGTGTGTGTGTGTGTGTAGGAGTATTAAAAATAATCCTGTCTTCACCTGCCCCGTGCTTGGCTGCCGCAGCCTGTTTTCCCACGTTTCTCGCAAAAGAAGATAATGAGCTTATTTTACCGCTCTGATTGCCAATCAAACGCCTTGTTGTCATGTGACACAAAGGTCTGATTCTCCAAGAAATCGGCTTTTCAGGAAATAAGAAAAGTTGCGAAACTGGGAGGTTTAAGGTCAGCGTCACTTTTAAAAATCAGTTTCCAATTTATTTCAAAAAGTTTCTACTGGGCTCATTAAAAGACACATAACAGATAAAACCTCAATGTGAAAAGTTCCTCTTTTATCACAGAATTGGGTGTTTTCATTACACTACACAGGTCAGATGAAAAAAATGGTATCTCCATTTTGGACTTCCTGAAAGACTGAAAATCTGTGGATTTGTAGTGTTTTGTTCCCAAATTTTTACTATTTTTTTCTAAATTTTTCCAAATTTTTCTATTTTCTATATTTTTAATTTATTTATTTTTTGTCATTTTTTAAAATATTTTCAATATTCTTGCATTTACATGTTTCATGATCATGTTAAAATGTCAATAAGTCAACTCTCTAACAGGAATGAATACTTATTTAGTCTTACTGAAGTAGAATTTTGAATTGACTTTCTATTTGAGTACTTTGTCACATGAATATATTTTTATTTACATTGTCTAGATGTAATACTAGATGACAAAAATCTAATTAAATTCAGATAAACTGTTGGAAGTCCTTCACCAAACAATAATATGCTGAGCAGTGGGAATGAAAGGTGTCAGCGGCGGCGGAGGACGGATCAGGGAAAATGTTCTCTCATTCATGTGGAGAAAAAAAATGCAAAAAAAAAAAAAAAAAANAAAAAAAAAAAAAAAAAAAGGATGCAGGGTTGAAGGAGAGGAGAGGTTGAAGAGGCCAGGAGAGAGGTGAGGGGAGCTGTCCGGTGAGATCCGCTCACAGCTGCCTCCCCCCTCCTTCGCTGAAAAGGGCCCTGAGTGGTGAGCGGATCCATTTCAGCGTGGAAACCCCACACACACAAAGCCCTGAAAGCTGCTCTTATGCCACGTCTCGGTATCTCTTACCTGTTAGCCCGATTAATTATTCCCCCAAGTACAGGAGCCAGGGAAAGCAGACACCATGGATGGGCCAGCAAGATAGGGCTGCACTCTCTCAACTGAACGAGCGAGGCCAGATAACGAGGGAGAGAGAGAGAGAGAGAGAGAGGGCGGAGGGGGTGAGGGAGAAGAAGAGGGGGGACTCTCTCTCTTGCCTGTCCTTCCTTTTCTCTTCCTCTACAGTAGCTGTCTTCAATCTCCAGTGGCTAATGTACTAGAAAGTTGCTCTTACAATGTATCCACACTTTCTTAGTCACACTAGAGTGGGTCGGAGGAGCCGGTAGCGTCATTAATCACTAGTTTTTTCACAACAAGCGGCGGCAGGCAGGACACGAGAGAGACAGACGCCACATCCCTTCCAAAAAAGACACGTTCAGTCACTTTGATTCCAGCGATGGCGTTTATGACAGGGAAAGTATGGACGCAGCGACCAGGAACTCCATTAAAAAGCACTCGTTGCATGCACTGATTGTTCTGACCACCAGGCTGTCTGTGTGTGTGTGTGTGTGTGTTCACGAGAGTGTGTGTACATACAGTATTTGTTGGCAACAGATGACTGTGTAGCCATGTCTAAGAGCTTTACTTAAGTACATTTATTGTACTTTACTTGAGTATTTCTGTTTTTGGAGACGTACTTTTTACTACGCTGTGTTTGATTGATGTAGTTAATTTGCAGATTCAACATGAGATGAACTTTTCCTTTCCTTCTTTTCTTCCATCTACTCTTATTAATATCCTTCTTTCTCTCTTGTTTCCTCTAACTTTCCTTCCTTTTCCCCTTTTTGCCTTCCTTCTTTACTCTCTTATTTTTCATTTCTTTCCTTCAGCCTTTTCCTTTTTCCCTCTGTTTTTTTCACTTAGCCTCTGTATTTCCTTATTTCAGTCCTACCAACTTTAGATGCAGTATATCAAAAACATACTGTTGCTTTCAAAGACCAAAATTAAAAACCATATTTTTCTATAAAGCTCCAAATCACAAAATCTATCTTTCAGTTCTCCGCCGTGCTGTTTCTGTTTTCTAAATCCACCTCAGCGGCGCTCTGACAGCATCCGTTTGCAGCGGATCTGAACATCCAATCGCTTTCGTGAACAAGCATTTCCTGGTTATGCAGAACAGGGGTTTCCATGGCTATCAATCAGCCAATAGCAGCGCAGCTCCTCAAAGCTGCGCGTTGAGAGCGGGGGTCTCTGGGGCAGCCTGTCTTTTTAAACAAGGCCAGACACTTCACAGACAGGGAGAGGGCCAATTAATTCTGCCGGGGGCGACGCTCCTAGGTTAGCATTTGCTTATAGTGATAAATTGGTGCTTTGTATCCACCGTAAACTACCTAGGCTCCCCCTGTTTTGGCTGGCTTGGCAGGTCCAGGGGTGATGTTGTGGGGTTCAGGCTGATTAGTCGAGTGGGCCTCGTCCTTTTTCACAGGGTCACTGTGCTACTGTCTGTGTGAAATGAATTAAAAGCAGGCAGGGTCGGTGTCTAATGCCATCTTTAAGATCTGCTGAGGGGGAAAATGAGGGATCGACACCTGTAACAAAGGGCACCGTCATCACCATTGAAAACATTGAAATTTGACTAAAATACATTCAATTGAATGAGCTGTTCCATAGAAAATAATCACATTTGCTGGAATATTTTATAAGGTACAGAAAATCAGGAAATTTAGTGGCTGAACCACATGAGGTGAAGAGTTTCTCAGCAACCAAAACAGTCAGCAGTCACCAGTTTCCAGGGAAACTTGACGACCATCTCGGTAACGATAATCTAAGTACAAATAATAGTATCTTGATGTACACGGTGTACATCTTCATCCCCGGTCCCCTTCCCTCTCTTATCCGCTTTCATAAAGCTACCGTGACTAGAAGTAGCCCCTGGTGACTCCAGTTGTGCAGCCATGTGCCCATGTGGTCTGAATTTAGCCATCCTTTATCTTCCTCTCCCATCCGGCTTCCTTTTCTTTCTCTCAGTCTTTGCTAAGTGGTTGCATGCATGCATGTGTCTTCAGAGTACAGTGAGGAAGAGGAGGAGGATGAAGGAGGGGGGCAACTCGGATATTTGTGCTTATTTACTTACTTTGAACATTTCAATGCTGTTTCCCAATGTCAAGTTATTTCTTTAGCCAAACGTCCTTGAAGCGCTCCCAGTAAAATTCCGCCCGTAGGTGAGGAAGGTTGTTCATTTTTCAGCATTTATGAAAGCCATGGTCAGTTTCCCTTTTAACACGTACTTCGAAAAATAAATACATGGAGAATAAAACAGCCTTCAGATGATGAAGTCAGATCTTTTTTGGCAGATCAAAGGTGAGCGCGATCCCAGGGTTGCCGTGGCTCCCAAGGTCGAACACACAGGCCTACTTCACCTGAATCTGATTGGCTGGTGATGCCATGTTGGTGCACATTTGCCTAAGTGTAAGAGGACTCCATTAGGATATATAAAGAAAATATGTTCCTAAGGCATCAGGTATTTGGAACGATATAATGTGATGAAATCGCATGCAATCCTGTAAAACTCTTAAAAAAATACAATCTTTTTAACACTCATAGGCGTGTGTCAGTTTCTCAAATGCCACAGAACCCTTAAAATTCAATTATTAATTGATTTTATGTCCTTTTTTGGGGAATAATTCTGTCAGATTGTGTAAAAACCACTTCCCTGGATAAACACATCCCACTGATCACGCTGAGTGTTTTATCAGCGCGGCGCGGTCTCTGAATGTGAGCCACGCAGCTAGAAAGAGCTGCTGATCCTCCGGTGGATTGAAAGGGAAAGTTGATATCATTCCCACTGTCGGCTGAGCAGGGCCCAGAGGTTTCCCCTCATGGGGGGTCTTGAGAATGTCACTCTCACTCCCATTCTGGAAGCCTCCTCCTCCTCCTCCTCCTCTTTCCTACCACCATTATTTTCACCTACATTATCTCCAAATGTCAGGGGGAGTAAAACCAATAACACAGCTACAATGTATTAAGCTCTTTTGGTTACAAGGAAGCATGCAAACCAGTGGAAGTGATCAGATTCATGTGGCATATATATATGGAACTGCTGCAATTTATTGCTGGTTATGATGGCGTGATGTTATATGCAGCACTTTTGCCTTGGCATCCATACTCCTTCTCAACAATAGTGTAATATAGTAGGGAGTATGTGTTAAGCATCATCAAACTTCCAAAACTTGAGCTTGATGCCTCAAGAAATGCATCCAATAAGTCAAACCCATAAGTCCTGACCTGCCCTGAATGATTTGTTTCTGATTGGAAATGCCTAATTTGGCTTATTTTCACTCTGTGCGCAGTGGTGCTGTAGCAAGAGAGAGTAGAGGTGGATCATTGTGTTTTTGACACATTAAAACTTGCAAAAGTTTCAAATTAGACCCCTAAACAAAAATAAGAATGTTAAAATCTGTGCATGGCCCCTTTAAAATAATTTATTTTATTTAAATTATCATATCTTACATCATAAAGTCTCCATGTCATTGTATAATATTCTTAAACTAATGTTCGGTCGCAGAACTATAACACCATTTTGCTATTTTCTTTTTTTAAATATACAGTAATATTGTCAGCACCGTAACAGTGTTAAATACAGGATCCATGCACTTATTTGAAGGAGACGTCAGTGGGATATAATACCAGCTTTGGGTAAAACTACTGTCAGCACATATCCTCTGTTGGCCTGGCTCATTATAGCAGCAGCTTTATGAAATGTGACACTGTGAATAGTGAAAAAAGTTTTTGCATGAGCTGTTAGTTCAATTGGAACAGTGGGATATGACGGATCTTTCTTGAAAGCCTACAAACACCTGGTGGTTATGGGTTTGGACAGCAGACATGTCATATTGACGGCTTCCCCCTTCAGCAGCACCCCAAGCTCTGGCTTTTGTGGATTTTTTAACACTCTGAAATTGTCAATCGAGTCAGTGGCCTGGACAAGCTCTTTCTTTGTGACGCCAGGGCTTTAAAACGGTGCCAACCGAGCAGCATGGACGAAGGATTTGAAAAAGGCACAATGAGCTGGAAAAAAAATCCTAGCTACCTGGGAAACAAAACCAGGGGCAGGCGAGAAAATGTCGAAGAAAGAGAAAAGGGGGAGAACAAAAAAAAAAAANAAAAAAAAAAAAGAGTGTCACAGACTGACACTCCCTCCCTTCTATTCCCCAGCCAATTCTGAGTCCTTGGAGTGAGCGGCAGGCATTTCTAGTCTTGAGAGGAGTGACAGAGAGAAAGGCAGGGACAAAAAAGGAGAAAGAAAGTGAGAGAGCCGGTCCGAAAGAGAGTAGAGAGTGGCAAAGGGGAGCGAGTTGAATCGTTGTCATCAGCTCCGTCACGTTGAATAGGCCTAATGAATGCAAGTAAGTGTTGAGGAGCCGCAGCCAGCTCTATCAAGGCAGGTAATACCGCCCACATTTAATTGGGAGCAGGTATTGGAAGGGCTGTATTACTTTAATTGGGTAGGGGCTCTCTAAATGGAAAAGACAAAGTATAATGGCCAAATTGTGGCGCACAATAGCACTTAGCCTGGGATTGTATGCATTTGCTAATCTGCCCTGGAATGAGGCAATTCTGAATAATTTTCTCAGTGAAACCAGCTGCAGAAAGCTTGTCCCCCTTTTTTGTTCTCCCTTGGGAAAATGTAAGATTGAAACAGAAAATACCTTTACCCGGGCAATCATCTGCCACGTGTGGAAAGCGGATACAGCAGTGAGTGGTGGAAAAAAGAGAGAGAGAGGGTGAGAGAGAGTGAGAGAGGAATCTTTGTAGCAGGAGAGAATGGACGGCGAAGGAGATAAAGCGGGGCTCAAAGTGGGGCCTGTCACGGTCGCCAACAGGAGAATAAAGTGATGACATTTACAGCGACAGACGAGACTGCAAGGGAGAACTGCCCAGTATTTAGAGGGAGGAATCTGATATTTAACAGACGTGGCCTCTGATAATTAACAGTGGACATGTATTTAGTGGTGGGCCCTGTCATTATTAATGACGGCTGAGACGCTGATATCCGTCCAATCTTTATGAAGTACAGGCAGCCGTGCCAGGGTCATGGAGGCACAACACCACATGGATGCTTTAAAGATGCAGAAATGAGAAGTACTTTAATCCTTTACTATAGTACCATTAAAAAAACTCCATTACAAAGAAAGCTCCTGTTTTCAAAATTCTACTAACGAAACCTAAAAATTATCCCAAATAAAACTACTTGTAAGAATGGTCCTAGTGTTAATGCATCAATAAGATTCTCAAATTTTAAATGCGATAATGTGAACAACCTTGCATCTCTAATTTTTTTGAATTCGAAATGAAATAATGAAATTTCTGGAAAGAAATAACAAAAGACCATAAATTATAGATGCAAATTATTTAAAATCCCTAAAACAAATAATTTTTTTTTCACCTGACAGGGTAAAATAAAACCTTACATCTCCAGTTTTGGGGATCTTTATGTTTTCAGTTTGTTTAAAGGACCATACCACCATTTTGAATGTTTGAGCCTAATATATTCAATTTTCATACACATAAGGTTTGTAAGGTATGTAAAACAGCGGTATGGTCCTTTAAGTGACACTTATAGTAAATCTCCAGCCTCTAATATATATTATTTTATTAAAAAAAAAAAAAAAAAAAAAAGTAAGAGCCTTAATTAAAAAATAAAAAGTTCAGTTCTAGGAAAAGTAGAAAGTCACACAAAATGGAAATACTCAAAGTACCTCAAAATTGTACTTCAGTACTGTACTTTCCACTTCTGGCAGCTGTGATGCATAAGCAAATTGTAAGCAATTTAAAGTACTTTTAATTGTAACATACTTTGTCTAAAACAAGTAAAGAAAATCATCCTGGCTCTATAGGGAAACATTACAATGGCAACCCCTGCGCGAGCCATGGACAGGAAGTGCTTCACAGTGCGCCGCCACATTATCCCAGCATGCCCTGTGGTAGTGCTCACTCTTGTGTATCTTATCACCAAGGGAAATGAAGGGAAGAGCAGGAAACGCCAGAGAAAGTAGAAATGACAGAAGAGACAAAGCCATGTTTGCATCAAAAAGAAAGAAGTCTCTCTCTCTTCTAGCAGGAGTCTGGGGAGGAAGAGGAGCTAAGTTGAAGAGTAATTGCACCGGTAAAGTGAGAATGATTGCTTTTATTGTCCTTTGTCCCCACAGGTTAGTACGGGGAAGGCGTTTTGTGTCTCCTTTCTGGGGAGGGAGGGAGGACAAAGCTTGCAGCATGGAGGGTCTCTCCTTTCATCCAGAATGAGTTTTAAATTTAGGCGGAGATGGGAGATAGTGGTCAGACTGAGTTTACTAAAAGGAGAAGCTGCTGGACTCTCTGCACTCATTCCACTCAGGTCACACAGGCGTACCTTCACAAAGACTACATACAGTCAGCAGCTCTTCTTAGCTTTATACAGCATGTGATGCAAATTTTGCATTTTCAGCAGGGATGCCATATAGATCCTGTGCACTTTTGGAAATTCAAAGCGTTAATTCTCGACTCTAGAATTATAATTACAAATTGGCAGCATTAATTTGAGATTCTAGAATCATAATTGAGGACTCATAGTGTTATAGACTCTGGAATGCTATTCATAAGAGGGCTGCTACATGGATCCTGTGCACATTTAGAGCTAGAAACTGTGAGTTGCAACGTCTAAGTAGCTAAAGAACTTTTCACATTCTAGCATCTAAAACGCTGTGAGTTTGCAGTTATAATTCTAGACTCTAGAATGAATGCTAGAAGTTCACAAGATGTAGCGCATACAAAAAAAGTTTGATACGTCAGCAGCACATTGACAGTGACCAACAAAAAAATGACTGATTGTTGGCTGAGCATGTTAGAATTTATCGCCTGATGATCCAATGTCACGGCTGCCACTGTTTCTTTTGACTTCATAATATAAGTGTAGATCTTCTTGATTGTCGCCATCACCGTTGGAATCGGAAGTCGTGTTCTGGTTCATACCAGGAAAAACTGATCAGGCCCCCACATTGCCCCCTAGTGGATAAAGTATTTAATCCTCCAGATTGATAAAAAGCGATGGACACATATCTGGCATCAAGTATAAACCTGTTCAGATGCAGCATGCAACGCGAGCCCACTTTGCTGTCATCAAGTCCAAACTGTAATGGTTATATCACATATTCTGCATTGTAATGAAGGGGGAAAAAAAGCCAACAGCAGTATTGTCCCATGGAAGCAAACATGAGCATATTGTTTGAAGGCTAAATTGCTCCCTGCGAAACGCACCCTCTGCTTTATTGCAGGCATCTCTCCCATTAAATGTGTGGGTATTGTGTATGGATTACAATAGCTAAGAGGAACCCAGGGACAGCTTAACCAGAGAGAGAGAGAGAGAGAGAGAGAGAGAGAGAGAGAGAGAGAGAGTCTATAAAAAGCACAGAGGCATGCTGGGGTTTTGTCAGGAGAGGCATGCCTGCTTTCCCACCTGGTGAGGAGTGCGGAAGGTTGAGGGAAGAACTGGCTGTCATGAATATTCCATGTGAGGAAGAGGCAGGAGGAAGTAACCAAGTCCAGAATAGAACATTCCAGTAATCCACTCTGAGATTACAGCAGAGGGATTCCTTAGAGGGACTCTCTTGATTAACTTGTACCAAGTGCGTCTAGCAATTAGTTACAGTCTGCAGTGGGTAATCCATTGACTTTGTAATGATATGTGATTAAAAGATGAATAAGTTACTTACATGTATTATAAATTGGATGAAAAATATACTTTTTTAAATACTTTATAAAGTAGAGAAATCTTTCATTTGACCTGATGGTCTACATACATAAATGTGCATTGATTCTAATCAGCAACCGGACTGTTACAGCTGAAATCTATAATCTATCTATTATCTAGCTATTATCTGTCAATAAAACCTGTTGAAACTGTAAAAACTAACACAAAAAGTGACATGTTATCTCATTTTTCTACAAATTAAAAGGTAATGCATTAACTTTTCAGCATTTACAATGTTTGACTGAATGAAATGTCACGCTTTGACAACATTCTGCACAAAATGTAAAAAGATAAAAGTTTCAAATTCAGATCTGTAGATGGCAATGACATTTGAAAACAGTCTTTCTTGTCTCCAAAACGATTAACATATAGTGGTGCAGTTTGCTTTGTTGAAGAAATATTTACCTTTTCTGCATAAAAATGTGTTTTTGAGTGCATTAAGGAATTTCATCCACTTGGAAAGCTGCCAAAATTGGCGGGAAGCGGAATCCACAATTTCCAAGTTGGAAAAAAGATGGAATGAAAGCATCTGTGCTCTTCTACATAATGTGATGCTGCAAATGTGTTTGGTTGGTCGTTAATGCTGGAATTAACGCTTCAAAGGATGATTGCAAGACAATATTCCTGGTCTGGATAAATGTCAGGAAATTAATGGATGGATGAAGGCTAATATTGTGATTGGCTAATTGGATTCCTCTTGGTTAATTGTTGTTGGTGATGATGTGTGGTTGGTTCATTGGACTGAAGACGTGTGCTGTGTTGTGTTTAGAATATTTTAAATGGAAATCCACAACTTTACATGATTTTTTTTTATATAGGAAAATAACATTTTTTTTTTTTTAAACTAGCAAATTATTTTCGGAGTNATTTTTTTTTATATAGGAAAATAACATTTTTTTTTTTTTAAACTAGCAAATTATTTTCGGAGTGGTGCAGAAGTCCCTGTGGGGGATGTTTTTGGTGCTAACGATGGATCATGGACCCTATGGAACTATCAGAGACAAAAGTAGCTCTGCGGTGAAACAATTCATATGATTTGGTCAAACATAATGGAAAAATCTAACATATGTGCATCATACATGTACATATGGACACGTGAGGGAATCTTGCTTCTGTTCTTCGTTGTAAAAGCATTCACCTTCCCCAGGTTGCTCTCTCTCCATCCACATCCCACACATCATTACTCACACGCTGCGTTCAATGCTGTCTTTACAAATCAGTTATTTGTCAGTTTTGATGAACATTATTTCACACCTGACACAAAGACAATCTGCTGTGCAGATGTACAGATCATCTCATCACCGCTGCAGTGTGTGTTTGGACTGAAGATACACAAAAGTATTACTTTGTTAATGGAGGATATATTTTTAACACCATCAGACCGTCAAAAAAAAAAAAAAACCTGAAGATGTAAGAAGATCGGAGTGGCAGAATAAGACTAATTCGGTGAAACGTAATTAACCGACTCCTGATACTTCAAAAGCGGTATTTTGAAATGATTCTTAGTTTATCTGCTCTCAGAAGCAACCTTTTGTGTTGATGATCCATTTATCTCTATAAGACAAAGCATTTTCTTTTAATCAACATATTTTTAACTGATACAAACATCTGTTTGAAGCAATAGAAAAACATGTCAGCAACAAAACAGACATCAGTTGTTTGACTTTATGGCTCATTTTTCCAATTAGGGATAAATTATTTCTCTTTACATATTGCAACAGAGCCAATTCTGGGCTCCATGAGCGAAATCTTCCCAGGTAAACTGTAAAACTTTGTCCAGAGCCACAAGAGTGTTTTGGGGCGCTCAAAGCCCGCTCTGTTTTTGGACATGGGAGTTTCCTCTTCTGAAATCAGAGGTGGAAAAAACGGCGAGCATCCATCCATTAGTGTGAAGCAGATGAATCGTCTGATTCTGGTCACGGGGGCCGGCGTTGGACCTGAGATTGTATGATAAAGTATGGCAGGCAGATGAAAACAAATAGGACCAAATGAGTAATCAGGGCCTCGCTTCCCCCAAACATCTCTGGCAACAGACGCACCATTGCACTGAGAGTGTTTGCAGACGCTACAGGCCAGTCGAGAAGTAATGCGAGCTTGTTTTGGGGTGTGTGCTGGTGGTGGGGGGGTAATTTGTTCTGTCTGGCGGAGGCATGTTGTGTTGATGAGGCTGGGGGGCCAGGGCCTCTGTACACTTGCTCCCAGTACAGATGCAGTCTGGGGTTGTAGGGCCCCCGGTGGAGGTAACACATTACCCACATCGCTCTGCCATGTGAGCCCATGGAGGCCCACACCAGACAGCCAGATACACAGATAACACACACACATGGCTGGAAAACACTGTTTCCTTCACTCGCACTTAAACATCTTCTGTGACAAGTCAGAGCGGTATTTTTCTCAGACGGCCTCCCCGCAGCCAGACTCGGCCGGGTCGGTGTCAGGTATTTCACAGCGAGAGTTAGCCGACGTGTTCGCGCCGCAGCCTCCCTGCAGTCTGTTCTGATGGGAGCAGACAGCCAGGAGATCCGCGGACACGATACGAGTCAACAGAAGATTTCTAGGCTTCTGGTAGGGTTTCATCAGTGGGGGATTTCTGGGTCCCTCAGACTCTTACATCACTCCCTCTGCAGTAAGGTACAGTAACTGATTTTGCTGATTTTCAGAGAAGAATACACAGAATGCAGAGTAACTGTCTCCGCCCACCCAAAACTTCCTGCCCACAGAACACACTGCAGCTTACACTCAATGAGGTCATCTTGCACAGAAAACAGCTCAGAAAACAGTGCTAACAAGAGAAAAAGTTAGGAAAAAGAGTCTTAAAAATACTAATTCTTTACCAGGATTTCTCAAAGTAAGTAAAAGGACAAGTAACTAAATAATAATAAAATAATTTCTTATCATCCAATATTCATCTGTGTCATTTATTATAATTTTTTTTAAATCTTAGATCTTTAAATAGTCAATTTTTTTTTTAAATTTTTTTTAATTAATTGTGCAGTTAGAACAGGATTAATAAGAATCTGGGTTATGTGCTAGCTTACATGTTCAGATGTTTTCTATGACTGTGTTGTTTAAAGATTAAAACCTTGAATTATCTTTTATACTGTTACATTTTCATCTGCGCAATAAAAAAAAAATGCAAACATTGTGATAATCCTGCGGGCGTCATGCTGTAATCTAAGGGTGCGGCAACAAACTCAACTCTCCAAACTTTCCTGTTCATCAAAATGGACACAAATCTGGAGTCAGACATATCATCAGCCATAATTTGCGTCTGCCCCTTGTCTCTTTCTGTAAAGAATGAAGTCATGCAGTTGCATTGAGACTCACCGCAGAGAATAATCAGGCTGCTGTTTGTATACTTTTCACGGAGCGTGTCCGGCTCTGCAGCTTTCATAGCTCGTTGCTTTTCCTTCCTCCTGTCGTTACATGAGTCACTGCTGAGCCCATGCTGTAAACATGCAGAGCTCCTCTTTGATCATTTCTCTCTCTTTGCTTCTCCTTTGCAGCCTTTGCTGAGGTGCCTCTGAGCAAGGCACCGAAGTAAAGTAGACTGGACTGGGAATCTTGCAGATGTGAGCTCAAAGCAGGGCTTTACTGGAAAAAGTTCAGTTGACTTTCCCTGGATAAATAAATGTTGAAAAAAGAAGTACTGTACGTGTGTGAATTGCAAGTGTGTATGTGTGTGTGTGTGTGTGTGCGCACTTGTCTGTTTGAAGCGCTACACCTTCAAAGGCGACCTGGCTCTGAGCTGTCAGTGGATCTCGGGGAGGTGGTGGGGATGAAGTTTGGATGAAGAAGTAGTGGAAGAAGTACTCAGATCCTTTAAGTTAAAGTAGAAGAAATAAATGTGGGAAAAAAATCCATTACAAGTAAAATTCCTGCAGATTTTACTCAAGGAAGTAAAAAGTCCTCAAGTTTCGAAAGAAAAGTACTCTTACAGCATCTTTCCACTGTTGTGGTGCTGGTGGCTGAACGGCTCCACGGGTTTCCACAGCCAGAGGCTCGTTCCCAGGTTTTAATGCTTTTAGATAATTTGAAGGAAGAAAGGAAGGAAGGAAGGAAAGAAGGAAGGAAGGAAGGAAAAGTAAAGTAAAGTTAAGTAAGTAAGAAAGTAAAGTAAGATAAGTAAGTATTGTGTGTGTGTGTGTGTGTGTGTGTAAAGGGGGTTGGGGTCATCGCCAGCAGCAAGGTTAATGCAGAGATCACTTCACACATTTACACACATTTCTTTCTCTCTTTGTCTTTCTGTCTCAAAGAGGTAAAGACACACACACACACACACACACACAAACATTGTTCAAGCTTTGAAGTGAAGGCCACATTTAAGGCTTTATACTATTGTGGACATTTTGTAAGACATAACATATGCTGCAAGTGTAAAGGAAATAAGGATACGATGGCAGATCTTTCATGCTGAGGAAATTAATAAATGTATCCTGTCTCCTTTGCAATGTCCTGATGTCCATGATCAAAAAATGTCTCCATGACAGAAAATCATAAATACAGCTTATTGTAACAGCGCGATAGATGTTTGACAGGATCCTTCCAGAGACATCTCTTGCTGTTGTATTTCTGCATGAAATCTAAATCTAGCTGCCTCTGAAACAGCACATTGGTGAATACGTGATTCTCCAGAGCTCCCAGTGTGTGTTCACAAGCTGTTTTTTTCTTTTTTTTTTTATGGCTCCCTTCACATGTATTGAGTGTTAGCCTGCATTCATCTTAATGAATTAGAGAGTGCTAACGAGAATCGCCATGGGGAGACAGGAAGTGCTGACACTTAGCAGCTCTCATTTTGGTCACTTTAAAAATGATGACAGGAAGTGGATGCGAGTTTGTACACCTAAAGATTGGTTTTATTTTCTGTTCGTCACGGAGGCAGCAGGCTAAGAAAAGTAGCCCAAATGTCCTCCTCCCTTGCTACATCCTCCAGACTCTGCCTGGGAATCCCAAGACCTTCCCTGGCCAGACTGGACATATAATCCCTCATATTCTGGGTCTGCTCTGGTCTCCTCCCATTTGTATGTACCTGAATTATCTCCCTATGGAGGCATCCAGGGGGACTCTAGGTGTCCAAACCCCCTCAGCTGGCTCATTTCAGTGCTAAGGATCAGTGGTTGTACTCTGAGCATCTCATGTTATCCCTAAGGATGATTTCCGAAACCCTTTAGAGGAAACTCCATTATATCCATGATTTGTGTCGTGTTGTGAGCGTTGGAGGCTCAGATTTTATATTATTAGGTCGAAATCAGCATTTTATTTTTTGTTATAACAACTTAGTTCTGTATCAAACATCGTTGGTTCATCATACATATTATTTTTAACCCTGTTCCCACACGTATCGTGTTGTTTTTAATGCTGCATATGTTTTCTGCACATCTGCTGTACACTGGGAAGAAAGCTGTGATTTTTCTCAGAACAGAGACCGGTACCCAGATAGCCTCAAGGCAAAGAGAAAACAAAACCTCACACCTTTCTTCAGATCTGAAGAGCATCTATGATGATTGCAAACTGTCAGATAACGGCTAAAAAAAACTAACTTAAGAGTCATTATTTTGACATAGTAAGAGGAGAGAGGTCAAAGAAAATGTACAAATTCAAAGATGATAAAGAGGCAAAACAAGCGGAAGAAGAGGAAAATACAAACTCTGATGCAATGAACGCTCTAAAAAGCTGCTGCTGCATCAGTGTAACCTTGGCCTTCATGTGTCTGGTGCTTTTAGTGTGATTTGTGTCCTTTATGGATGTTCTTCTCAAGGAGATCAATCTCCCCACAAAGCCCTTTATTTAGCTATTCGCCCACATTATGAAAAATGTATTAATTAAAATGAGAGCTTTCTGGATGGCATCATGTCACTTAAACAGATCAAAACAGATGATTTATTGGCCACGCTCCCGCAGAACGGAGCTTCCTGCTGAAGAAAAGCTTGGCACATGATCTGCCGCAACCTTGATTTCCAGCAAAAACTCCAAACAGATGAAGTTAGTGAGAGTTATGAGAAGGTGAGAGTCTCAATAGCATTTATACCGTATTAATCAGATCGCTAACTTTCCGAGGAAGGCCTTTACCACGTGATCGCCAGCAGAATCACTTTGCAGAGCGACCTCCTGCATTAACTTTAGCCCCGTTTGCCACCAACCATTCCATATCCAAAAAAGACTGGCTGCAAACCTTAAAGATAGAAATAGCATTCTGAGTTGAAGCAGACTGATTTATACTGATTTCAGTCCAAGTTATGGACTTTACTAAGATTTTAACATGTATATAAATGCATGCATTCAACTATTTGTCATGTCATAAAACAGTATCTTCACGCTGTTGATGTGCTTTCATTCACTGTGGCTCCAGTCCATGGTGGTGGAGCTATTTTCTACAGGAAATGACTCTGGCACCCACTGATGCTGTAAAAAAAATAAATAAAAGTTCTGGTAGATAGAACCACACAAACATGTATGAAGGGATAACCTGTAAAGCCACAAAGGCATTCAGGATTAAAGGTGGACTGGAACTGATCTCAGACCAGCTCGATCACAGAATCAGCTTCAGTTTTTGTTGTGCGTTCAGGTCAGGAGAAAGCGATCATATTTTTAATTTTCTTTAGGAAAACCACAACTGGATTCAGACTAAACTGTCGTATGAAAGCAGCTATATGATGATGCATATTGACCTGAGCCCTACCGGTGTTTACCTGTGTTTCTAGTGTCTGTCAGTAATTTATTTTAAGGAGACGTGAGGTACAACAAAAGAGAAATGGCTAAAGCAGTCTGTTTTATGTTATCCTTCAGACTGAATTCTCAGATGTGAAACAAATCATTCATCTTTTCTGTTTGATTACCAGCTTCAGAATGCTTCAAGTTCAGCGTAAAGTGAATTTTGATGACCAAAAAAAAATCAAATCCTCTCGGTCCATCCTCACGCACACTCAGCTTCTTCTGAATCTCGCCAGTTTACTCCGAGCGCTGACGAGCGTTTGTCTCATTTACCATGATTGATTAACATTACAATTAAAATTCCAAGCTGAGATGGTTTTGATTAATATTCCCTTTTTGTCTTGAGGTTCCAAACCACCCATGATGACATGGAAATAAATAAACACACGGAGAACGCTGGCAGAATTCTCAGAGAGAGAGACGATCCAGGATCTATGGCAAGAGAGAGAGAGAGAGAGAGAGAGAACTTCCCATATTTCTGCCGCTGATTGACAAGGCTGACATATGGAATAGTTCACCTATTCCCCAGTGACAGGAAGATGGGAGGAAGTGGAGGCAGAGGCGGGTAAACTTGCCTGCGAGGCTGTGTGCATTTTTTCNTTTTTTTTTTTTTTTTTTTTTAGATTCAGCGCTCCTGATCAAAAGGACTCCACATCTCCACGACTAAATTTAGCACCAGTGGCAATTAGTGGCGGAGTCACACCGCCACTCCAGGAGCAGCTGACAAATGGTACCTTAACAAGTTGGAGATGTACACCACAGCTTGATGGATTTGTGTGTGTACAGCTGAGGGGAACTTTCTGCGTGCATGTTATGTGCATGTACAGTGTGTGTATGTGTGTGTGTTCGGCTGAGCTGTGGAAGCACGCTGATTTAGCTTTAGCTTATGTTGGTAAATGAGCTTCAGAGAGGTTGTGCACAAAGCAAATTGAATTGATTTACAGAGAGAATAACAGAAGAAGGATTTTTAAAAAGTGACCATTTCCCACTGTGGGCGTTTGTTCATTATTTTCAGTGGAAAATGATAAATGCCACATGTATGATGTGAGTCCAGATTATAGGATGTTTCAGCACTTTTACCCTTAAAAATTATAAAACATGACACCTGCAACCGGATACATCATCTTGGTAATGACAGATTTCAGGACTTGCATTAAAAAGTGTTGTGGTCATATGGCTTTGGCCTGCGTTGTGATTGGCTCTCAGTAGGAAGGTCATTACACCGTGAAAGCCTTTGTTGTTTGATGAGCTTCATCCATATTTAAAATAACGTAAAACTTTTTAGCGTGGGCTGCCGCTGTCCGTGTTCCGGGTTCCAGTAAAGTCAAGTCACAACTCCCACTTCAAAATATCTTTATTAACAAGAGTGGGTGGTGGGCAGGTTTTAATATTTTAATAGTAATAGTTTTAATAATAATACAGTTAAATACAGATTATTAAAATTCCTGTTCTGTAACTTTAAATATTTTGAGCTCCTAAAATAATACAAATTTTTTATATGCTAAGTATGTGTCATATCCTGTATGCAGTCAATTTGATGACCTGTCCTTACATCATCCTGTGTTACCCAGGAGAGTCTGTTAGACGCACACACACACACACACACATACACACACACACACACCATAGCTCCTCACATGGCTGGCCAACCTCCTGAGAGAGAAGGCAGCTAACCGTCTCAGTAGAGGAAATGAGCTATCTGCTCCACTTCTCACTGAGACACACACACACACACACACATATCCCTCCACGCATACACAACTCCCCTTGACATTTTTCGACTCCACACTCTTTGCAGGTCTTCTGTTTGTTTGTATCTGTTCATGAATAGACACACACACACGCATCTGGGTGCAGATGTGTTTGCGTGCATGCACTTGCACGGGTGCGTGTGCATCAGTGTATCCCAGGCGGTGAGTGAGTTTGACCTTAAGCTTCTCCTCCCTCTTTACAGTGCCAGCTCTTGTATGCATTTCCTGGGCCTCTAAGATATGAGAGGGGAAAATATCTGCCGACAGCCCATCACAGTTCACGGCTCTTTGTTTATCCATTAATAATTGAGCATAGCTGAAGACAATACAAGGTGCGTGTGTGTTTGTGTGTGTGTTTGGGCGGGCTGAGGGTTGGAGGTGGGATGGAGAAGGTTGTCACTGGGGGGGAATTTACACCTTGCATCACAGTTGGGGCTAAACTGTAGATTTCTCTGAAGTGTGTCCATAAACCTGAGTGGGAGTGTGTGTGTTTGTGTGTGTGTTTGTTATTGTTGCTAGACATAGCTTAAGGGTGTGTTTATGTATGAGTCACGTACAAACCTATGCACAAATCATATATATAAGCACATATACTTCCTGTAATAGAGAAAAAATCTGCATATATGGTGATACATAACAGTAACTTATAAAGGTTTAGTCATACTTAATAAGTAGAAGTAGCATATTTATCTTTCAATATGTGTTAATGTAGTATAGAGTATACGCAGTACAAATATACCATGTTTATGTCATGGCTATGATAAGAAAATTGATGTTTTTCACCAAAAAATATCCATTTTTTTAAAAATAGGGAACCACTTGATTAAAACAGATTTTCACTGGGATTTTATTTTCTGACGCACGGAAAAGTTGCCATGTTCCCCGCTTTGGTTATGTAGTACAGGACAGCTTAAAATACATTTCCAGTAATTGAAGATTATGTAAAACTCACAACAGAAACACAAACCAGCTGCTAAAAATGCTAATAATAATGCTAATAATTTCCACTGGGATTTTTCATTGTTTTCCCTCCCTCAGATTTCCTTTTAAAAATTTGAAATAAACACTGGAAAATTTACAAAAAGTGTCAATCCCATACGCACCATGTAGAATTTCCCCACATACATGCCATTTCAATAACAGTACATATATTAGATTTCTGTATGTGTATTGCTGTTGTGTGATTGGTGAAATTTAGCCAAACAGGAAGGGCTGATGCTGTTTTCCTGCTTTGTTTCCTCCACTGACACCAGCTTTTTGATAAACTCCTACCCTCTGAGACATCCAATGAGAGGTCAGCAATGCTTTTAGAACCTGCGTTCGCAGACACATGCTATGTCATATTCTCCATTTGCGAAAGACCCACAGGAGAGTGCAAACTCTGCTGCAAACCATTTGGGAAACAATTGAGAAATGTTTACTTTCCCTTCTTCAGCCCCGTTCCCACCTTGCTTAAAAAGGAACTGAATATATTAGCGGGTTTCTGAGGTGCTGCCATCGCTATGTGGCATCAGAGTCCAAGCCTGAGTTGATTTACTATTTTAAGTTCACATCTAAAACGGGATTTGTCTTTACCTCTCGCTTCTTCCTCTAATTATGTAGCCCTTTAGACGTTTTCCCCGCAGAGCGCTTGCTGCCAGAACAAAGTCGAAATTGTTTCCCCCTTGGAGGTGGCCCTTAAGTGAGAGTCTCCATGCACGGCGAGGCGAAGACTCGGGTCCTCTGGGGGCTTTCCGCGAAAATAAGTCATACAGGTGGAGATGGCTCTGACAGAAAGAGAATTTATAGAAAAGGGGGGACGAAAGAGAGGGACGGAAATAGAGACAGATTTATCAGCAAATGATTGCTGTGTTCAGTTAGTCAGGTCACTCTGGTGTCACTAAAGTGGGCCTGTTTCCCCTGTTTTTTGACTTGTAGGTTGAAGTGTAAATCACCATAGCTCCTTATCACACCTGTGTGTGGTCCATTATAACAAACTGTAACTCAGGACATGCTGCGTTTGCATGTTCAGTCCCACTTTTACTACATGTTAGCCGAACCTTTGCTCCATCCCCATGTGGATTGTTTGCAAAAGTCAAGTTTTGCTCCCTTTTCTGCTGTCAGACGTTAAAAGAAATAGCCTGGTAACAAATAACACCGACGTTGTATATGAAGGGAGGGGCCTTCTGAGCATCTATACATAAAGGAAACACAAACTTGTAATATTATGTCGGGCAACATTATTCAGAATCTGGTTTGTGACCTAAACTGTTGCCTGGACTATTTGGAATAAGGCAAAGTTTCTCAACCTCTGGGTTTAGACCCCACTTGGCAACATGAGACTTCTAAAGACCAAATTGTACTTTCCATGTCCACGTGTCTGCAGATGTCCGTAAAGAACCGCTATCTGCATCCATGTCCATTTCAGACTGTAACCACACCTCAAGACTGCTTTATTGATTTTTAATAGGAAATATATTGTATATACATGACATCGTGGAATCATAGAATTTTGGATCATAGGTGATTTAAGGTCAAGAAATTCTGATCTAATGTCTATAAAATAATGCCTTTCTTTCCTTCTTATAGCTGCTGCTGACGTGCCAGTGAGCAAGTCCAACCTGCTGCCATGGAGATGTGTGTGTGTGTGTGGTACAGGCAGGCATCAACATATGTGAGTACCTGAATATATGCATTCCTTCCCATGCTAGCAACTATTCTACTGATCATTACTAGTAGAAGGGTAGAAAAAATATTGTTAAAATATGTATAGTTGTGCAGATACTACATCCTTTTATCAGAAATGTGTGTGTAGTTTCTATAAGGTGTGTAAGCGTTTCCTCAGCCATCATGCTAGCGATTATCATAATGCCATCATTTTGTCTGGTATTCCAGCTTGTACGTTTTTTTTTTATTTTTTTTATTTTGTTCTGCTTATTTGTCTATATTGGCTGCAAATCTGCCTGTTTGTCCTGTACGCATCATTCAATACACTGTTTGTCTCTCTTTTCTCTCTCTCGCCACGTCCATCATGTGTGTAAAGGAGTCCATTCTCCTGCTCACCCATCAAGATGCCAACAGACAGCCGCACAATTCATGGACGCCACTGCCTTTGATATGGTAAAGTAATATTATACTTCATCTCTCTTTTTATTTGCCCATTTGTGAAGAGATGCCATTAGCAGTGTATTATGCTCCTCTGGCAGGGAAAAATATCTCCAAAAGGATAGTCGGCGGCTGCCCACATCCTGCAACACCTCATTAGTGCATTGCCTTCGAACAAACGTATCAACAATGTTCTGAGCTAATAAGCTTTTATATTCCCAGGCTATATGATGTAGAAAGAGGCAGAGCTGAAGGTCACGGGTGCGTTTGAACGCAGCAAGTGGCTCCGTGAGGGAATGATTTATCTGGAATTATTGCTGCGCTTTGCTCCAGAGAGTTGGCTATTGATGTGTGCGGTTGAAATGGCTTCTTCAAGAGGGAGAGAGGGAGATAGAGGGACACAGACAGCTTCCCTATCATCAACTGTACACTCTCTTCTCTGTGCTCTTAATTTTATTCAGCCTGTCATCTGCTTTATACATTTACCACTCATGTGCCTTTTGGCATTGATGGCTAGAGGAACTATCCTGTGACCAAAGCATTAGAGGGCTGAAAATCAGCCTAAAACACGTGATGTTCAAATATCTTCCGTTTTCAGGTCCATTTTGTTGCTTAGTTGTACTTTCCTTGCTCATGTGGAAAACTAGTCGGTGTATGATTTGCGTAATCTTGTATATTAGCACTTTTTGTTGTACTTGCTGTTCTGAAGAGGCGTAAGCCTCACGCCACGATGCAGGTGCTCACGCTGAACAACGCCAATAAAGCTTTATTCAGTTCCAAACAACAGGCCTGTGTGCACGACATGCTGCGACAGAGACACGTTTAGGTAGCTTTGCTGTTTGTGGAAATCAGAAATCCATCAGATCACTCCAATCATAGATGGTTTCGTAGCAGCCCTCCTCAAAGTGCATGTAAAAGAAAAGCCAATCTGGATGATATTTGACTGTCAAGTGTGTTTCAAACTGCTTCATGCAGGCATGATGAGGACTTTATTGGTGTTTTGGAGCCGTCTGCATCCACATTATAGCATTCACAGTTCTCACGCTTTCATGACGACCATGTATTTCAGCTCCGGGACTTGCGATGGCACTGTAGGACAAAGCTGCTCTTACCTGCCCTGAACACGAGCAAAAAAAGCGGAAATAGAAGTAGTTTCCTGTTCAGTCACCCACGATGAAACGCAGAGGCAGTGAAAAGACAGATGCTGTTGTTGATCAACAAATGGCTGCAGAGTCATCATCATCTTCATCAATACACCATAATTCACTTCAGAAAAATCAGAAAGCCAGGACTCATGTCAACTGGAAAAAAAAATGCTTTTGCTTTTACCATCGCAGCTTTTATCTCCCTCTCCATTAACGTATAAAATCATCAGCTGAATGCGACAAGTTTGTGTCCATTCTAGTTAAATTCTGCAAAATAGAGCCAGGATGAGGAAAAGTCAGACAAGAAAACTGTAAACTGTGCATCTCCCAATTCAACTGCTGGAAAACTGCTGGAAACTCTGAACCTGAGGAGGATGTGATCAAAGTATCTTTAAATAAGTTGCTGCAACTCTTAGCTGCCCACACAAGTCATCACAATAAGAATCGCAGCTAACTGCCTCAAATATAAATGCACACACACACACACATATAAACAGATGAACACACACATGCAGCATCCTCCCTTCCTGATCATTTCCTGATCATAAAATGCAATAATGAGGAAGGTAATAAATTAATTATCCCAGTTAGCTCAGTGAGCATACAGCCAAGCTGGCCTGTCCCGGTATTCCGACAGAATCCTCAGGAGATTTCAGGCCGCTCGTGCACGCCCCACACACACACTCATGACCACTGGCCATGTACGATGGAATGTCAGAATTCATCTTTTTCTCTTTTTTTATGCTTTCTTATCTTAAAGTTTGAGATTTTAGGCGAACAGGAACTCTGTTTTCTTGAAGTTGTGCCAGTTTTCAGGCGTTTTTCCTCCCCTGCGTTTATTTGAGCGTTTGAACGCGTCGTCGTCGTGGGAGTCGGAGNCGTTTTTCCTCCCCTGCGTTTATTTGAGCGTTTGAACGCGTCGTCGTTGTGGGAGTCGGAGTTCTGTCAGGTCTAATTGCCGTGTGGTGTTTGGTAGGGAGACGGGCCTGATTAGGGAGGAGGTGAGGGAAAACATCGTGTCCCCCCACTCTTTCTTCTCCTCCTTCTCTCTCACCTTTTCTCTCTCTCCAGCTCTTTTCTCACCCTTCTCTCTCACTCTCTACACGACTACACGGAATATGATGGCAGTCCTGCATGGCTCATTAACTGGCAGCGAGACAAGCAGACACAAAAGGATGGGGAAAGAGAGGGGATGTAGAGAGGGCAGCCCCCAGACTTCTCAAACACAGGTTACCACGGTGATCGCCCGGCGTCTGCCGACTACATCAAAGCCTTCAGATGCCAGTCGTGGGGCAACGCAAGCTGCCAAATGAGTTTGGAATACAGAAGGATAAGAGATGGAAGGAAGTGGGAGGACCGCTGCAGAGGCAAACGAGTTTCAAATTATTCCATTTCTCTGAGACTTTTAGACCTTTCTGTTTTTATTATGCAACTAAAGAGCTAATATGAGAAATCTGCTAGCCCTTATCTAGCGTTCATGGGTATATAGTGTAACATATTAAGGACTATACTGGTGATTTTGCATGTTTAAGCACAATAAATACTTCCCCGCATGTACGTTACACGACTGACAACCATTTTCTTTCCTGTTATTTTACCAAATCCTCTAATCTTTCAAAATCAGACATCCAGGTGAGGTCCTTTAATGTGAGGATCCTTCAGAAGCGCCATGTTCGCTGCTTTGTATGCATCATTCTACATGAGAGGAAGCAAGAAAACCCACGACGATCTTAAGTACGCATGTGAAATAATCATCACAAGATCTTTCCTGTCATAGGGTGAAGGATAAAGAGAGACAAACAGGAGAGAAGATGGATAGAAGAGGGAGAGAATAAGGAAAAGAAAGAGCAGGCTTCCAGAGGCCGAGGGCGAAAGTCTAAGTCTTTCATCCTGTGTCTGGGTTCAGAATGCGAGGAGAATCGCGGGCTAGATTATCAGTGCCGAGACAAATCCAGCTCCTCTCCTACGGCCCAAAGACTGACAGATGAGCTGCCTGACTCATTTCCACACAGACAATTCTGCAATCACGACTCCCCGGCTTCTGAAAGGAGTTACCGCGGACCTAAGGGTCATTTAATTTGCCATTTAATTTCCTCCTTGAGTAGAAGAATACGCCATCGTTTACTCCTAATCATAAACAGCAGCGGAAGCACCATCAACATCACCGCCATGACATCTAAAAGCTAATATTTCGCCAGATTACCTGCTGCTAATTTTCTCAGATGCACAGATTTTTGTTGCTATCTGCCAACAGAACACGTGGGTTCTCCCCGGCTGCCACCTCCGCCCCTCAATGTTGATGGTGCTCTGTTATTCAGTTGGGAGATTCAACACGAGTCCGGGAGAAAACACTTGAAACGCTATTAAGCCTGTAGTGGGGCTCGTCTGTGCCAGTTGTAAGCGTCCTCTTGTCAATACGACTGTAGGATGCACAAGTGCACTGACTGGGTGGAGAGGAAGTGGAGGGGGGGTGGTTACTCTGCAAAAAATGACCTTTCTAATGAGATATCTAGTAACACAAAGGTCAGATTTTTCCTTAATCTAATGAAAAATTGAGCAAATGAGTTGGAATAAGTTGACTTGTAAGCATAAAGTTCCAGTTTTTTCTTGGGTTTTTCTAGAATTAAGGGAAGGTATGTGCAAGTAAAACACGAAATAAGGCAGATTTCCACATTTAGTGTCAAGATATTGATGAAAAACTGATAAAAACTGACGTTATCACACCCTGCAGGCTGATTTCTTCCCTCGCTTTAGCAAGACGAGGCTTTAATGCCAGTAAGTAATTTGCAAAGACAGACATTTCTTGCAGTGTGGAGAGGGATCGAGTTAGAGAAGAGATTGCTTGTCGGGTTCCTGATTTCGCCGTTCTCTGCTGATGACGATAATAATAACCATTCGCAGGAGTGGCAGCAAATGGGAAGGAGAGAGCACAGACGTCTTCTTAAAGAGGCGTGCACGCAGTTACTTTCTGCAATCAAAACACAGATTCCAAAGACAAGCTGGAGCAGAAATCATGCACACACATGTGCACACACACACACACGGACAAACCCTTTGAATAGATTGCGGCACACACATCCTGTTGTTTGCCATTTGCCGTCTATAGAGGATATTAGCTTGGTATTTGTGTACAGTAATCAGTCGGCCCTTGACAGACTCGTCTGCAGACATCTGAGAAAAGGCCGATTGTCTGGTAATCAGGCTGTGCGGTTTAAGGCAGGGACTCGGGAGAAAACCTCGTAACTCCAACTGCAGCAATCGCTTTGTTTTGATGTCGCGAGCTGAAGCATCCTCCGTCGGTTGAGATTACAAAATGGTCAGTGCAGTTGTGAAAAATCAAAATGCACGATTAGTTATATTCTTCAACATCTGACTATTTTAGAGAGGTTTCCGTCTGACGTGTTCCTCGCTTTTTTTTATTTTACCTACTTTGTTCAATCCATATGTCACCAATCACCATGCTGTTCGGTGAGGGGGAATAACAGGATGTTATTATCTGTCAAGCAGCAAGTGTGTCGGTTTATATCTGTGTGTGTGTGTGTGTGTGTATTATGTACATCTGTGTGTTATCAACATCTACAGCATATTCTCTCTTATAACTCTACACCATATACTGTAAGACCGAATATCCATTTTCCTATTACTCCTGTTGTCTCCCCTCCCCTCCTCATCCTCCTCTCTTGATTTCTTTCTTCCCCATCTTGTCATATGCGCGATNCTCCCCTCCCCTCCTCATCCTCCTCTCTTGATTTCTTTCTTCCCCATCTTGTCATATGCGCGATCACCCTCCCCCTCTCTCCTCCTCCCTCTGCATCCCTCTCCTCCCACTATTCCCCTCGACGCTTTTAATCTCGGGTTGATGATACTTGGTGGAAGCACTTAAGTTTCTCTGCCAGGTGTCTCCCCGTGCTTAACATCCCAGGTTTAGCTCCTCGTTTGGCGCCTCCTCGCCTCCCTCCTTTGGCTGCGGAAACATGCAAACACACACTGACATGCTCGCATATCAACATATGCACAATACACAGATACACACACAGCCGTGTATGCATATGTGCATATGGAAATACACTTATAGACACCCCCATAATCTGTGTGGATGCATGCAAGCTTTTGCATGCATCCACACACATATCCTGAACACATTTGTCCATTTGAGTCTTTAGATTTCACTTTATCCACATCAAAAGGTATATTTTGTGTTCTTGAGGGCTTTTTCACATAGGTTAGCTGCTCAATTATAGTGCAGCGAAATAACTACAAGTTAAATCAAATCCCACCGCTGCTGCACGCTTGCTGAGTCATATGGATCTTGATTTACATCGACTGTACAAAATGCTGTTTACAGCTAACATATCGCTACTGAGATTTAAGCAACGCGTGGAGAATTTGTGTGCAGAAAGAGTTTGCTTAGTTTGCTTTGTTCTTTAAAGATAGAAGGCACAGGAGAGGAGGAAGGAGACAGAGGAATGAAAATGAGACGGAGAGCGAAACAGAGGAGGCAAAGAGAGGCAGAGAGATAAAAAGAGAGATAGCTCTCATGTGTTTATGATATGTTTGTTTGTGTTGCTGCGGGGACCCCTTTTCCTCACCCCCCGTTTCCTCTCTCTGTCTCTTTTTTCAGTCATCGTCTGACTATTTTCTCCGTCATNTCACCCCCCGTTTCCTCTCTCTGTCTCTTTTTTCAGTCATCGTCTGACTATTTTCTCCGTCATGACTCCGCCGCCTGTCCAGGCAGCAACTCTCCGTTTCTCCCTCGTCTGATGTCTCAATTAAAATTAATGTGTTCAGTCTGCTTAGATAAAGAAGAAAGAGGAGGAAAAAAGCCTTTTCAGGAACAATGGCAGCTCCTTGCATTTTGGTAACCAATCCTTCCTTGTCTCAGCCCACGCTAATGCTTCACTATATTGACAGCTCTAATGGCATAGCACAGCTCTTTTGAAAGGGTATTTTTTTGAAAGCCGGGGCCAAAAAGAACTGCAGCATGTGTTTTAGATTGCGTACCGTTAATTGTGGAAGGGATCAGCCAAGGTATCTGACATTTTCTTTACTTTGTTTTGTATTGTTCCAAGTTTTGCACAATTCTGAGGTGGTTAGGGGACAAAAGGACCTGTTGACCCTCCCCAGCACCATCACCTTCCTCAGTGTGTGGTAGGCACAGGCAGAAGGGAGGAGGAGGATTGCGTGTGGTCGTCCTGGGGAGTGGATGCCCTCCGACCTCTCCCTCCATGCTTCATTCTTTCTTCCCCTGTTTTNCGTCCTGGGGAGTGGATGCCCTCCGACCTCTCCCTCCATGCTTCATTCTTTCTTCCCCTGTTTTCTTGTCCTTGAGATGTCTTCATCACCGCAGCTGGGCTTGGCGGTGGCGTTCCCCTGCCCCTTCATCAGGACAGAATGCTGGTGTCAGCACTGCCGCTCCCTTCCTCCTCCTCCCCGCCCTCCTCCACCTTTGCCTTTATCTGTCGCTTCTTCTAAAGATGCTCTCTCCATCTCTGGTACCCCAGGGGTCAAGCTGGTGGAAGAACAAGGGGGGAAGGGAAGAAGGAGAGGCGGGAGGGATAGAGGGAACATGGAGGGATAGGTGGGAAGGAAGGGGGGGAAAAGGGAGGAAGAAAATGAAAAGGGGTGGGAGGAGGAGAGAGGGGAGCACCTGACTTGAAGGCAGAAAGATCATTTCGGCCAGGCGGCTCTGTTTAAGGTTAAAGCCTGATTTGCATTTCAAAAGCGGCGGCTGGCCGTGTTGCTACCTCAGGGACGCCATCGGACCAACCAGCGTGTCATTTAATGTCAGCAGGCGCCAGGGCCTTGATGAAATTAATAGAGCGGCCTGTGATTGATAACGGCACCGCTCATCACCAGCGCCGCTTGTCACCAGCGCCATCACGATCATCCTCCTGTCCTCCTCTTCCCACAAACCCAGGCGTCCACCGCAGACCCCATCAGCCCACCTCACATCTCCCTCATCTGAATGCACCTGATCTCCCAACGCCGTCTCGCTGCTGAGATCATCTTTATCCTCCTGTTTATCAACAGGACGAGTTTAAAAAAAAAGAAAAAGAAAAGAAGAAGGGCCTGAGTGCTGTGGTGCTTTTAAATAACTGGGAGAAACTGGGCTGGATTATCGACCACGATTGAGCATTTGTGCTTCTTTTGTAATGACCAAAAGCCTCAAAAGCTCCTTTACGTGTTGATAAATTTGCACCATTTTCCAAATTTTGCCGGCATTGTGTGTCCGTACAAGAGAGTAGTGACCCACACTGCTGCAGCTGCCCAGGAGACGGGCCGTAAATGTGAGTTATGGACAGTTGGCCTGGCGTTGTTGGATTGGCTGGTGATTTGTCGTGTGGGCTGATGAGATAACGTGGGTTAATTGACTGGGATTAACTTGATAATGATTTCAGACCTCAGGAGAGATAAACCAGGCTTGATTTCTGGATGCTCTAACAGTATAATATCTGGTTTTCATGATGCAGGTGGTGGTTGTGCAGGACGCGGACATGTTACAGTGGAGGACAGTATTTGGACACTGGAAGCGTCCTAGCTTTGAATCTGTGTAACCACGCGGTGAGACACAGGAACTGTGGCTACCTGCTCAGTCAAGTCTCTTTTGGTGAATTAGGATAAAAGAAAACACACAATTTAAAGTTTCACAGCTTCTTTTGAAGACAAAATGACTTTTATATTCCCTCTTCAGAATTGTGTTTGGCACACTTCACACTTTGATGTGATTCTGAGATGAGACTTGACAGATTTGATGAGATTACATTGCTGCATGTCCAAACTTGAGCTGTTATTCTTCTCCTGCATTTTGTCCTATCCCGTTCTCCCTCTTTGTTTCTCCTGTCGTTTGGATTGTAGCTGGATTGGCTGTACGACCATGATGCAAGTTTGAAGATCCATCAGCAAAATCCAGTTTTCCTACTTAAATACCTGTCACTTAATGCATCGTGGTGTGATCAGATGACACAGAAATGACAACTGGGGATTTTGTTTTATTGTATGACTATAAATGCAACTTGTCTTCAGCCAGCCTTCGCTGCCTCCTGCATCAGACGTTGTGAGTGTTTTGCAGTGATAAAAACATGAATGTAGTGAGTAGCGAGCCATCAGAAACGGAAAAAGAAAGGGGGGAGTCGGAGATAGAGAGGCCCAGCGGGAGGTGTCAGCACTGGGCTGAGATGAAGCCGTTAGCCCCTGCTAATGGATGTCCTGATCCTGGAGGTGGGGTGGCCACTGAGGTCAGACTCGACACACATTACACCTTCAAGACAAACCTCCCAGGCCTCCGACAGAAAAATGAGGAATGAGAGAGAATAAGGAAGGAAAGAGATGAAGGAGAAGAGATGGAAACAGAGGGAAGAGCTAGGAAACCTGGAATGAGAGGAGAAAGAGAAGAGAGCATTTTAAAGAGAAAGTCCCAGGGAGGAGAGATGAGAGAGCCGCTTGTCCTGAAATGACTTGATATGTTCTTGTCAGTCTTAATCTCTGGGTGTTGTGGGTGAGAGGGAGGGGCGGAGGCACAGTAATCTCCTTCACAAGCAATGGACTGAGCTCACCGTTTCCCAGCCCGCATTCAATCCCGCAGTCATCTCAAATCCACTTCATAAGAGCACATTTCTTTGCACGCGTCTCTCCTCTAAAGCGGCGCAAACATGAAAGACAAAAACAAGAGGTAGACGAAAGGGTGATTCACACCCTTCTCTCAGCGCTCTCCCTTTCTCATTCACTCATTTACATCAGCCATTATCTGTGTATATTGAAAGCGGCGAGATAAAGAGAAAAGGGGGGGAGAAAAAAGTGGCAGGGAAAAAAAAGAACAATAAAAGGAGACAGAGGAGGCGCAGCAACGTTTGAATCAATTACATCCTAAAGAATCTTTCATTTGCATCCGTATCTGTTCAAAACCTGAACAAATGCCAGATGCCTTTGTGTGTCCGGTTATTTATAGTGGGTGTTTTTTTCCTCACGTAATTGTGCAGGAAATATCAAATTTGCATAGAGTGATTATTGTTGATTGTTTATCTAGCCGTCAGGACATTTCAATATTCCAAGGCTGACAGGTTGTCAAGTACTTAAAACTCATTTATTTGGGGAAATTTGCATGTAATTTGGCGGTAATGAGGGGGAAGTCTGTGGTCATGGATTAGATGCCGGAGATGCTGCAGGGAAAAACAGAGATTCTGGCTGACTGGCATTCCTCCACTTGAAACACATGCTTTATCCTCAGCTAGGCAGCAGGGTGATGCTAACGCTACCTAGTGCTGCACACCCAAACAACAAGAGGATTGTGTGCAAACGCTTGGCATGGCTGCGAGGCACGAGTGAGCCAGCATTGCAGCGCTACATAGGACCAATTGTTTTTCACCACTCTTTTGCAGGGATGGGTATCAAAAAGTGATGCTTTTTTTTGGGGGGGTGTTGAAAAATGCAGTTTCATTGTAAGTTGGATCTTTTAAAAGGAAAACAATGGTGATTTTGCACATTTTAGCCTAGTAAATACTACCAATATATGTTACCTTATTGACAACCATTTTCAAGAATATACAATCTTCCAGGCAGCCATTGGTTTCTGTCTTTGACTTCATAGCAATGATGCAAAATTAAAGGAACATACCAGCTATTTTGCACGTTTGAGCCTAATATATTCAATTTAATACACGTAACATTACTAACAATCATTTCCCAAAGGATACTACTGGAACAGAATGGAAGGTTTTTTTCTAAGTTACATAATTTTAGTGTTTAAGCGCAATAAAAAGTGCAGAGTGAATGTATGCCTCCACCGGGGAATATAGTCCCAAAAGAAGNTTTAAGCGCAATAAAAAGTGCAGAGTGAATGTATGCCTCCACCGGGGAATATAGTCCCAAAAGAAGCCCTGCATTTACCGAATAATTTAAACAACTGTGACTTCATAAGGCTGCGTAACTATTAGCAGGAGAAACATGGATTTTTAAGGTGGGTTTATCACTTGAATATTTGATTTTGAAAGTTTAAGATAATTTACAAAATATCAGGAAAGCTGAAATACGGTTTTATCCTTTGGGAAATGATTGTCAGTAACATAACATGTATGAAAATTTAATATATTAGGCTCAAACATGCAAAATGGGTGGTATGGTCCTTTAAATTATCTTATCCATTTCTAATTTATTTGGGTGCTCAGGTAGCACATCAAGTTTTTCCAGGTAAGCGTGTAATTAGATTTGAAATCGGCATAAATGGATGCTGGTGTATTTAGAATAACAGACCTAGATTTTGCAATTGTAAGTCGATTGCAAGCATGTTGAAGTTGCATTGGCTTACAGACGATGTAAGCATTCTGCACATGCATTTCCTCACCTGGTGCGCTTCCTCTCGTAAGCCAATTAACCAACGAGTCGTGTATTTTCAGTGAATGACTGAATTAATTACGTCTGCTGATATTCTACTGCTTATGCCACAGTTTTGCACACACACTACAGACAAAAATTGGAGTTTGCTGTGCCTGTAAACGGAATGAAAGATGATTGTTCTGAACTCAGATGGATGCCTAAATTTATACAAATCTTTCGTAGGACAGTTTTGTCGCCCACCTCCTCAACATCTGAAAGTCTGATTAATTGTGCTTTAGTAACAAACAGAGCGCTCATACCTCCCTTTCCTGGGACGTGGACCAGAGAAGCGGCTCCCAGTGGGGTTTCATCTACACTGTACATACAGCACTTTCATATATTTTTAATTCTTAATTTTGCTCTTGTTGCCTTATGCTTATTTTGATTTTGTTATTTTTTATACTTCAGAAGCACATTCTGGGAACCTACCAGAAAAAGCATTTCGCTGTTGTTCTACTTGTGTGGCTGCTTGTTACAAATAAAACTTTGAAATAAAACTTTGAAACTGTTTGTTGCTGTTAACTGCATTGTCTTTCATTATCAGTCCTTGGCTTCATCTTTCATCCGGCGCGGTACTGGACGCGGTGAGCTAATGAGTAAACATAGCTGGGGGCGACCGGGAAACACACTCACAGAAAGCCGACTTTGATGAGGCGCTTGTTTGTTTATCTCTGCCTGAATTTCAAATTCCACCGGTCCGTTTCACCTGTCATAGAGGAGTTCAGAACTTGAGAGGACCGGCTTTAGCAGCAGGAAGTCTCTGGCTGGTGTGAGATATGAGCCGGGCTTCACACCACACAGCAGAGCATGAAACTTTGAGCACGCGTTAAAACATTCAGCGCATTTTACCTTGAGCCCAAGGTCATCTTCAAAAAGACGACTTGGGGAAAGCGAGCCCTTAGTTCTCGCTCGTAGACTGACTGACTCAGAAAATCCAGCAGAAAGAGCTCGTCTGCACCCACAGCTGCTCACAAAAGCAACTCCCACACCTCTGTGACTCACTCAAAGTCGCCTCAACTCCAAGGTTAAACGCTCGCTATTTCCCTCTTAAATATAGATCTGTCCCAGAATATCAGGGCTGTAGCCTCTGTGAATACGAGCCACTTGGTGTATGTATCTCTCTTTCTCTAATGTACTCATATGAGATCCTCTCTCTCTCTCTCTGTATGTGTGTGTGACTTTTTTTTTAAAGGGTGAGTGAGGATAATCGGCCCCGAGCGCACCGGACTAAAAGGCCGGGTCAGAGTTTTAAAGAGAAGCTATGTATTTCCCATCCCTGGATAACGGCGATGAAGTGGGCCCTTGTGACTCAACCTGAGAGCATTAAAAGGGCCTCAGAGGGGACCCGCCATCACCGGCCCTCTCTTTATTGTCCTAACGGCTGCCTCAGATCCACGGCAGAGCGANCCCGCCATCACCGGCCCTCTCTTTATTGTCCTAACGGCTGCCTCAGATCCACGGCAGAGCGAGGAGAGAGAGAAAGAAGTGGAGTGGTGAGAGCTCTCAGTGCTTTACCTACCCAACAACCACTCTGCCATTAAAGCCCAGGTAATGTCCTCTGCTCAGCCTGATGCATTTAAAAGAACACTAACCTTGGTGTTTGTGTGTGTGAGTGCATGTGTGAGGGACAAACCGGACGTTGTTGCAGTTATTGATTGGGATTTGAGACAAGTAGCTAATGGTAAATCAGATTTGGTACTCCAGTGGAGTCAGTCACAGATCTTAGATTACTCTTAGAAAAACTCCATAAATCTTTTAACCCAGCAGCATAAACGAAATATTACGCCTATATACACCAAATATTACCTCCAAATGTAGAAACTGTTTAACAATCAGAGACTGTTTTGGCTCCCTGGACGTTTTTTTCAGGGTTACAACACCTTGAGGTTTTCATCGTTGCAGAATCTGATATGTGGACTCTTTCTTGGCAAATCCTCTTCTGTTTACTCGAACCCGTCAGTTCTGGAGTTTGGGCTTTAAACTCTGCAGACGGTACAGTAGCTCCAAAGCAAACGCAACTCCACCACTTAGACTTCCAGTAATACTCGTACAAAAGCTGTCGATCCTTTATAAAATGTGATGTTTTCAGTCAGTTTCGGCTCTCAGGTTATCTGGACTCTCTCAGAGCTTGTCAGCTTTGCAGCATTATGAATTCTTACTGCTGTACAGTGTGTTGACAGCAGAAACAGCCAAATATATAAAAGCCGGCATGGCTGACACAGTGACAGGCTGACAGAAATATGGAGCAGCCGTAGTGTGTATGTGGTTTGTATAAATAAGTGGTTTGGAAAGGATCTATGAAGTAGGAAAGAGCTTATACCCCATTTCTGTTTTGCTTCCTTTTTTTCCGACTTGCCATGTGTATCTATTTCTTCCCCTTCCTTCCTTCTATTGCTTTCCTTTTTTAACTGTGCCTCTCTGCTTCTCCAGCATCTATCTCTCTCTGGATAGTTGCCTACCTCTGTGCCTGTCTGGGAGTCGGCTGGGGCAGAAATAAACCACAGTAATGGCTTTGCTTTGCTGCTAATCTTGTCATAAGAAGGTGCGGCCCTGGGAGGATAGCTCCTCGCGTGTGATATCCTAATTTAAACATCAAAAGATTCCATCATTAGGAAGCGCACGTCTAGCCCCACTTTTCAAGGGAAATTATTACATCTTTCCGCTGCAAAAGCGTAATGCGGGGAGACATTTCTGTCAAGCACGCACACACGCAGATACACACACACAAATCTCACTGGACTTGATGTTTGTGCACTTGAAGAAAAACATCATCATTAGCAGCTTTCTCTTGTGATAGACAGAGCGATGGCTTTTTGTGTCGCGGCCCACCGTGGGCTCTGATGATAGCCTTCATTTGGAGTCGGCGTCGGGCGTTTGAGACTTTGAGACAGGATGGGATCTGCTAAGTGGGATCCAGCCTGCCTCGTGACAGCTTTTCTGCCGGGTCTCCCTGCGTCTCAGAGAATCTGATGTATGGCGTGCACCGGGGGAGCATCACGCACTACCACACCTGGTTAATATTGTCATATATCTCATGACAGGTGCAAATCCACATAGGAAAAATCAGTGTGTGTGTGTGTGTGTGTGTGTGCACAGCATGAGTGTATACATGTGTAGCTCTGACTGTCTACTATAGTACACGTGTATTTTTTGTGTAAAAAGGCCTGACAGAAAACACAAACAGTTGTAGAAAATGTTCTCGTTCTCACGCTGGCATCCATGTTTCTAAACATCCATGACTGTCTGAGCAGCATCATTTGATTGGTGACGCATTGTTTTTCTTGTTTTGTCTGATTTGCTGCCATGATTTGCACACTTATCATGTATGTGCTGTATGTCAGTGCTCATACACACCTGCGTACTTTGCATCAATCTGGAGATTAAGCTTAGAACTGCATGGAAGACAATGTATGTCTCCGCCTGGGAATATAGTCCCAGGAGAAGACGCATTTACTCAGAAATTCAAAACAACCATCCTTCTATGTTTTAGCAGGTGAAATATTGAATTTTAAGGCGGGTGTATCACCCCAACATTTGATTTGGAAAGATTGGGCGCTTTGGTAAAATAACAGGAAAACTAAAATACGGTGTTATATTTTGAAAAATGGTTGTCAGTAATGCAATATGTATATGGGGAGTATTTATTTGGCTAAAACATGCAAAATCACCGGTATGGTCCTTTAATAGATTCTCCAGTGGACCTTTGTGATGTTATTTTGTAGTACACTTAAACCTATTAAACCCTATTCTGTTTGTTAACAATCGGAGCTAAATATGGAAAAAATAATCTCTTAATTTGAGATTGTAGATTATTAGAAATGGCCAGCATGAAGCTCTGGAGGTTTTTATTAGGCTCAACAACGGTTTGGCTCCTATTTTGTGCGAATTCACATGGGAAAGGCACTGGTGTATGTGTGTATGTGTGTGTGTGTGTGAGAGAGAGAGAGAGAGAGAGAGAGATCTACTGCCTCACAGCAGCACTTAGGTTGAATTATTACCTCGACTGATGGTTGATTTAAGAGCGAATCAAGAAATACCATGTTCCATAAGAGAGCCATCAAAGGGCTAAAGAGGTGTTTGCTCTTCCTGTTTCACTTTTAACTCTCTCTCTCTCTCTCTCTCTCTCCCTCCCCGTATGTGTGTTGGTGAGGCTCTCTCTCTTCAGGAATAGTGCTGGGTTTCACTTGGTGTATGATTTATTCATTGTTGTGTTTTTTTCTGTCTCTCCTTGAATGTTTGGTAGAGAGGACAGGAAACTTTGAACCAGAGTACAAAGCGATGTATATTTGGGTCACACATTTTTCACATTCTTCTGAGAGCTCTGCGTGCGTATATGTGTGTGTGTTTGCATGCGTGTCTTTACACGTATGCGTGCACGTTTGCTCTTTCTCTCTCCTCACTTTGTCTCGCTCGCTCTCTCCCTCTTCCTCCCTCTCTTCTGAGAGCTTGTCTGGTGACTGGGTCGACTCCTCTCCTCTCCTCTGCGTTTGTCCTTGAAGTGAGAATCAGCGGGGTGCCCCGATCCGAGGGGAGGCTGGCAGGGAGAGAGGAGGGGGGGGGGCGGAGGAGAGGGGGCGAACAGGGCAGAGAGGTTGGGAGCTAAATAATGGATGATTTCTTGTTGAAATAAAGGCCTGGTGGAAACAGAGAGAGTGGGCATGTCATTACCCAGGAAACAGAGCAGAATGCTTAATCCCTAACACCACGCAGCAAAACCAGGACGCAGCAAAGGCCTGCGTGGTTTGCTGGCACAAGCGTTGCTGCCGCTATTCCACGATGCTAAACTCACTGATCATCGCAAGCAATGCAACGCCTAATGGCATTATGTCATCACATCAGCGTGACGCTCCTCCACGCCATGACTTTGACCGAACACATCCCGGCTGGTGTTGATTGACTCAGCAGTCATTATCAGCACCCCCCTCTGCCGCGCCCAGTCAAAACGCATCTGGCCATTAGCCAAGCTGGTAAAATACGAGGTGGCGCTGAACCCACGACACCACTTTTTCCCAGATACATTAGCGGCACTCGCTGAGACTCACCTTCACTGCAGACGGCTCATAACGCAGCATGTTTTCCATATCTTGGGGACGTAATCAACATATTCACACCTGATAAAAGCTGTGTGTACTCCTGGTGTGAAAGCTGATAATGCAGATGTTGAGTGCGAGTGGAACATTTGCCCTGTTTTGTCGTCAGAGAGTATAAACTTCACTTTCTGTGCAAGAATTTTTCGGGAGTTAATTATTCTGCCGCCGCATTTTTCATGACATCTTGAATTATGAATTCAGAAATAAGCAGGAAACGGAGGAGGAAAAAATTAGGCTAACGATATTAACTGTAATTAAAATGGAGAAGTAGCAGGCTGCCACGCTATTGGCTTGGAGAGAGATGTATTAGCCAGGCATATGGTTATGATAATTAATCCCAGGACTACAGAGAAACAAATAAACAGACGCTAAACAAACAGGGGGACCAGCTGAGGGCTGTGGGGCATGGGTACTTCAGGGGAAGAACCCAAAAAAAAGAGCAGATCCTTATCGTCATCACTGCGACCAAGACTCTGAGGGAGATAGAGAGAAGAAATGCAGGACTTGGAGGATGGAGGGGTTGAAAGGGCGGAGAGGGAGGTAGGAGTGAGGAAAGAGGGGATGAAGGAAGCTGTGGTAGGAAGGGGACCACAAGATCATCCCCTAAAGGAACGAGCTCGCATCAGCATGCATCTCGGAGTGTTTTCCCCTAAATAAGAAACGCATGGTGTTCCCTTTGTAGGTTTCCCTGCGTTCATCCCCTGAGCAGCAGCAGCAAACGTAACCGTTGCATTCACACGCTACTTTACATCCACGGCGTCTTAAATATGGAGCTATCAGCTTTGACAGCATTATCCCACTTTTTGTTTCCCACAATAAAACGAGCACAAAAGAACCTCATCTTCTTACAGCCTCTGAAATTAACAACAAGCCCTTTGTTTGGGTCCATAAATAACTGGAAATGCTCTCGCTCTTCCTTTTTTTTCCCTTCTCGCTGTGATTCAGGGCTAAGACTCTGAAAGAAGGGAAGGGAGAGTGGACCGGGAAGTGGGGCCATCCAGGCCCAGCAGCATATGAATAGACATAGTGAAGGTTTGCGGTGAATCGGAAGAAGAGACACTGGAATAATGCTCTCTCTCTCTCTCTCTCTCTCTCTCTCTCTCTCTCGCTTCGTCTATCTGCTCCCAGTTGGAGGATGAGGCAGACAGAAGGGAATAGCTGCTAATAAGGCGTTGGGTGAAAGGCTTTGGGAAAGCTCCCCGTGGTGCTGGTCTGTAATGGAGATAAGCGCTGCCGTGTTGTTGTCTCACAGAAATCAACAAAGGGAACATGCGATGGGAGATTTGCGGCCGCGTCCCCAATGAAAAGCGGGGCTTTCATGGCGCTGTAATGTTTAGCAGCATTAGAAATCATTAGGCCCGGCGCTGAGGGGAGAGCGTGCCAGCGCCCGTGCCCCAGTTAACGCCATTTCAAAAGCTAAACTCACTTTCTTCCATTCACCTTCAGATGTGGGCAAATCTGATGGAGGGATTGCGGGGAGGAAAATAAGAACGAGCTCTCTGTGTTTGTTTTAGCTGAAGATTTAGCCAATCTACATCCCCGCGCCTTGTGATCTGCAGAAGCGATAAGGCCGCGGCCGGGCTGGAGTTAGACTAGCAGCAGGTGCCTCGCCAGGCAGCGGGGGATATGGAGGATGCTGATAAATGGGGCCAGTTTCCCGCATCAAGCACAGCGCCCTACAGAGGGAAGAGAGATAATGTATTCAGAGTTCACAGGCACTGTGGGTTGCTGCTGCAGGGCGGGAGGACACGTTTGGAGCAAAATGATAGCTGCATAGAGATGAGGAGACTTTCAGGAGGTTATTTCAGCCGAGTTTTGCACTTACTGGAAACGGGGAGTGAACTCCTGTGATCTGCAGTGCCGTGACTTTGCACGTTTGCTTTGCTTGGATGAGAGGAGGCGTAACGAGTCAGGAGTAGTCAGGGATTGTACGATTTTTTAAGGCCAAGTCTGTGCACTCTGTGGTCCTAAATAAAAGGGTCTTATACAGCCAGATCCAGAATATCTCAAAGCCCACTTTCAGAGGGCTGAAGGATCATTTACGCATCGCACCACAGCTAAAGTTGTTGAGTCTGATTGTCCAGGATTATCAGCAGCACATACAAATATAAGTAATCCCCATTTTTTTTTAATGACAAATGGTAAATTTGACTTTTTATATAACGAACCACAATGGAAATAAGTGTTGGACTTGTCATTCTTGAGATTTTTAGATACTAAACTAAACAGAAACTGTTTATAATACAGCGCAATAGCTTGTAATTAATACCAGTTTCAGTCTTTTCTGTGTTATTATTTTGTAATTTTCCCTTGTTTGGCATGTGTCATCATAATTTTTGAGACTTTTGTGCTCACCCAATTCCATAACGTTGCAGTGTTTGTGACTGATGTGCTGTCAATTCACACAGCGGCTGCAGTAAATCACAATTACACAAGCAGCTACACAAGCGCGGCTAAGAGAGGTTTTAGTCGTGATGCTGGCCCCGTTAAGCAAGTTTTAACCCCCTAACTGTCACCCATAACCAGACTAGCCATGCTACCGTTAGCTGCTAACCAGCTGGTAATGGATGCACTGGGCCTGTGAGGTCAAGCTTGTTTGTCCGGGGACCCATTAGCAAGGCGAGCGAGTTCTCCCAGCCGCTCTCTTCTCTTACTCTCCCTGCACGGCCCTCTGTCCTGGAGGCGTTAGCTAGCCAAGCAGCCACAGCGCAGCACCGGAGGCCAGGCCAAGCTCTGCCCAGGGACCCCACCTCAGTGAACTGTCATTTGTCTCGGCCATCCTGCCAGCGCCACAGGCTACATTAAGCCGTGATCTATGGGGCAGGCCAGCCTACTTGGCCCCGTGTTTCAGACAGCATCCACAGCAAAACCTCCGCAAGCCCAGCCAGGTTTGGTATTAATTGCTTCATAGTGTATCAGCCTGAACATGTTTTAAAAAATACTGTAATTTTTCATAAAAATGCTACGATCCCCAGCAGAACAATATCTTTGGAATCAGACAAAGCTGTCAAGTGAAGGCCTTTCTCTGCCTGCTGCTTTGCAGTATCTCCAATCTACTGTGTCCTGGCTCTGGTGTTAAGTGTCTTTCCAAAGGGTCTGTGTTGCTGTCAGCACTCACACGTTTACTTTTCAGCGCCTCCCTCAGATGGCCTCCCACACTCCTACGCCCCCCCTCTCCCCTTATCTCTGGGTTTTTCTAACATGGCTGTTAAGCTGTGTGTGATGAAATGAGATCTAGGGGTTGAGGCCAGCTTGACCGCACCCCTCCTTGAGTTTCTCAGTGGCGACTGCTTTGTTTTCCCGTTCCCGGACCCTTTGGTACCGTACGCGTCTCTTCCCGTACAACGTCCCTGGAGCCCGGCCAATCGGCAGGCCTCGACGAGAGCTGTCAAATTTAATTCTGCCAATGGCGAGTGTTGAAAGCTNGCCAATCGGCAGGCCTCGACGAGAGCTGTCAAATTTAATTCTGCCAATGGCGAGTGTTGAAAGCTGGCATGGTAGACGTCTCAGCAAAGCCGGCGTGCTGCTGTCACATTACTCCTCAGTTGTGAGCGAGTGGGGGAAGTTGCAAGCGAGAACCTTCTGTAGAAACACTACAAAGCCACATCAAGTCGAGGGAGCACAGTTGCTGGCTCCCGAGCCTGGTTACTGGAAATAGGCAGTGGGCATTTGCATGCGTCTTTCTAAGGCAATTCATTAGATTAGTATTGTGCTAATATGAGTACTACCAAGCTTAAATACAGGATGTCATAAATCATAATGTTCATTTTAAGCTCATCCGCACACACACAAGCATGCGATAATCACACACACACAATTACACACTTAAACAAGCCCAGTGTTTGTGTTCCGTGCATGTCGGAGGTGGACATCTTCCCGTCTCTCCAGCTTTTTTGTGGGGCTCCCATGAATCATTGCCTCTTATTCCTTTCTCAGCGCGTGGGGAAATCACATTAAGTGGAGCGCCGTGTTTGGCTCACGCCAGTCTTGTCTTAATAGCTGTAATTTGGAGAGGAGAGAAAGAAAGGGAAAGAATGGAGAAGAAAGCTTGCTCACAACACTAATTCCAGTCAACAAAAACACCCCTCTCCAATCCCACCACGTTAATTTGCATTAAAATATCCAACAGCTAAATATGTAAAGACAAAATAGTCGCCTGCTATTTATACCCAGGCACATCTCCTACCACGTGTGCAATGGCAGCAGCTGTGTGTATGTGTGTGTGTGCATTTCTTTGTGTGTTTCTACAACCTCCTGCTACTGTGGCATGCTGAACAGACCTCCCACGCCAACATGGTTACCAATCTACCTTCGCACAAGGCCATGTGGAAAGGAAACGGTGTTGAGAATGTCATGGGTGCCTGTTCTTTCTAAGAAACAGACCAGCTGAATCCAGCTGTAGCCCATCATCGCCAGCTGATTTTGAAGGGTTGAACCCGATTAAAAGAGGTTTTACCCCAGCTGTCAGAGGTATTCTCGATCTCACTGTCTTGTCTCTCATGGCCCCGGAACTCAGGAACTTTCTTTGTTTCACACCAGGAACCTACTTGCTCCAGGTTGGTTCTCTGGCTCAGGAACACAAGATGGAACTTTGCTGAATGGTCACTTCCCCCAGCCCATACAGGCAGAAAACCGCCATGTTTAACTAAAACAGTGAGCTTTTTAAAAACTACAGGAGGAGGTGTGAGCCTTTCTATTTATGAGGATGAGGAGATTCAGGGAGACCAAGAGTCATACAAGGAAAATCAAAGAAATGGAGATGGCATAGGATCAGATAGATAGTCTCATAAAATGTGAGAGGAGGAAGATGAGGAGGGAGTCCATCCTCCTCCTCCCTCTTTTGCCCCCTCTTTCTTCCCTCCATTCTCTCGTTTCCACGCATCCATCACCAGCAGTGACGCTGCTGACAGCAGGGAGCACCCACGCCGTGGGACGTCTCGCAAAACAGCCCAGTTCATGTGTGACCAATACATCAACCAGAAACACCTACGGAGAAACATCCAATCATGTCGTCCTGTTTGGCATTAGTCTGAGTCTGACTGATAACAAGCACCAACTCTGACATCAGTTTAGGATGTGGAGTGTGTGTACCGGTTTCATAGAGAGAGAGGTGGTGTGTAATCAGAAATATATTGATGGGGAGGGACAGTGTTGTTTTGTAGCTTGGTGAGGAAAAACGTGTTTTATCATCCTTTGTTAAATACCTGTTTACCCAACAAGACACGTAAACCCGATCTCTTATAATTCCAAGATTTACCATCAAGTTTGATTTTCCTCAGCCGGAGTGCGTTTCTAGATCTGGATCTCATCTCTTCGGGTATAATGCAATGATTTTATGGCGATTCTCTGCTGCTGAATCCGTGGAATTATCCGTGCTAATGCTCCTTTCTAATGCTACAATCATGCTGATAATAGCATTATCTAATCCTGCCGGTGAGCGGTTGCACCTCTAGCTTTTGCAGCCGTGATCCACATAAGTCCAATAAGTAATGCGCCGGTCGCTCCCCGCACTTCCCAACTTCTCCATTACACAGATGAGCACCTCTCATGACCTCCAGTCTTACGGTGTACCAAAATCAATATCTGGCCATAGTATACTTACTGCTTTGTTTGATCAAATGATAAAGACAGGAAAATGCATAGAAAAAAATGCAAAATATCCTCATCCAAAATTTGTACTGAATGTGACACATCAAATTTTTTTAACTTTGTGGTTCCAAATCTCTATGTATGTAGGTTGTATTTATTGGGCTCATACATGCAAAATCACCAGCATGTTCCTTTAAAAATGACGATATTCCTGCTTACACTTCCTTGCTGCAGGTGGACGTGCAAAAATGATGATGATTTCAGGACTTCCTTATTTTCTGAGGTGTATAAGGTGAAATAAACAGAATAAAAATGTCTACTTTAAGTTGAAACATCAAGCTAAAGTAATTCTTTGGCTGGTATTTATTTCAGTATATGACCTTGTACATGATGAAAATATATTCAAGCGTACACGACGACATGCCGATGAGTCATTGGATCAGGAAGACACATTAAATCCAGCAGGAACATTCAGTCCCGTAACGACACAGTGCTTCATTTATAGAACACACATGCATACAGTAAGTATTTTCTGTCCACCCTAACCTCCACTCCCCAGCGATTGCCACCCACTTCTACCATTTCCACGGTGGCTGGAGTAATCTTTGGCTTCCCTCCTCTGCGGTCGGCTATGCAAACAGCACAGCTTTGGACAGAGGCTCCCTCTCTCGAGTTTCCCAAGGTGAGAGAAGGGGAGAGAGAGTGGGTGGGATGGAGCTGGGGGTTTTGGTCGCAGAATTATTCAGAGAATTGTGATACAGATCATCCTGTTTGTCCTGACTTTTGTTGGAGCACCTGACAGAACCTCACCTTGTATTTTTAGCATGAGTGGTCACAGCAGAACCAAAAAGTTTGCCTTTTCACGTCCAATTTGAGATCAAATCCAAGCTTTTTCCAGTGATTTCTGTGGTCTTGCTTGGAGTTTGGCAGAAACACAGCCTTGGTCAGTTGTTATGCTCTGCATCATTCCATCTTATGAAGTCATTTTTGTTTCATCAGTCCGAAGAATTTGCTTTTATTAAAAAAAAAAAAAAAAAAAAAAAACAAAACTGAAAAAATCCACCAGAGCTGTAATATAATCTCACGATGATTTTCTAAAAGAAATGTCATTTTTCTTGGACAAATGGAGCGATTTGCCTTAGTCTGTCAGGTTGAAAATTCCTGAAAAAAAGCCGAATTTTAACTGAAATTTTCTTATTCTAAGAAAATGAGTTTTTTAGATCTTAAACATGGGCCCTGAAGCATTAGGGCTCAATATTAAAGCAAAATCAAGTACATCTGATGCAATTAATCAATTTCTCATATTTTATATTTTTCCCACATCTGATTTTCAAGGATTGTGGGAATCTAGGAAACATAAGGCTTCACTCCGCTTATTAAATATGTAGAAACAGCATTGTATAGATGTTAGCGATGGGTATATTCACAGCCACATGTGCATAGATTTACTGACGGAATAAATCTGAGTGCTGTTTCTGCCATGTGACAGTGATGATCCCTGATTCTGATCGCTGCTAAATCCATTTGGGAGAAGTCCTTTCACTACAAAAAGGCCTCTATAGTCATGCAGGATGCCTGGGGACTGCATGGAGAAATCCTTCCACTCAGCCAACCCCAGATTCATGGCCCTGTGTGTTTGGCTAGCCATTTCCTGGTGCGGCGCTAGCTATTTTATTTGGCCCGATTCAGCCTCGAGGACAGGGGGACAGTTGTCTTCTCCTGCTGCTGAGCCTGGAGAATTTCCTTGCTTACTTTTCCTCTGCTGTGGGGCAGGATGGGGGGGGGGAGAAGGCAAAAATGAGAGGAGAAAACTGGATGGCAGCCCTGCTTGAGTTATTAGTTCTCGTAGGAGTAGAGGTGGATGAGCAGAGGGCTGAAATGGGTTAAAAAGAGAATGATTGAAAAAGAGGAAAGTGCCAGGTCTTGTGTTTGTGATTTCTCACCTCTCAAAGCCGGACTCCAAGAAAATCCACCAGCTCTCCATCCCGAAAAGCCCCGATGAATGAACCACCTCAGTCTAAACAGTACGCAACACTCGCCCACAATGCTTTCTATGGAGTTTATTTGATGGGAATACACACTCAGAGAAATTGCAGGCCGAAGGACAAAACTATCTTGGGAGCCACATTGAAGCAGGCTCTGTTTTCAGGAGGAATTACAAGGCTGAGACACATTTTTACATTACACTCAGGTGTTTATTCGCTTTCAGGCCTCCAAGAGGAAAAGTGTGTGCTTTCTGTGCTCTTCAGTGGTGGGACACGCATGACGGTTTGGCTGAATTCCCTCCAGGTGCAGGTTATGTGTTTGAGAAAGAGAGAGAGAGCGACAAATGGAAAATGGAGAGAAAGGAGCAGACAGGGAGGGAGAGGTGCACCTGGCTCTGAAAACACACCTGGGAGAGAGAGAGAAAGAGAGAGAGCGGGAGAGATGGTGTGGGCTAATGATGTGGTTTTCAGCATGCTAAACACTGTGAGCAACACACACACACTGTCCCTAGACGGCCTGTGGTTGGCTTCTCCTCACCACAGAATATTCCTGAGACGTAACTCCCTCCACTCCATGTGCATTTCACACACATTCCAAGACATTTCAAGGTGCTATGTGGAGAATTTTAGCATAAGTCAATACAGCATCAATTTTGGGACTTAAGTATACAAGTGAGATCATCAAGGAGAAGACTGATGGACTGATAGCCTTTCCTGGCCTCTGCACTCAAGTTTACTTTGTCAGCCACCAGGTCCGTTTCTATGGCTAAATTTACTCTACGGTCTTGATGCCCAATTCGAATTTTTTTTGCTATATCCTCTTCTTTTTTAAGTGGTCCATATATGGTTATGAAGCATCTTTAAAGATCTGCAATGATGCAGCCAAATCAATATTTTAAGGTGGAAAAGGATTAGAAAGGATTGAAAGTCAGGACTGAGGATCGGTGGGATTGCATGGTGAAAAGATTTGACAGTGATTAGCGGATGTCGTAGATTGATGCATTGTATCATGTGCAACTTTTTCTTGGCAAGAAAACTCTGATCTGCGCTCTGAGAAAATCCATGTGCTTTTTTTTTTTTACAACGCATGTCCAATATGTGCCACATACGAGGAAAAATTAGATTTGGGTCACGAGTATTGCATTGTCCTTCCAGAGTAAAATAACTAGATGAGAAATGTGAAAGGAATGTGAAAGATCTGATTGAATATTGCTGCAATAAGATGCTACAAATGCTTCAATTATGGTATTTTGAAGCAAACTTTAAATTTAACCAGCCTGCTTAACAAATGCAGAGCTCCCTCTGAGTTTTGCTCTTCCCGGGGTTTCCAATCAGTCTCCATCTGCTAGTTACCAAGTTAGTTAATTGGTTCATTCTTTTTACAGATTTTTACAACACTTAGGGGAATGCTACATTTCACCTCTGACTTCCTGTATTTGCAAAATTACATGAAGCCTAAGGGGAGGTGCAAGATTGTTCCTTCATTCATCCATGTGTCAAGACACCGCCGATCGGATTTTGACAAAAACCTCAGGAAATGACTCATGATCTCACCACCGTCTTCTGACATTTTCACACTGCACTGATTGGTCCAGTGGGAATGCTGCGATTACGGGTTAAAACAAGGTGGTGATGTACGTTTTGGGGCAGGACAGACGGGATCGCGTGGGGAATGCCATGCTCGGCTAAATACCTGAAGCCCATCTCCAGCCACAATAAAACAACATAGGCATTATCAGATACTGTGCTTCAATTTAACATTAAATGGGAGTATAGTTGCCTTAATGATTGATTTTATTTTTTATTATGACCTAAAACAGCATTATTTGTTTGCTTTTCCAAAATGCTTGCATTACTTGGTGCAGTGTTGGATATATCAGAACTTTGATATATATATATGATATAAATATGAGAGTCCCAGTTACTACTTTGACGTTGACAATAATAATGCAGTTTTCAAGTTAGGGTTAGTAAAGACAATAATTTCCTGAACACGCTTTAAAAACATAATTTTTCATTGGGACTTTAATTCTGTAACATGTTGAGGTCAACATGTAGTACTTCTGAATTTACCTGGTACCTACCCGACTACCTGAGGCAGCTGGCCAATCAGAACATAGCAGGCTTTTTAGAGAAGACAGTTCCTAAAAACAGCATGTTTTCACTCAGTTTGCACAGCAGTTTTACAGCAAGGGAGAGTAGAAGTGAATCAGTGGTTTGTTTTGTTTTTGTTTGTTTTTTTGCACATTTAAGCATTGCAAAGGTTTCAAAATAGACCCCTAAATGATATATGAACATGGAAAACTGTCTAATATGTCTCCTTTAAATTTAGCAAATAAAACAACATTTAGGGTCAAAGGTCGTTAAGGTTCTTAGTAGTTTGCATGAGCAGGGAAGTCTTGGTCAGATGATGATATAAGCATAATCCACTCATTAAATAGTTTTTAAATGGAAAATTCAAGGAATGAGATGTTACTTTAGCTCAAAAACACCTCAACATCGGCCAAAGGTGTCGTCAAAATCCAGCAGATTATCCCTTTAAAAAATAGTTTCCTTTTGCTTTTCTATATGTTATGAATTCACAAATAAAATTCCATTTTCCATGTTTTCTCTGACGTCTCCTTTTTTATAAATAGGCACTGCACAGTATCTTCTTCTTTACAACCACTCCTTGCCCTCATCCAGCTTTACTACAGGGTTTCTTATCCCTGTCTAATGTAGCTGATCCTCCACATCTCTCTCTCTCTCTCTCTCCTTCTCTCTCTCTCTCTATCCCTCCTCCCTGGCTTTTGTGAGAAGGAGAGGTGAGGGGATATGTGTCTTTAACTGAGCTGGAGCTGTGCTGCGGCTTACCTCTTACCGCTAAGATAGGATATGCGCTCTGCTTTGTTACTGCTAACCTGCTTGTTTGGGGTGAGATCAGTGTATTTGTGTATTTGTGTGTGTGTTTGTGTGTATGTGTGTGTTAGCAGAGTAGGAGTACTGAGAAATCCCATTATGGAGCCATGTTGCTGCCACGCTTCCCCATACACACTGTGAACCCTGTGTAATCCACTCACACACTTGCTGTGCATCCTTGTTTGTACACGCACACTCACAAACACACACATAGCCTCTAGACTCAGTGGTGAGCTGTGTATCCCTGCGCACTGTTGTGTTGCCTACCGTGAAACATGACAGCTAATGATACTGCAAGCTTTTTAAAGGTGTGTGTTTGTGCGTGTGTGTGTTTGTGTGAGAGAGACAGAGACCTGGATTTCTTCCAGACAGACATTGATTAGCAGGGAAAGAGCATCGCCTCAGCGGGAAAGCTGCAAAGTCAAAAGCAATCCTTTCATGTATCAAACTAATTCCATGACTTTCTCCAATATTTCGCTTTTTTTGCATCCAAAATTCCATAAATGCATGTTTATTTTTTATCAGTGTATCTGATCAGTGTCTGGAGACAACAATTAAGATGAGGCATTTGGAGGTGTGATGACCTTTAGGAAAATCACACTACAAAGTCTCCATGGTGACAAGACATTTAGTTTGCATTTGACTGTTTGCCTATTTAGGATAGACCTTTAAAAAAGTCTTATTTTCTCAAAATTAGTAGAAATTTTCAGCAAAAATGCTGCAGAAGAATCAATAAAAAATGACAATTACAAAAAGCTCCTGGAAATATGTAAATTTCTATTGAAAACAAGTTGAAATATTCTCACAGCACTTGCAGAATGTTTCATTCATTTTAGGAAAATTAAGCTTTTAGTCCTCCATATAGCAAACCTGATGAGATGTGTATTATTTTCCTTACATCCTCCTCCACCTCATTACTCTAACAAAATACACATTTATTAATTTCTTCCCATTCTTTTTTGCTGTACAATAATTTCTTCAATAAGATGGAAATTTAAAAATTATAGCTACTCTCTGCCCAACTGATGCAGCCAGTCAGTTCCTGCAGGCTAAGCATAGGGGGCGCTGCAGACACTGCATTGCACCTGTTAGACGAGCACAGAGGGGAGCCTATTTGTCACTAGCCCGTCGCTCTCCCTTCCACCGAGTGCTCACTCACTGTATGTGTGTGTGACAAGGGAAATTGTTCCTCACACATTCTCTCTCTCTCTCTCTCTCTCTCTCTCTCTCTCTCTNCTCCCCCCTCCTGACCCCAGCGCCATCTTCTCTGTCTCATCCTTTATGCATACTGACAGCGAGCCCCTCCGTTTATGGCACTGCATAACGTTCCCTCATTACCGCCCGGGATTCAGAAAACCCAAGCACAGCAAGGAGAGAGGGAGGGAGGGAGGGAGGGAGGGAGAGGAGGAGGGAGGTGGGGTGGAGGAGTGGAGGGGGGAGATAGAGAGGTGGTGTCAATGATGACATTCGCTTTGGCTAATATTAATCTGATTCATTTGGCACGCCAGGAAGCATCACTTTAACTGTTTCTTTGCTGCTGTACGGCTTCTTCATGTGCGTGTACGTGTGTGTGAGAGAGAAGAGCGCGCACATGCAGCATGCAATTAAAGAAAACACCCGTTCAAATAGAAAGCAGATGCAGACAAATGGGGGAGACAATATACTCATCGACCAATTTGTTGCAGATACACTCAAATAATGATTATACACGTGCACTTTAAATATACACACATGCACGTTAAATAGGCACATTCAATGCTTGTGTGTATTAAGTGTAAACACAAAAATACATGTTTGCACACCCACACCGGTGAAAGTAACTAGATATATTTTGTAAAGTACAGTACTTATATATATATGGTTTTGAGGTGCTGGTACTTTTTTTTTTTTTTAAGTATTTGAGTATTTTTACTTTGAGAGTTTCTACTTTTACTGCACTTTATTTACTTGATCACTACAATTACTAGTCATATTTTACATGCAGCATGAATAAATACTGCAGCTATCAGGTAAATTCTACGATGTTTGGAGAATTTTCTGAACCCACAAAGAAACATGAGACTCCTCATACATCAAAATTTGGGGATTTTCATTCTTTTATTCCAAAACTTTCCATTATTTCATTCTGAAATTGCCAGACTTGAGATAAGAGGTTTTTGGCTGTCAGGTGAAAATCCTTGGATTTGATCATTTTTGTTGGTACTTTTACTTATAATACTTGAGGACATTTTACTACTAATATGTATTTACTATTGTCTAAGTAGAGTTTTGAATACAGACCTTTTACTTATTTCACTTCCTCCTCATGAACATTAGCTTGATCATGCAAATTCATAATCCAGGCATGATGCACACATTTGTGCATGAATACCTACACAGAGCACAGACATACACATCAGCTGGTACAGGGTGCAGCAGCTTGTGTTGGCTATAAACAGCAGCGCCGGCAGTATGGCGAGCGGTGGCGGTACGCGTGCCGTGCCGGGCCGACCAGCCAATCAACCCCTCGATCTCTTGTCCCTGCCCTTCCATTGATCCCCATTAAAATGCTTAGCAGATGCTTGGCTGCAGAGAGACAAATGCTTTCTCTGCTGCTGTTTTCATTTGTGTGCTCCTTAGCGCAGCCCCGCAGTCTGGAATACTCGTTTTGCCAACTGGGATGCAGGCCCATTCCAGACAGTACAGTAGCATCCATTCAGACATAGCGGAGGGTGCAAATCTAGCGAACATTATAACGTTGAATAACTTTGCGGGCTTTATGCCAGAATAACGGTTTGCCATCTGTTTCTGCACAGAGCCACTACCTGCAACGTGTCGAATCTGGACCGCCGTATCTTTTACAAATAGTCTCCAAGCTGCTTTCTATGACTTTGAATACCTGAATTCTTGAGTTTGTTAGATAGGAATAATAATGATGATAATGTACACACACACTCACACACTCACACAGGACTGTAAACACCTCATTTGTGACATAATCCTGCAGCAGCGCGCATCTGGAGCATGTGGGGCAAAGTATACCAGGACTGACTTGTGTTGTTATGCCAGCCAGTCAAAGAAAGCAGCTATTGTGTGTGTGTGTGTGTGTGTGTGTGTGTGCACGTGNTTATGCCAGCCAGTCAAAGAAAGCAGCTATTGTGTGTGTGTGTGTGTGTGTGTGTGTGTGCACGTGCCCCCTCCCTGCATGCCTACATATGTGTGTGTGTGTGTATGTTTGTGTCTGCGTTGGACTGTACCAATCTTGCATGCATGCATACACGTGCGTCATTCTGTTTACATGGATATTGTGCATTCTTGTGTCAGCGTGCACGTTCAGTAACTGAAGCCGCAGTCTTCCTGTTACTGTGTGGTGTGTGTGTGTGTGTGTGTGTGTGTGTGTGTGTGTGGCACTCGCCCTGCGTACAGGCAGCTTACACTAGAGGGCTTTGTCTTTCTGGGGGGCTGACGTACGTCCATGGAAGAAGCCCTTCACTTCGGGCCGTGGCCATGAAAGAGCGCCTCTGTTCTCGCCGTCTGCCAATCACTCCCCGGCTTGTTGAAGGGGACGAAAGGATGTCCAGGGCTCCTTAAACTCGCCAAGCGTGAAGAAAATGCAGATATGCATCCTCTACCCCGACCCATCACGACTGATGACAAAGCGAGGTCTGGGAGGAAGAGCGAAAACTGAGAATCCTCGCCACTTTGGTTCAGGGAGGAAAAGAGCTGGAGGATTGGGTTTGGGAGGAGCAGAGGAAGCTGGGGGGAGCTGGGCGTCGTGAAACAACATGGCCACATGGTCACACACATCCACAATGATGCTAAAAGACACACATCTATAAATGTACTTTGAATCACTCTGTACTAACACAGAATTCTTAAATGAGGGGTCAGAAACACATCTGATAATTATTTTGTCTGTTTTTGGATTTCAGCCACCAGTTTTTTCTGAGTTCTACATACATGTAGTCATGTGACTTTCAGATGCCATACACGAGTCGTGGGAGTCTGACTGGACAATTCTTTCTACTGCAGTGTGGCTTCAGAAAAAAATCAGTTTCTTAGACTTAGGATAAAAGTAATTTTACATGTTGAGGAGAGTTAAGTACATTTACTCAACACTGCTTACTGTAAGTATAGTAAGTACAGTGTTGAGTAAATGTATGTACTTACTGTACTTACTGTAAGTACAAATTTGAGGTGCTGATACTTTACTAGTGTTTCTATCTTATATTTTCCTTCCTAATTTCTTTTTTCCTTTTTCTTCTTTCCCCTCTTTCCTTTTTACTTTTTTCATTCCTTTCCTAACCTTCCCTTCTTTCCTTTGACTTTTCTCACTTCCATCCTTCCTAATTTCTTTCCTTCTTTCTGTCCCCGTTGTTTCTTCCTTCTCGGAACTACAAATATGACTTTTCACCAGACAGACAAGCTAAACTCTAAATTCTCCTCTTCATCACTTTGAGTACTTTTACTTAGATACTTAAGTTAATTTTACTGCTAAATCTCAGTTTTGCAGGATTTTTACTTGCATTTGAGTATTTCTGATACTTGATACTTTAAAGTGCAGGATGTGTGTGTGACAAACAACAAGTGAATGAAATAGACTCCCAGAAAGTAGTCAGTGGCATTCTTTCTTTGACATACACACACACACACACACACAAACATGCACTTTCTCCTTCACAATGAAGGGACATTGACAGCACTCCATTTAGTCAACCGGACAACTCTGACAACAGCTCTAAACGTGCTGGGAGTTGCAGAGACGCAAGGAGGATACGTGAGGGGGTGAGGAATGCTTGGCGGGNACAGAAGCTAAATTTGCGATGTCATGCGGCTGATTAGGCAGCTAGTCTATCTCGCCGGTGTCCGGGGCCCCCTCGGTTTCAACAGCTACACCACCCTGCTGGTGCATCATATCCATCACCCTCCTTCCCTCCCCAAACACACACACTCTCACTCACACTCCAGTTGCGTCAGGAAACATCATTCCCTTCGATGTCACCTGCTTGGACCAGGAGCATGAAAAATGGCTGTCACGCTGGCGCCTGAAAATGATTGCTGAAAACGAGAGGAGAGGGAAAATAAAAGTGGAGGGAAAGTGGGCGAGGAGGAGGAGCGGGAAGGTGAAATTGGAGGAAACTCTCGGCAGATTAGGTGCGGGTTAAGAGAATATTGATCTGTGTGCCGAGGACTGTTGATCTCTCTTAGCAGCACAAGACAAATGGCAGCAAACAGAAAATCGAGCGCTCGCTTGCTCTCCAAGGACGGCTTTGGTCTCTCTCTCTTTTTGTTTGACTCCCTCTCTCTGTCTCCCTCCTCTCCTCGCTCCTTGTTTTCAATACAAAATCCCCAATTTTAAGCAAGAAAAATAAATGAATATGAAATATGTTCAAATCGACATGAATTACAATCTTCTTTCCTGAGCCAAACACACTCGCACACCTCAGACACACACACCTAACAGCAAGAAACAGGAGTCTGTGTCAATGTTGGGCGATGCTGAGTGATTCTGAAGGTTGCCTTGATAATTAGTCTTTTCTCCCTGTTTGGAGGTCTGGGGAGGTGCTGTGTTTGATTAGGGCCACAGCCTTGGCCCGGCACCCAGCCGAGGCGTTTGATGGGGGGGNCTGAGGTTCATCCACGGCGGCTCAACATCAAACAGCCGGGAGCAAAGGACTCCAGCCCTGGGGGAACCCTGCAGCACTGCTGCCCGGATAGGTAGATCCACTCCCAGTCGGACGAGGAGGGAGAGGGGAGGAGAGCGAGAAGGTGAAAAAGAAAGGAGGAGGGCGCAGAGAGGGAATAGGGAAGTAGGGAGAAGGTAAGGGAAGACATTTGAAAGCCGCAGTGCAGAGCGAAAACACAAAAGTTCAACGAAAGTCAGCGAGAAGTAGTTTGTTTGCTGGTTTGTTGCAATATTTCCACTTATAAAGTTGTTCCAATAATTCCCGTTTTATTTTTAGCCATGTGCCGCCTGTTAGCTAAATAGAAAGAAAGAGAGGGAGAAAATTCACTCTCTCTTTTCATTGTCATCACTCTCCCTTTTGCTGTTTCACTCACCCTTCCTGTTGCCACCGTCTCCCTCAATCTCTCACCTTTCAACTTTACCTCCGCCCCCACTCTACCTCCATCTGTCTCTCTGTCCCAGGTAGGAGGGAGTTTGATGGACCTGTGTGTGTGTGTGTATGTGTGTTTCTCACTGCATTGTATGTGTATCCACTCTATCCAGCTCATTTCCTTTCCACATCTTTGATTTTCCTCCCTCTCTCTCTCTCTCTCTCTCTCTCTCTCTCTCTCTNCCCTCCCTCCCCCTCCCCCTTTTATCTCTCATTCTGTCTCTAAGGTGGAGGGATGGTTTGAGGTTTGCCTTTGCCTGAGTGTTCACCCATCACCAGTCATGTTTCATTACAAGGCCTCAGTCTTTCACCTGTCCGCCTCTCTCTTTCTCACACACACACACACACACACACACACACACACACACACACACNCACACACACACAAACCATCCACAAACCTTGCAGAGAGGTGCACACACTTATAGGGACACACACACAATACAGGAAAGTAAGGAAAGTATGGTAGACCATTTCGGGGAAAAAAGTAAATATATACATGAAGTACTTGGATATACACTGATACTAGCCTGCCTGTGTGTGTGTGTGTGTGTGTGTGTGTGTGTGTGTGTGTGTGAAGCTTCAGCATCTGAGCACTAATTGCAACTTGAATATTTACAGATATCCAGGCTATCTGAATGTATTCCACTTCATCAAAGCAAAAACAAACCAAAAATCAATACTGGCGAGGCTGCAGCAGCTAATACAGTAGCCCACGTAATAAGATGCACCAGGCAGAATGCTCCGCAATTACAGGAGCAAAACTCTGGAGGATATTTACAGTAATCAATGTGCAATTCTCAAGTCAACATTTTTTTAATTAAGTCTCCTCAGCAATTAACTCTCTCAGTGAAAAAACACCAACAAAAAAAGACCTTTCTTTGTGACAAACTTATTGCCAAAGCGGTACATCTCATTAGCCTCCCTGGCTGAAACAAATGAGTGTGTGTTTTGGGAGTGGCATAAATACACACTTGTGGCAGAAAAACAACGAGTCTCGAGGTGTGCACTCACTTACGGTGGATAGATTTCTGAGATAAAATGGGTCAAACTTGCGATTTAGTTTTCGACTGCAGGGATCTAGTCGCCTACCTCTCCTCCCACCATCCATATGGGCTCATGCATATGCATGCTCTCTGGACAGGTACGCCAAAAATGGGAATTTTGTTATCCTAGATTCAGAGATTCACCATTTTGTGGCAGCGTGAGCAAAGACCGGCCACCACAACAAGCTGTCTTTTGACTCCTTTAAAGGGGTCATGTGGAAATAAATTCCACAGAGACAGAGGAAAGTGTGCCGCTCTGTGGGAAAAACACACTTTTCTGGAGATGGCAGAACAAATGTTCATATCAGTCAGAGGAAAATAATAATCCGGGGCGAGATTTGTCGCTCGCCCGTAAATGATCTCGGCAATTATGTTCACATTGTGAGGCAAGCAAACAGAATTACAGTGAGATTTTCTCTGTGATTGGGGTGTCATCCCCCTATTATTGCTGAACCTCCTGATTGATCCTCTCACGCTCTCTCAATCACTCCCTCCCCATTTCTCTCTCTCTCTCTCTCTTGCATCCCTTCCTTTGTCTCATCTTCCTCTTCCTCTCTCTGGCTTGTTCTCCAGGCTAATGAATCTAAATCTGGGAGGAATAGTCAGGCCTGTGAGACCCACAGCCTGCTTGGCCCTTATTTTCTGCTCCACAATGACTTCACACCCTGGTCAGCCTGGGGAATACGGCTGTCCATCACTCTTCTCAGCTTCCTGCTAACACTTTTACTACCTTTAAATTAGCCGCTGTCACCGCCAACCATGCCTCGGCATCACGCGTCTCCAGATGTTGCAGGCTACTTTTTTCCGAGGCTGCCGCTGTAAATCTTTGCTTGGCGGAGCGGGAAGGCAGAAGAGGATGGCCTGGAGGACGACCGCAGCTCACCTCCTCCCATCTGTCGGCTCAGGCACCATTTGCACAACATTATATTGTGTTCTTGTGTGGCTCAGCGGGTAGAGAATGGCCAAGCATGTGGATAAAACTAGTTACTCGATAGCATTCGCCATGTCGTAGGGTGGTCTTGTGGTTCAGCGGGTAAAATACGACACCAGCAGTGACGGAGTTTGCTTGTTCCTAAATCACATATGCTTTAAGTTGGACATTTCCTGCATTTACCAACTCAAGATGAAGACTATAAGAAAGGAAAAAAGATGAAGAAGTTTAAACATTATGGAAGTTTGTATAACAAATGTGGTTAAAGTAAAGCACTACTCACATCTGTCAAAAATCCATATCCGAATGTTCCCTGCCATTATAGATCCCATTCGTCTTTGCTTGGTAGCTGGAAAAACAAAATTGTTATGATGGTGTGAAGGGAAGTGTTGATCTTTCTGGCAAAGTACATTAACTAAAGTACAATTTTGTGGTTGTAGTACTGAGTAAAAAATAATTCTGTAATCGGTAAGAATCTTTAAAGCCACAATGAGAGTAATTCATAAAATATAGCACTAGATTTAATGTGTTGTAACGGCAAATACCGTCACGCAACCACGTTCCCTCATTCATAAACAGCTATTGGATCTTTTAGTGTTGGTAAAAATGTTTTTGCCTCACATCTGTTAGTGATCAATGATAGGTAAGCCCACACAGTTGATCAGTCAGTTTATTTAAGTGGCAAGTTTTGCAGAAATTCTCATGGCACTGGCCTCTTACTTAAGCCTCATTGGATCTCCAAAATCTCCAAAGTTTGGGATATTAATTAGCAACCATTCTTAACAACAAACAGTTTCTAGTGATTATGTTATGCAAATGATGCTAAAGAGTTCACCTCTTTCTGTTAATGTCACATCCTTTAGGGTCGGTGAAGTTGATGACATCCCTGATTTCTCAGTCCGAGTTTATCGTGACAGATTTTCCTTCTGCTGCATTTGCTTTTATTATTGATGCTGAGCTTTAAGTTTGACCAAAAAAAAAAAAAGNACAAAAAAAAAAAAAGTAAAAATCCATATGTGTGAGAAATAAAATAGAGCTTTTTCTCATGTGGTGTGGATAACTCTGGATTTTGACCCAAGTGGTCTTTGGACAAATAAATCCACCTACTTGTGTTCTTGGTTGGAGGCCAGTTCAGAGGTTATCCAACGCCTCAGCACTGCATTAGGAGCTGCAGCGCACACAGCTGCATTGGGAGCTTTTTGGCAGTGTTACTCATGGCTGAACGTACTGTGCCTCCTCCACAACGGATAGCTATGAGGGTCAAAACACCAGCACATGCTCCAGCCATGCCGTTGGGATTAGTTCTTTAAATAGATCAGCTGGGCAGTGCCCACTCATTCCACCACTGTCATATTTCACAGAGACATGAAAGCAACATTTCACTCTCGTAGCCACCAGCACACAACATCCATACATTCCTCACATTTCTGTTCTCAAAATACTGACATTGAACAGAGAAGAGAGTAAATAAAATGCTTCCCAATGTACTTTTTAGTTTTGATATAAATAATTTTTGGACTTCCAAATGGAGATGGCATCGGTGCATAGGCTGTTTATGGCCAGGCTCCAAAGCCAAAATTCACATCCGTAGGTCAACTTTGCATCAAACGCCACAAATTAACCCTGAATATACTATACATATTTATTATCTTTAAAAAAATAAATAAAAGCACCTTGAGGTCATGTTTCAGGTGTTCCAGAACAGATTTTATACTGTAAAAGGCTAAAAACAGACACGTTATGTTTTTTGTTATAATATAGTAAGGAATATGATTGAAAAATAACTAATCAGTTGAGGTTACATCCATAGAAATGCATCAAATAAGACAAACCTATAGATTTTTGATTCGTCCTTTACGTCTTTAACATGTTGATGTCATCATAGAACATGTGAATTTACCTGTGAACACACCTGGTTACCCAGCATCACAGCCTGTGGCCTCATCCACCGGCCAATCAGAACACAGCAGTTTTTTTTTCTTTTTTCTTTTTTTTTTTGTTTGTGGAAGGGGTATTAAAGACACAATACTTAAAATGGCCTGTTTTCACTAAGTGTGCACAGTGGTGTTGCAGGAAGGGGAAGTGGATCAATGTGTTTTTTTTGCATATTAAAGCATTGCAAAGGTTTCAAAACAGACACTTAAATTAGTAAAAATAGGAACAGGGAAGTCTGTATAATGTATTAATACCTAAACATAGTTAAAACGCAGAAGAAATTCTCATATAAGGTTAAGTAGAAGGGGATGCAGAATTGGGATAGTTAAAAAGTGAAGTATGTGATTGCAGCAGCAGTTCATCTACATCTCTCATTTTACCTCTCTCTCTCTCTCTCTCTCAAAATCTTTAGTTTGCCTTCCATCCTCACTGTTCTCATTCTGTTCCCTCTTAATGTCATATTTCCTCTATTTGCTCTCCTCTGATGCTCTCTCTCTCCCTCCCTCCCTCTCCTGTCCAGCATCCATTCATCCAATTAACAATAGCCCTTCAGTTTCTTGTAATTTAGGACAGAACACAGCGGTTGTGGATGTTATTAGAGGGGGTATCAATCAGTCCGGGGACAGTAAGGAGACATCCCTAATGCCCCGTCACATAGCTCAGCTCCTGTATTTACGACTACAGGCTTCTACTCTCGGCGGCTGGCATCGCCCAGCCATCAAAAAATAAAATAAATCAAAACATAAGAGTTGTGTCTACATGCAATTTCCTTTCGGGGTCTTCAAATATGAAACCAGATGTTTCCAGCATCCTGAAGATGCTTTTCATCTGCCCCTTCTTTTCCTTTCTTTTCCACCCCGTCTGCCTCTTCCTCTGTCTTTTGCTCTCATTCTCTGTACCCCCTCTTCCTCCCCTCTGCTTTCAAAATTAATGTAAGCTCAGAAGAAAAAAACAGGGAGTTTTATAAAAAGTGAAATGTCCTCTTTGCCCAGGGAAGTAGTCTGTTTTGCATTGATAGAGAGGCACAGGCAGCCCCTGGCCATCTGAGGCTGAGCCTGTTTTTCCTCTGCGATATCCCGCCGCCACATCTCAGCCTCTCGAGTNATTTTCCAATCCTCTAATTGGAGGTGCTCAGGTTAAAGAATGTCCCGGTTATCGCAAAGCCAGCAGAGAAACACAATTCAGCACTATAATTCCGCTGATGAGTGACCTGTATTTTCAAATATTTAGCGTTGGTGTTTACACAAGCTGTGTGTCATTATCTCATTCATGCACATTCAAACGCTGACATGAGTTTATACAGGAGAATTAATTCCAAGTCAACCCAAATGGGATTTTTAATAGATTCTGGATATATGTATGGGAATTCATCGCCAGCTCTAAAACGTAGACATTGATACTGTGTTTGTGTTATTCTTTCGGAGCAGTAAGTGTGGTCCTAGTCATCTCCCTGGTATGAAGAGGTTGTCTGTTTTATGCCTCTGGCCTCTGTTCATTTTGACAAACCGTGCGTGCTTTCTGCCAGTCACTTCCAGGCAACCACAGCTACAATAAACATCAGCCATTTTTTTTCCAGCTCGAGGCCCAGGTTTGATCCCGAGCAGAACCCCGGCCAGCTCACTTCCTCCTGGGGTTTGAAAGCAGGGCCAAGCCCAAACAAACGGAACTCCAACATATATGGCAGCTCCCTGTGAGCCCTCCACCTGCATAGTGTTAACGCTGGACCGTTAGCGGCTCCAGGTTTATGTCTGTGAGATTGGTGCTGCTGAAATTTACCGACAAGCAGCAGTGCTTTCACCAGAGATGAGACGAGTTTCTGTTTGTGCCAGCTTGCAGTTTTATTTAGCGATGGTATCTTGAATGCCAGAAGGAATCGCTGAATAAAAGTCTTTGATTAATATGAAAGTCTTGAAAGTCTTGACATTTACACTAAAAACCCAGACAACAAAAATCCTCATGTTTACAGAGATAAAAGAAGTTCCTCCTGCAGGACTATCAACATTTTACGGCTACTGTTAAATTCATTTAGTGCAGTTATGGTTGTCCTCGTTAACATGACACAATGTCAAACAAGCACTTCCTGTTAACGGCCTCTTATCTTAATTGGTCTGGTCTCGGAGGAGGGTCGGGCTCTGCGCTCGCTGTGGTCTCAGAGTCTGCTTCTTGTCTGGCTCAGCCCAACACAGCCTCATTTGTTGGCATCACCACCTTCGAAATGTTTCAGAGACGTCGAGCTTTATCCGGAACGGTCAGTCATGCAAACATCAGGGCTTTGCTAGGTTTGTTTTTGGATTAGAGCTGCAGGTGAAGGCCTTTTCCCTCTCAGCTCTACGCTTATTGTCACCCCACATCCATCTGTCTCCACCTTTTTTGGGCTTCTTGACTACGACCAAGAGCGCCACTCTTAATAAAGCCCGAACGCAACCTCCCTCAAACCCCAATGAGATGGTGGCGCTCCTCAGCTCTTCCATAATGCACTATTCATGCTTTTTATTAATCTCTTTTTCCTCCAGCCATTTTTCATATCACTGCTTTGTTTACTCATGAATATTTCCCTGCTTTGTGGAGAAAGGGAAGAGAGTCAGACCATCAGCGGCTGTAGGAATGGCCTGGTCGCGCTTCATCCACGGTAATTTGTGGCAGGGAAGCCTCGTATTTCATCGTAGGATAATCTAACCTTTGAGGTGTTTTACAGACTGCCTCCGAGCCCAAAATAGGTCAGTTAAGCAGGCTTAGCAGGCGAGGCCAGTCTGATACAGGGCCCTGCACCCCAGGGACACCCAGCCATGGTAATTGGTAGTTATGGCTTTAGGTTTTCAGAGGCAACGAACAAAGTTGGTCACCTAATGTCACATTTAGGACAACGGCAGGCCCACACCGGCAACAGCATGGGCTCGCTAACTAGCTAGTCGCCTAATTACAGACAGAGCAGGTGGACAGATAGATAGAAAGCAAGTAGCTACAAGGAGAAAAGGCTGTTGTCTTATTTCTCTCTCTCTCTCTCTCTCTCTCTCTCTGTTTGATACAAAGGGGTAGTGATCATAATAGGCATCTATAAAAAGTACGCAGCATTAGGCTAATCTGTCACCCATTTCCATTTTTCTTCTTTTTTCAGATCCAGAGTGAAGGGAGAAGAGTGAGGTGGGGTGTGTGTGAGGGGTGGGGGGAGAAAAGGCGTAATGAAAAGGGCCTAAATGACAGTGGGTTGACAGTGGGATTGGCTGGTAAATGACTGCGGAGTGGCTCGCCTGCGGAGAGGGGATGGAGGAGGCTCCCAGTAGGCCTGATTAATTCCACTCTCGGCGGCTGCCAGGGGAGAGCCGGGGTTAGCGGCTGCTGGAAGAGGAGCCTATTACCAGTCCGCCGCTGAAACTGATATAATCAGCTACACAGCGACCCGGCCTTCCCCGAGACAAACTTTTCCAGGGCTCGCTCCCCATTCTTTCCACACGGGGACTTAAATACGATGGCGGTGGGGGTCGAGGTGAGGGAGGGCTCCGGGTTTGGAAGAGGGGTACAAAGGATTTTCTTTTTGAGAGATGGTTAGAGGAGCTTTGTAAGAAATCCTCTCTGCTGTTCTGATTCCCTCTCTCTCTCTCTCTCTGTGTACCTCTCTATCTCTTTATCCCTCGCTCTCCTTCTCCTCCTCACTCTCTCGGCTGATTTGCTGCAGCTTTGATAGCGACAGACCCTCCCGTGTGGCAGCAGCTTTAAGTCTGGTCAGATATGAATATGTCACAGCTCTTAATCCCAAACGCTCCTCTCGTAGCTTCACAAACTGAAGCAAGTATGGCATGTATTATCTGATCCGGGCTCTGCGATACGCGGCGTCCTCCTGTCATCCTCCTGAACCCAGATCCTTCTGCTGGGACTGACCCAGAATTGAGCAGCGGATAGAACAGTTGTACTCCATTATCCAGATTCCGTAGGGAAATACTTTTACTCCGCTACTCCACATCTACTCTAGCTACTTAGCAGATGAAGAGAATTTACCTGAAAGCATGAAAGTCCCCCAGATTTTGGATTTTCATTTTTATTCCAGAAAATTGTTTCATTTGAAAATAAACCTGTGTTTCGGTCCGTCTCAAACCGCCCTGATCCAACACTGACATGGTTTGCGTCCAAATTACGTGCCTAGCGAGGATTACAGGATTATAAAGTTACCGTCATGAGCGCTGCGTTCGCTGCCTGTTCGTGTATTTATGTTTAGGTGCAGTTAGATATGCATACTTCAGGCATGTGTCTCTTGGCTAGTGGATGTGCTCACGCAGCCAAGGATGCAAGCAGCCACACATACACACACACACACACACACACCCCGCCTATTTTCATTTATGTCCATTACACAGTCCTATTCATGTCCCAGATAGAGCAGGCCCTCTCCCTGCTTGAGTCTGAAAAATGTCAGCCATATATCCCACCCCTCCTGCCTCCCTCCATGCTGATAAAGGTCGTGAATAATACATATTAAGCACTGTACTGAAGGCCGTAACCGAACTGTTAAAATATTGATCTTGGCCAATCATAATAAAGAGAAATTACTGAAAGCGATCCATCACCATAAGCCAAGTGTCTGCTCCTACTCCAGGCTTAACTTGCTCAATTTCCCCCGTCTGTGTAGCATTGCATTATGGCTCAATAATAATAAAGATGATATCAGTGCCGCAATTGCCGCTGTGTGAGCGGTGAAAGGTAGTGTGTTGTCATGCAAATTAAGCGACAACAAATCCATAACACGACTAAATATATTTGGAGGATTACGTCCCGTTCATCTGTGGAAAGAAATAAATACTTTCAATATTTGCCAGTGCTCGCTCATCTCTGCTCTCCAGATTCCAAATGGTGCATGACATTTGGGTGTGTGTGTGTGTGTGTGTGTGTGTGTGTGTGTTAGATGCATGTGTGTGTGCACAGGTAGGAGTGTTTGTGTGTGTAAAGAGACAATATTTTGTGTACGTGTGTTCTAAAAAGTGCATGAGACGTGTGTTGTGCTTGCAGATGTGTGTACATGTATGTGTTTGGTGATGGTGCATGATGCTGCTGTGTTGTGTATGTAGCGTGCGTGTGTGCACGTCTGTGTGTAAATGGAGAAGTGTGTACTGTGCATGCATGTGTTTCCAAATAGTTCTGTGTGATATTTGCAGGATGCACAACACACACATACATTTCTGTTGTGTTTGTGCAGAAGTATTTGTTTGTGTGTGTGAGTGTGTGCATGATATTTGAGTTGTGTGTGTGATTCCAAACATGGCATGAGGTTTTCATGTTTGCCTGCATATCTGTGTGTGTGTGTGTGTGTGTGTGTGTGCGTGTGTGTGTGTGTGAGGTTATATTTGTAAAGTAGCACAGTGGTGGTTGGAGTCACCTTAAAGCAGATCAGATCAGATCATCCAGTCCTCCTCCAGCCTGAAACTCACCCTGACATGTCACATGTCTGTTAGCAGACATGTGACATGTCAGGGTGAGCAGGCGGCCTTGTATGATCACCTTTAGGTGATCATACAAGGCCGCCTGCTCAACTAAGTGAGACGTTCTCTCATTTAATGACTTTTTAAATATTAAAAGCAGCACACGTCGTCATCACTATTGTGAGCTCTTAATTTACCAAGCAATTAGGCGCGGGCCCTCATTTATCAGCGTGTGTTCATTTGCTGAAAACCTAGTCACTTTTTATTAATCGATGCCGCAGAAACGGCGAGGTGAAATTAATGTGCACCCAACGGAGGTCACGCCAGCCGCACTAGCTAGCTGCAGCTCACTGAAATGGGAGATAAATAGGAAGCGTGCTTCGCCGGTTACAGCGGAGATGTGTTGGGGCGTCAGCGCGGCGGCACGCTGGGGAGCGGCTGCAGAGAAACGCTGCTTAGCTTTTCCGTGACCATCTGTGTTTTGTTTTTTTTTTTCATGCAGCAGGAAAATTAACCAAATGCCTTTAAAAGGAAAAACAATTATAGTCTTAATCTTGCTGCTTCGGCTCGCCCTCCTTCCATTTTTCTCCTGCAAGGATCCTACTTGATATTCATACGGAAAAGTGGAAATGAATCAAAGGAATGTTATTTGAGTGGAATTCCGATGGCTGTAGCACCTGTATGTTTGTATTATTGTCTCCTTCTATATGTCTGCTGGCATCATTCATATGGATGTGTGGTATTATTACCACACACACACACACACACACACTACTTTTCCATAGGTTAATACAAGGCCTTTGTAAACAAAACCCAACCTCTTAATGATCTGTCACTACGATTTGCACACGATATACATTGTCTCACTAAAATACAATCCAAGCCGCTCCGCTGGTAATGGATGATGAGACACCTGCCTGGCTCGTGTTTACAGCCGCATGCTAATGTTAGCTCTATCCAGGGATAGCTATCTGCCGTGATGCACACAGGTGTTGTTTGCGTGCTGCCCCTACTGTCGTGCTGTCTGTCAGGCTGGCCAGTGTGGGAATCCTGAATCCCACGCCGCGGGAGAGAACAAACATCCTGTACAGCGGCGTGATGCGTGATGATGCCTCTGCTTCATGCAAACCAAACGCTGCTTTCTGGTCAAAGTAGCATCATATATTTGAGGCTGGTTGAGCAGAGTAAAGTGTACAAGAACAGTGTGCATCTTTAATATCATTAGTACTACATTAAAATGAATTACTGGGCTATTTACAAGGTACTTTAATCATACCTTAATTTTGGTTGACACATTCAGACTTGCAGAAGAAGAGAAGGGTGGCAGGTGATGTCAAATGCTTTAAGCCACATGCTTAAAGGGCCATACCATATGTTTGAGCCTAATATATTCAATTTCATATGTTACGTTACTGACAGTCATTTCACAAAGGATAAAACCGTATTTCAGCTTTGCTGATATTTTGCAAAATCTCTTAATCTTTCAAAATCAAATATTCAAGTGATACACCCACCTTAAAAATCCATGTTTCTCCTGCTAATAGTTACACAGCCTTATGAAGTCACGGTCCTTTAAATTTTTCCATAAACGCAGGTCTTCTTTTGGGACTATATTCCCTGGTGGAGGCATACATTCACTCCACGCTTTTTATTGCACTTAAACGCTAAAAAGACAAATCTTTGAAAAACCTGAATACACGTCTTGTTGGTGATGATGGATTACCTATCCCAAGAACGTTTCAAGTATCAACAAGTTGATTTTAATAGCAGAATGAACTGAAACCAATGGAGGTCTGGAAGGTAGGAAAAACATTTTTAATTCACTGTTCCAGCAGTATGCTTTGGGAAATGATTGTCAGTAAATTGAATATATTAGGCTCAAACATACAGAATGGGTGTTATGGTCCTTTAAGTGGTTTAAAGGTGACAGGGATATTTGCCATTTTTATGTGTTTCTGTCAGTACCACTATCAGCTAAAAAAAAAAAAAANAAAAAAAAAAAAAAGAAAATCCCATATTAATTGGGTTCTAGCTGAACAGGGGTTGAGTCCCTGTGTTATTACATGAAAAACAGACTTCTGCCGTTTATTATGTGACAAAGAGCCACAGCAGGGCTTTAAAACAAATGGATGGATTCATAATCATTTGGCAATGGCGGTTTGGGTGAGTGTGTAAGATTCATTCCCAGCATTCCCACCATCTCCACCGTCCCTCCAGAAGAAACTTCCCAATCCCACTCGCCCCTGATCCACGACCCCCAGGGGTGCTTGCGGCTGTCTGTGATGGGGCTGTGCCAGGTTATTGCTGCTGCAGCCCAGGCCCCATCCCGTCCCCGGCCTGGGCCTGGCACAGCGCTAATATGCTCCCATTCCTCATCCAGACAGTCCGTAAAGCACTGGGGCAAAATATTCTGTCTCCCTGAGCAGCTCCTAATAAATTGTCCTTTCATCGATGCACAAGACAAATTTTGCCTTCCCTCTACAGCCTCCCTCCCTCCCTCCATCTACTCTTTCTCACTTTCACCATCTTCACGTGCTCTCTAGCTCCCTCTCTGCTTGTTCCTCTCCTCCCTGTGGTTTCGTGAAACTGGCACACTCACTCCGCCACTCAATAAACTACAGGGATTCAACAGCTCAGAGTCCTGTGTAAAAGGTGAGGAGAGAGTGATGGAAGAAAGGAGAGACGGAGGAGGCACCTAAGGCACGGAGGGACGATTAACAAGCTAGAAGGAAAAGAGAAAGAGAAGGAGAAATAAAGTGAGGGGATATTATTGTGATCCATCCTCTATCTCTCTCCCCCTCTTCCCCATCTCTCCTCCTCACGCTGCCACAACATGGTACCGCTTCCGCTTTGTAATTGTGCAATTAGTGCCACAGCCTGGTTTTCATATATCACAAATGGCTAGCTGCTGCTATTAAAGCAGCCCTGGTGCCGGGCTAGCGGGCATGGCTAGCCGAGGTGCGTTAAGGGCAGCGTTTTGTAAAATGTGAGCCAATTTATCATGATCTGTTTTTCGCTCCCACCCACTGCTAAAACGCCCCTACTCCCTTGTCTTTGAGCCTGACCTTGTGCTGGGTTTCTGTGTGTGTATGTGTGTGTGTTTGTGTGTCAGTGTGCGGAGGTTCAATTTGCTCATTGTTACTTGCTTGCATAATTTCAGGCGGCTGGCTCGGCACAAAGCCACACATACACTCATACCTTTGTGTGCACAAACGCATAAGCATACAGTACACACACGCACACACACCTCCGCAAAATGCACCGGCCACTGATTGCTTGTGCCGCCACTTTGCCTTCCTCTGTCTCTCATTCCACTACTCTCTTTTCATTCTCTTTCCCTCTCTAAGCAAAATCCACTCATTTATATGCTGAGGCTAAACGGTATTCATTTGTAAGATGGCAAGCAGTATAACACTAGTAATTCCTCCTCACCAATTTCCAGCGCACTTTCCCCTTTAGCTGTCATAAGCAGTGCATTAAGTGAGTGAGGCAAATCTGCATCTCTCTCTCTTTTCCCTCTACCTCTCTCTCTCTCTCTCTCTCTCTCCCTTTTTCTTCCTGCCTGCTGTTCTCCATCACCCACTCGTCACCCTCCCTTCTCCACGGTTGCATGTTGCCACGGTGAAGATTTACAACGCACGCCTATTCACTCAACCATTCCCTCTCTCTTCCCCTCTACCCCCTTCCATCTCTTCTCTCTCTCTCTCTCTCTCTCTCTGTCTCTCTCTCTCTCACTCTCATCCCTTTTATTTTGCCGGGTGGTGTGTGAGCTGAAGCTAACACCCTGAGCTCATCAGAACCCTGCCAGCTTTTCACCCCCGGCGGCCGCCCTGAGCAGCAGGCGCAGCATGCTGCACTGCTGATGCCTTGCCCTGCTCTGACGCTCCCTGCTGGGTCGCCCAGAGCCCAGAGAGAGGCTGAACCAGGGGGATGAGGCTTAGGGGGGTGCTGGAGGAGGAAGCTGGATTTGGGGCCAGAGGAAGGGATTCAAAGGTGGAGTTAGGGCTGAAGGAGGGAGGGAGCACGGGAGCCACAATCACAACTCCGATCCAGTTCCACTGGGGTTGTCGTAAGATGTGGAGGGCTCAGTTTTCCTACAGCGTCACAATGCTGGAGTCTTGATTTGCGCAGTCATCATAAGAAGCAGAAAAATCAGGTCAAGATCACACTGGCAAAACTGCAAGATGCACTTTCCCCCCCTTGAAACTCTGATCAGAATCTCAGGATTGCATTTTTGCCTGTAAGAGATGCCTTGCTGTTGCTAGGCAACACGTAATCGACTGTCAATCACTTGTATGCCAACAAGCTACACATGATAACAATCAACAGCAGATACATTCAAGCAATCAGAAACAGAGTAGTAACAAACGTAGAAATCTAAAAACTTTTTCCCTTTTTTAGCTTTTATCTTTTTTATCTTATGGTCTGTTGAATCCCCCATCAGGTTGTCATCAGGGAAGGAACACCCATCTAAAAATCTGATCATACAAAAGGCAGTGACATAGAGTGTCTCAGTTTCAAACCTATTAGATTCAATTAGAAAAAAGTTTAAAGAATGTGTGTGATGGCCTTGGGTTGCAAGGTTTGGAGCTTGAATTTGGAGTCGGGGCTGGAAGGGATTGGAGAATTGAGGTGAAGCTGGTACTAAAGGGCTGAAGGTGGGGCTGGAGGAGTTGAAGCAGGTGTAGGCTAAGCTCAGGCAGCTTATTCCTCCACTCCTCCTTTTTTCTCCCACAGTTTTTTTTTCTTCTGACTTTGTCTCACTCCATCTTTGACTCCTTCTCCTCCTCTCTCAGGCATCTTAAAGGCTGACTCCTCTTGTTCCTCCCACACTCTCGGCTTTCCTCTTCCTCCCATTCCCTGGGTTCTCTTCCTCGTCTTTAATCTTGACATTGTCCTCACTCCTGCTAGTCATACATGCCACAGCTTCTTCACATGTGACAAATGTTTTTTCCTTGCCGTCATCATCTAAACTTACCAATTGAATATGTCTTTTTACTGACAGCATAATTATCGATGCTTAACAACAAAATCTTAGTGATATCTTACTTTGTCACTTCTTTACGATATATGAAACAGCTTTTTGGCTGCAGGTAAGTTCTTTCATTACAACTAAAACACATTTGTGATCCTTCCTGATTGATGAAACACAAACAATTAAAAAAAAAAAAAGCTTCAGCAGACTGTCCTGACCAACACTCAGCCGGTGAGCTACCGTTTCTCCCACCTTGGTGTTAATGCGTTTGCTGCTACTTGTCAAACACCCACTTGTTTTGAATGTTCCACAAGAGTCTTGGCACCGTCGGCTCGTAGCATCAGCAGTACGAACAAGAGAGCAATCATTGTTTTGTTGTTTAGTGCCAAACGAGTTGCTAACTTTTTGGAGGACTTGGCAAGCGTCCCTGACATTTTTTTTCCGTTGGCTTCACCCCCCATTTTCATGATAAGTGGCCAACTACCAGCTCAGAACGAGGTCAATGCAGGCCAGCGGACTTAACCATTTTTCCTTCACACAGGGGTGCAAATTAAGCAAATGTAATGTGGAAATGAGCTTAACTGTTGCATGCATACATGTACTTGGCAGATGCAAATTGATCTGATGTACAACAAGCCTGAGAAAATGGTTCATATTGTTGCTCATGTGCATTTCAGTGGCTATTTGGATTCAGAGTTTCTACTTAACAGGGTGTAAAAGCCTCTGAAGCAGCAAGGGACACTGGAACTTGAACTAATGATGTTGTTTAGGGTTAGCATTATTTTAAAGGACCGTACTGTTCATTTTGCATGTTTGAGCTTAATATATTCAATTCTCATACACATAAGTATGAACTTCCTGTTGTCAGCTCTTCACTACAGCACTTGAATGCTAGGAAGCATTTTCAGATCACTCCGCGGTTTTTATTGCACTTAAACGCTAAAATTACGTAACTTCAAAAAAACCTGAATATACGTCTTGTTCGCGATGATGGATTACCTATCCCAAGAACGATTTAAGTGTCAACAAGTTGATTTTAATAGTATGCTTTGGGAAATGATTGTCAGTAACATTATGTGTATGAAAATTGAATATATTAAGCTCAAANGCTTTGGGAAATGATTGTCAGTAACATTATGTGTATGAAAATTGAATATATTAAGCTCAAACATGCAAAATGACCAGTATGGTCCTTTAAGGCAACATGTCACATCTACACCTTCAACATATTAGATAAAACATTGCTTGGTTTATGTCTTTTGCAGTACATACCTTTGTGTATGAGGGTGTGTACATGTGTGTGTGCGTGTATGTGGTGTTACCTGTAAGCTGACTGTATTAACTGTTCCTTTCAGGCTTTGGACCAGAGTTCCCACCTGGAGATGCAGTCCATGCCGAGCCAATTAAGGTAAGACAAAGCATTTTGTACTTGAATTCACATACTTTTCAAGTACTTCCAAAGTCCTGTTTAGTGAAATTTGAAGGAAATTTAGCACATTTTGAGCTCCTCGTCAGGCCGGGTCCTAATTATTCTGTTGGGTCAGGTGGGGTTCTGTGATATGTCCTCATGTCTCGGGTTTGTGTATCAATATGTCGTATAGGTGAATTGATCAGAGCGGCCTCGCTATCAGCTCTGATCATGTGTGCGTCATCACGCTGTTGCTAGCGTTGGTTTCTCTCTCTTTGGGTTTGTTCAGGCTGACTGGATCAGGTCTGATTATCCTCAGGTCTGTTTCAGGTCAGCTCTGACTGTCCTCGGGTCCCTTATCTTGAAAGTTAGTTTATGGACGTCGGGTTCGGTTAGCTTTTCCATGGATCTGTTTTGGGGTCCAAAAGTAGTCATCCATTGGTTTAAGGACACAGTTTTCCTCAAATCCACAAGCTTCAAGGACTTTGAAGTCTCACGGGATCAATGTCCTCTTGCCAAATGAAGTTAGTTTCAGATGATTGCTCTGTGCTGTAGAAAGTCAGTGTAATCGTATAAATCCAGGCATGTAATGCAGAGAATGTGACTTCTGCCGCTTTCAAATCCATTTGGATACTCAGATTGTGATGCATTGTGGGAAATGTGCAATGCCATTCACATACACTTCACTTGAAGGATTATTGCGCTCCTGTGTTGGCTGATGAGGCCACTTAAGCCCCAAACAAGGAGGTTTACTTCCTGAAATGTTGACAAAGCGTTACATGAACAACCGCTTTTATTTGTTTGTACAAATGTCTCTAGAAACACACACACAAACTCACTTGCAGACTGACACGGTGTGATTTACGACCCAAATCCTCCCTCCACCTCCAGAGAAACACAAAAACACACCTCAGAAAGTGACGCAGCAGATAATTAAAATTTATTCACAATTAAACCACACAACAAACAACCCTCTCCTGTTTTTTCTTTCTTTCTTTCACTTCCACAGCCGATGAGGGGCGATCCAGCGCTCCTATGGGAGGACTTAGAGTTTGGCACCAGGGTGTAATAGCTGAGGGAGTTAATGTAGCTTAAACAGCCAAACTAATTGTCCCTGTCTCTGTCATATTTGTCTAGCTGAACACTCCTAAATACCACAGCGATTAATTACCTCACAGCCAGGTATAGGGAGACAGCCTCTAATGCATGTGTGTGTGTGTGCATGCGTCAAATACGTGCAGTCAGGGGAGTATTTGTCCCTCCTTACTGCAGGTATTAATGGGATGCTGTGTCACAGAAAACTAGTATTTGTCCTCTGGGGTCGTCTCCAGCCTGCAAAGAACTCTGGGAAATGTAGTTCCAAACCAAAGCGAGCATTCCTTGATTATCTCTCTTGTCAAGATGGATCATGGATGGCGTGTTTTTTTTCATTTAGCCATACCTTCATAGTTGCATCTTCACTTTCTCGATGTTTAAGTGAAATAAATGACATCACATCTGCAGATCATTGCTTATTCCGTGTGTGTTCCTGATTATTCCTCCACATCAGGGCTTGTTTTCCCATGATCAGAGGCAGGCGCCCTGGGTGTGTGAAGTGCTGCACTCCATTCCCATCATGCATCGCTTTGCGCCTGGGCAGCTCACGCCCACTCATCATCCCCACATTAGCGCTCATCTCTCACACACACTCCCTCTCCCTTCCTCTCTTCTTCTTCCTCATTTTCCCCAGCGTTTCTCACTCTCTCCGTGATCTCTGTGTTTATGGTTGACCTTTTTGCCGCTCCGCACCGGCTAATGACGGTGCAGGGATAGCAGGTGTGTTGCATTAGCCAACTTCTGCCGTGGTGGAACAAATTAGAGGTCCACCGACTCCGACGGCCAACCTTTCACCGCCGATGCTCCCGTTAGCAGAAAAACACGCTCTCGCTCGTACACATGCAAACATACTTTACACAGCATCATACACACACACATACACATCAGGCCATAACTGTCAGGTGTGTGTAATTTGAACGAAATGACACAACCCAGCCACATAATCTTCTCACCTGGGAAAATGGGAAAAGGAGGACAGAGGAAAACACGAAGGCGAGATCTATAATCATGCTTTGTTTGAACAAGCTAGCCACAGTTTACAAATACTATACTCTGCTGATTTTGCATCGCTAGACAACAGTGTTGCTTTGATTATTTTTCCTCCTTTCTTCCCCTGCAGGGGTGTGCTGTGTGTGGAATTTGACGGGAGAGCAATTGAAAGACAGAGGAGGAGAGATTACCCCTCACACATACACACACACACAGCACCTTATTTTTTTCTACATTATAATATGCAAAACACCGCCTTGTCTCCACCACCTCAAACTGGCCGCTGAGCAGGCCTCCCTGCGAAAATCAAAGAGGGATATCAGCTTGATTTGGACCCCTGCTGGTGCTGAGGATTTGTGCATGTATTTGTGTGTGTGTGTGTGTGTGCGCGTGTGTATTTGCATGCACTTGTAGGGTGTTTGTTAAGTGTGGTATTAGTATTCTGTTTTGATGCCCTGATTACCACAAAATGAAGATGTAATGACTGATCTTCAAGGTGCATGAAAAGTACACGGTGATCCACTCAATTATCATTATTTACAATCAGGGCTGGAAGGAAGTATATTTATACCAAAGTACTGCTCTAAAGTACTGTTTGAGATACTTCTACTTACCCAAAAAAAGGAGATATAACTTGTAGGTGTCAAGGAAAACATGTACCAGTTATATGACTCTGACTGAGTGAGTACTTTCAGTCTGGATACTTGAGTACATTTTACTGCTAATATTAATGGAGTATTTTTCCGTTATGGTCGAAGTACTGTTTACATGAATTTAATGAAGATTTTGCAATTCTAGGCCAGTTTCTTTAGACAGGAAATAATAAGTAAATATGTAAAGTTCCATAAATAGACTTGATAATTTTCTAAAAATGAATGTGAACATTAATTATAAGCAGCAGTAAAATAATGAGTTGGCCTATAAAATAGGCCAACTCGTGTATTCTTTCTTCCTTCTTTTCTTTCTCTCCTTCTTTCTTTTCTTCCTTCTCCCTTCCTTCCTTCTTTTGTAATTTCTCTCCTTCCTTCTTTTTCTACTTGATTTCATCTGAACAAATTTTTAATCCTATAGTTAAACTAAACTGTACTCCTCTTCACCTTGAGTACTTTTACTTTACATACTGGAGTACACTTTGTGTTTTTTGTTGTATATATAGCGCTTTAATTTGTGATGAAGCAGTTTAAGATTGTGATATTAACTAAATGCGTATGTTTGTCCTTTTTCACTAAATAGATGAATTAAAAAACTGGAAGTTTCGATTGGTACAAGGATCGAACCTGTGGATTAATAGTAATGACCGAGTAAGACCTCCTCCTCTGAAAGTCTACAATCAAGGAGATGTTAGCATCAATTGTAGCCTTGACACACACACACACACACACACACACACAGACACACACAGACAGAGGCCAGCCTGAGAGACGGGCAAAAAAGGGAGAAGGTGAAGGAAAATTAAACACAGTTGATGGGAAGGAAATTGCCCTCGCTCTCAATGTCGTAACGTTTCACCTCAGAAAATGAGCACCTTTAGAAAAATCTTTGAAAAAACTGGAAATCTTTCTTCTTGTTTCCTCCTGTCAGCCGTTACCAAAGTGCTATTCTGTCGTCTGTCATCAGGCTCGCTCTATTACTGTCATTACAGCCATCGGCCCGGTGGTTAATGTGTTTGTCTGTGTACACAAGTCAGTGGCGGCTTGCGGGTGAATGACACCCAATCTACATGGAGCGGGATTGCCTTTGGTTTGGAGGAAAATGGTACCCGCCATCTTCCTCTTAATCAGACATCTTTGATTGATCCGCCCCTTTTCGCCTGCACACACACACTGACTGACATGCTCCGAAACACCTCTCCGACCCCGTCCTCCTTCTGTAATAGCTATAAAGATGTGTTCAGTCGTCACGCAGAGTGGNCCTCTCCGACCCCGTCCTCCTTCTGTAATAGCTATAAAGATGTGTTCAGTCGTCACGCAGAGTGGCGAGGACGACTGAAAGCTTGACAGGCCGACTCTCGGCCTTAATAGGCAAACACACATCGGCGGCTGACACATCGGCGCTATTTTGANCAGGCCGACTCTCGGCCTTAATAGGCAAACACACATCGGCGGCTGACACATCGGCGCTATTTTGAGCCAGGAAGTTGTGGGTTTGGAGATGAAAGACAAACAGCAAAGACAGGCTGGAGGGGAATCTTTCGCCGCTTGTCTGCTGCTTGTTGCTTCTATCTTAGATTCAAGCAGGACGTCAGAGGAAGGAGGATGATAATGCCTCCAGAGAATGTAGTGAAAGGGTGCAAGTACCATCTGGCCTTGGCTTCCCTCTATCCACCCATCACCCTCCTCTTCTTCCTCCTCCTCTTCCTCCTCCTTCCTCCGCTTCACACACAAGCAGATGTAACACACTGCCCACACTGTAAGAGAAGTAGTGTGTGTTTTCTGAGAGAATCCTGTTCCCCAGGACTCCAGGGTTTTCCAGGCAAACAAGTGGGCTTTCCACAGATTTCGGTGTGTGTGTGTGTGTGTGTGTGTGTGTGCTGGAGATATTTTTCATCCTCGCAGGCCTCAGGAAGTGGCGGTCTGGCCAGGGATCAGCAGTGCACCGTAGGCGACCCCTCTATGGGAGCAGTGTGTGGCCAGTGGAACGAGTCTCACAAGACACAAACACATAAATACACTAATGCACATGTGCACAAACATATTACACCCCGATCACCCTACGAACACACACACACACACACAACACCATCACTCTGACCACAAACTGAGTATCACATTACAACACCTCAAATCTCATCTGAATCCCTGCAGAGAACAGCAGAATATCTGATCCGGCAGAGGTTAGCCTGCGGCCTTGAATGGTGGAAAATCTCCATCTTAGTGGGAAGATGAAGAGATTTCCCTGTCACATAACTACACAAACATCTAATTACTTCTAAAATAAACATTTGACAAGTTTTTTTCACAGCAGTAAGAGATGTACAGTGGGAATGCTAAAGATGCATAAATAATTTCTGGTAATTCCAACTAGCAGCATGTTTTCTGGTGCTTTAACATCATGATTCAAGGCAAAACAAGGAACTATTGGTCAATATGACAAAAGTACATGGATTTTCTCATTATTGCTCCAGCTGTTTGTCTTCATCAGGGAATCAGAACCTGACAAGAACAGTATGAAAACAATCAAAGCACTACAATGTGAAAAAGTTAATAATAGGTTTTGAAAATATCCGGAAAAGCTGAAGTTTTGTGACTGTTTTCACTCAGCATGCACATTGGTGCTGCAGCAAAGGAGAGTAGAGGTGGATTTGGTTTTTTTGCATGTTAAAGCATTGCAAAGACCACAAGATAGAAATAAGATCATGGGAATCTGTACAATATGTCCCCTTTAAGCAGAAAAATAATGCTCAAACAAAGTTTTAAACTTCAAATGCATCTGTGATGTTTATTAACGGATTAACAAATGGTTCTAATTTCATCTAAAAATGCATCACAGCAGAAGAAATTGTTGCAGGAAAAAATAAAGAGAGAAAATTACCATAAAGAGACAGTGAAGGATATGTAAAAGAGTCAATAATAGTTATTACTCTGTATTGTTTGTACACACAGAACATTCAAAATGCATTCTCATGCCCTCATGCATCGTGGCTACAATAATTAAGATTATAAGGACTAATGATTAGTGCGAGATGGTGCATTCACAATATCACAATTGACATATTTAGAGTAAATGCTGCAGGGGTTAAAGCAACTCAATAACTTCATAGTTTTAAAATTAAATTGCAGTTTGATTGCTGAGACTCTCAGCAGAGCCTTAACATTGATATCACACAATTGATATTAATGAAAACATATGGAATGCAGCTACAGCGGCACATTCATCCGCTGCGAGCGTACGCGAGGCGTTCCATGCAAAATGAACCGAAGCCCGGCCAGCGCCTTCAAATTAAACACTATGATTTGTTTGCGGCGCAATGCATTCCACCTGATTGTGCGTTTGCTGGTGTGTGCAGAAGACGCGGCTAATGAGGCATTACTGGCGAGGGAAACCCAATCGATGGCACGCTGTCGCCAGGCAATGCTGATCAATTGTACTGTATTGACTACATTTCCCCCTCATTAGCTTCTATGAGGTGTGTGTATGTGGGGGAGGAGGGGGTGGAGGGGAGGGGTGGTGTGTGTTTAGGGTAAACACACTCAGGTGGCAGTGCAGGCCTGTGCCATGCCTCTGCTGTGCTACATAGGCTGGTAGCAGGCATGGGGGCACTGATTACTCTTATTAACACGGAGGGTGCCAGGCAGCGGTCCAAATGGCACTGGAGTGACTGTTAGCTCGCACACACGCGTGCTCACACATGGCATGCAAACACACACACATGCACGCGCACACAGGGCCCATTCAAGTAAGGCTTGAGCCAAAAGCGCCAGCTGAACCCTGCCGTTCAGCGCGATGTGTTGCCATGAGCTCAGGAGGAGATCTTTGTAGCGAGCTGTCGGAGTTTTAAAATCAAATATGTCCCCTCGTCTCTCTCTGAAGCCACTACTGATCCTAAAAAACACCTGCTTTTTGCCAAATCCCTTAAAGGAAGATTTCAATTGGACGCGGGTGATAAAGACAATGGATCCTCATTTGAATGTGTTAGGATTTTGAAGTACCTTTCCCTGCAGCTGACCGTTCAAAACCCGAGCCATGAACCACGATTAGAGGCTTTTTGGTTTGCAGCCAACTTCCTCAAAGTGCTTTCAACTCGGTGAATTCACAGTGGTCCGCTCCGCCTGGCAGACACCGAGCCAAGGTTCACGTATTCACATTGGTGTTGTTTATTGTGTTGATCTCTTTATCTGTTTTTATCTGGAGTGTTCATATCTGTTGGAGTTGTTCCTTCCTGATCTTTACTCAAACTTGAACAGCATAATTGGAATAGCTACAGAATTTCTGCATTATTTTTGCTTTAGGTGTAATATTGTTACACTCTCGTTTTGTTGTCAGTTTGTCAAATTATGTTTTATTTATCCTTTTACACCAGAACCATTCTGCAGATCTGATAAGCTGTTGAAATGAAATCTTTCCTGTCTCTTTCTTTGGATGACAGGTGATGAAAATTAGCCTACTTGTTAGCACCTAAAGGCTGTATGCCTATAAAGACAGAATGTTGAGACAGAAGTAATGCTGCAGCTCACATCCAGCTTATTTTGGGTTTGGAGTTTGCTTTTAAAGTATTTCAAAGGGGATGAATGTAGATTTACATGTTCTTATTTATTTTGAAGCCTTAGCAATGCTACTCTTCCTTACTGGCACACTGCTGTGCACACTGAGTGAAAATAGGCCCTTTTAGGGACTTTTTCCAACGTTGTCAGTAACATCTTGTGTATGCAGGTTGTATATACTGGGCTCAAACATGTAAAAATCACTAGTGTGGTCCTTTAAGGTTGGTCTGATTCTTGAAAGCAAAGCCATCTTATCATGTCAGAGTAGATATTTGTGATATAAATGTGTCAGTCCCTCTTTTTGCAGCCTATAGGATGCTGTGACGTTCCTCTGTGCCTCCTCCTTGTTGGAGCCTGTATCAGCAAAGCCCAGCTCCCCGACTGTAAGATGATTGGCTTCCACAGAACTTATTAAACATAATTGCAAACTAATTAGTACAGCGATGGCTTGGCACCTCCGTCTAGTGCCAGACACTCAATGTGGGTTTACAACATGCATTTAAATTTTACACTAATTACCAATCCCTGATTAATTCATGACTGGGGTGTGCTTTATAATAGTTATTAATAGGGCTGTATAGATTAGATTAGGAATTAATTTCCAAATAAAAACCTGGCATTACATGCATGGGGAAAGCCATGTGTTGTAGATCGACCTGCGCATGCTGATGTATGTGTTGTGTCAGAATGAATCGTGAAAGCACTTTGATTTAACAATCGGGTTTGCAGCAATTTGTATGAAATTGCTTGATCTAATGAGGATCTGCTTCAGAACGCTTGTCTAATGAGCGCTCGCGTTGAACTGAAACCACAATAATCCAGTGAGATATTTCCAATCCAACCCCACCTGCAAGCCAATTACATCAAGGGTTATTTCAAGCCGGATCGTATACAGTGTACGGCTCTGTCACCACGCCATCCTCAACCCTGGCTGGGGGGTCATTAGCAAGGAACCAAAAGGCCTTGTTGGATGGAGACCTGCGAGGTTCTCCATCTTGCTCTTGAGGGATTAATCCTGGCCCTCGCTCCTCATTCTGCTCTCCAGCAACTAATGGTCACAGCATGGACCCCACAATGCCTCCCTAATTTCTGCTAATTGAACAGTCATCAGCAGCCACAGGCCTTGGCTTGGATCGCGTGTGTGTGTGTTTGAGTATATGGATATAGATGTATGTGTGTGCATCTAACTGCACGTGCATCAGAGTGTGTTCGTTCTGCATCAAATGGCCTGGCACCCGTTCGGAGGGCACGCAGGGCACCGATGGCACAGGGAGATCATTAATTCGCCCTGCCTTTCTGCACGGCTTATTTTGATGTTTTTGTAATGAGCGCCTGCTAGGGCGGGTAAACAGCGAGACTCGTCGCGGCCCCTTTGATGTCAAATGATGTGAGAGGCGATGAGGGTGGAAGGATGTGGAGGAGCAGGTCTGAGGAAGGAGTGGATGCTGAGAGGCCCTGGAGAAGCAGCGAAGAGGAGGAGAAAACGCTTCCAGAGCGAGTCGAGCGTTGTTTCACTGATTTGCCTCATTCTCTATTCTCGAGGACGATCTTTTGAGTGGTTTCCAAAAATCATATTTTCAAGCCTAAAAAACATAAAATCACTTTTAATCCTTCTTATTATTGCTTTGTTGTTATTTATCAAAATAGATGTTTGAGATATGAATATGGCAGCCATCCAGCCCTCTTTTTAGGCTGGTTTCTAGTCAGCTTTAGTCAAAAAATAGACTAGATACCTTACTAAGACCAATTAAAGAACCATTATCGCTTTTATTAAAAAGTCTAATAAATTAGTTTTACAAGATTGGATCATTTTAATATAATATTTTGAGATTTTCTTGTTTTTGCAGTACAACATCACAATTATTCTGTATACATTATCATATTTACCTATATTTAACTGTCAGCTAACCCTTTCTGATGGAGAATAATGTACTGTTCTTTCCACATTTTCAATGCAACACTGATTTCCTCTTGGGGCGTTTAATTATAGTTGAACAGGGCAAAACAAAAACTTTCACAGTAAAGTCAATGTTCTCTGTAAAACTGCAATGTGTACTTCCAAACTAGCAAACAACTCTTCAAGTAAGCAGCTTCGGGTAAAGCAATAATGATTTCTTAGAGTGGGAGATTGAACATTTTCTAACGTTAAATTTCTTTTTTTCCATTCTGCCCCAGACTGGCTTCAACGTCTCCATCGAGTTTAATTTTAGGGAGTACAGAATGTGATCAGCATTCTCCAAATAACACATTCATCTTTTTTTCAAGACATTTGGCTCTTGATTCTAACATTCCCACTCCTTCCACTAGTGTCTTTTCTATACATTCCCCTCTTTCTCCTTGCATAATTAGACCCCTCCTCCTCAGTTTACCTGCGTGGCGTGCCCAGACCCCAGCCGAGGGTGACAGTCTCAGCCAAACGATGAGCTGTTATTATGTAAATGCTTTCTGACTGATACTGGCTGCTGACAGCACAGTAATGATCATTTTCATGATTGGGAAACCTCAGAGAAGTGACCAGGTGTTAGCACGTCTTTACGCGTGATGAAAGACCCCGCACGGTAAACACAACTCTCAGCCTTTTCCCTTGTTGTCATAATTTAACCTTGAGCAACTTCATTTCAGAAACACTCAAGGCTACAAAGTTGCTGGCGTTTTATTTCATGGTTTTATTTCATATGCAGTACGACTGTAGAAACCGCCTTTGCATTGACCTTGAATGTGCAGTAGCGGTGTCGGCAACTTTCCGGAACATTCCTTCCCTCTATAAATGGGACATAGCACTAAGTTGCTTATAATACACTAAAAATGAGCAAAAATAACCAAAAGCATTTTCATCCCCTTTAACTTTTTGTTCAGAATTGTAGCAAAGTTTGCAAAAGTAATTGAGCCTTGGATTCAAAAAAAAAAAAAAAAAAAAGGAACTTCTTATTTCATGACTCTTAAACGAGATGCTTCAGATACACATGATGATATTGTTGCTGCCTTCCTGTGGGCTGAGATCTGTTTTTAATTGATTTTCTGTAAATAAAACTTAGGAGCAAAGGCCTAGCGTGTGCATCAAAGTGCATCTCTACTGGTGTGTATTTGTCCATGTCTTCATTAGTGTGTGTGTGTGTGTGTGTGTGTGTGTGTGGGCCCATGTGGTTGCAATGACTCACTCTCCCTAGAGCCTGACCCCTGCGCTGCCCACACATGCAAACGCAGAGAGAAGCCTGATGCTAGCTTTGTGCTTTCTCATCTGCTGACCTCTGACCCCTGCCAGCAGCCTCTCCGGCGCAGAGCCGAGCCGTATTAACCTGGACCTCTTCTGTTTCCAAGCGCAGTCGTCCATCCGCATAACAACCGTAGCCGGCGAATTCGTCGCACCGCCGCTCCCCACCATCACGCAGGGTGGATGTGTAATAATACATGCATGCTCACACCGCAAATCGGATCCTCGCCGCCGTACACTTCTGTGGGGAGATCAGAGAAGAAGAGGGGGAGGGCGGGGGGCGCTGATGAATATGAGAAAGACACAGAAGGGGGGGGTGAAAAAAGAGAGAGAGAGAGGTAGTGTTGTAGATGAGGTGTGCTCATATTCTTCACTTCGTTGGGTCTCATCATTCGCCAGCACGGGTGTTAGCATATCCGTGATTCATTTAGAAGCACCTCAGCACAGCGCAGGGAAATTACCCAGCATGCCTACAAAACGTCCATCGTGTTTGCTCTTTCCAAGAAACAGATTCGCCAAAAGAGCCCAGATCATCAGACACAACGCCACCTGGAGTCTCTTTGGAGCGGCGTAGCCACGGCTCGCCATCCTCATCCATCGCCAGTAAACACCCATGAAACCGCGCTCTTTGTNCGGCGTAGCCACGGCTCGCCATCCTCATCCATCGCCAGTAAACACCCATGAAACCGCGCTCTTTGTGGGCCTGCTACCTTGATACCATCCGTTATCCTGGAAACGCACCTTCGCCTGAACACAAGTACAAACACATACTCGTACAGTACACACTCACTCTCAAGTCCAGGCTGGTATTTATGAAGTTGCCCGCCTGCCTGTCTCTCTGCAGCCCGGGCGAATGATTTTCTTTGAGTGCTGTAACTATCATGTCACACCATGTTGTCATTATAGTGATTGCCGGCGGCCCTGATAACCTCCCCGCGGTGATTTGTACCATTGAGGAGTAGTTTCATTTTTCTCTCTCTGTACTCCCTCTCTCCTGCTCTCCTCTCATCTTGATTGCGGCGGCTCCCATCAGTACCTTTGTCTTGTTTGTAGTCGTGGTGAAAGAGATCTCTCCTCTGTGCGCAACATTTCATCTGCCAGCCGAGGAGGGATGCGACTCCATCATCCTCCGCGCTTTTCGTCATCTTCCACCCCCACCTCCTCTTGTTGCTCCTTCCTCCCCTCCTCCCTAAACTCTTTACCCTGTACCCCACATTCCTCCTGTCTTTCTCTGGATCCCCTTTCATTTCACAGAAAGCATCAGCCATCTTCTGGCATGACACGGCTCGCCATCAGCACTGTTTACCGTCCGCCTTTGATAGAGGAATCAGCTCTCCCCTCCCTCTTTCTCTCCTTCTTTTTCTTTGTTTTCTTGCTCCTTTATTTCTGCCTCTCTCCCACCCCCTTTTCACGTAAGTTGTCATTTGTTGCCCATTGTCTCGGTGGTATTTAGTGGCGGGGAGATTAGGCAGCTGTGAATGGACTGCAGCTGTCTGTGCTGGATTAGGGGAGTTTAATCAAAGTATTTTCTAATGCGCCTCGTAATGATGATCCATAGGGACGGAGGCTCTTTAACAGATAATGATAGCTAGGCTGGCTGCCGGAGATGACTCGCTTGGAAGCGCCACAGTCGCCGTCTTATCCTTGCTTTATATAGGCCTGGCTTTGCTTTATGGATGTGCTATGTAAGAGTCAGCCAATCCCGAAATACAAAATAAAAGCACTTAGTTGAGATGCAGTGAGATGGAAAGTTTTGTTTGGACTATTTTGTTTTTATGGTTAAAAGTCACTTTAGTGTTCTGACACAAAATTTGTCTTTGTGCGAGCGTGATAACAGCGGAAACAGGTGTTGATTGGCCCCTTCCAGTTACAACTCTGGTGTTAATTATATGCCTGCTTCACTTGACACAACCAAACTATTGTTTGTGGGCTTTTCTGTCTGGACTTGGCGTTGCTCGGTGTGTGCGGGGTGTTCTTACAGAGCAGATGATTTCATAAGCCACGCAGTCCTTCTGCGGATATGTTAGATTTTTCTTTTGGCTCATTTGGAGGTAACCTTCATCAGCACAAAACACAAATTAAATCCCTCAAACAATTTGGCATTTGTGCTTATTTATTGTGGATGATTGTTTCCTTTAATTTAGAAATCTATAAACATGGCAAACATGTCAAACTCTCCAGCACTTCTTGAACTGAATCCCAGTCCAGCTGAACTACTTAGCACTTTCTCAGACAGTGAAGAGCTAAGTCCATGTGGTGATGTATCGTTTGATAGTTTTGATTAGTATTCATTCATTTTTCTTTGATGATGACAGTCTCATCATGTTCATCCTCATGCAAACCTGCTTAGTCACGTTAAACCCAGACATGACATCATTCATCTTGAATTCTGGCCAGAAATTAGTCACGAGAGTGCAAAAAGTTGTCACATGTCAAAATGTAAACTCAGTTTTTGATGACGTGACTCATTTTTTAACTGTCAGAGAGCTTTGCTTACAGTTTAGCCTGTCAGTTGTCTTTTTTTAATCCCTGCTGGAGCAGAATTTTCTTAAAATCAGTCAAATGAGCAGCAGCATGAATGGAAATGTGGAAGAATTAGTCGTGTTGCTTGTCATGCAGGCCAGTCCAGGAAGCACCAGCCTTTACACTGAAGGGCTGGTTAGAAGTAGTATGCAGTATGAAATCAGTACACACACATTCACACTCCTCCACTTCCTGAACTGGGTGAACTGGGTGAAATTGCACCCCAACAGTGCCAGCATATGGAGCTTATCATCCCACAGCCAGCTGACTTCATTTACAACTTTATTACTCATCATTACAGCTAAAGACAGCCTGTCTGTAGCAATGGGAATGAAACTGCCTTAGATACGCTCTATTAGCAAAGGTTTTTGTCTTAAAGGACCAGACCAGTGATTTTGCATGTTTAAGCCCAATAAATACGACCAACATATATGTTACATTACTGCAGCATTTACAAAAATATAACACCGTATTTTAGTTTTCCTGTTAATCAAAATATAATGTTCAGGTGATAAATCCACTTTAAAATTCAATATTTTGCCTGCTACATCCAAATTTAGACGAGACAGCCATTTTTTATTTCTCAGTAAAAGCCGTCTTCTCTTGGGACTATATTCCCTGGCGGAAACATACATTTTCTTCTCTGCATCTCCGTAATTTAATAGGCTTTGGGTTCACTGTGATGGATTACTTATCTCAAGGACGTTTTAAGTCTCTGCAAGTCCATTTTAAAAACGTACATCTAATATTTACTGCCCCAGCAGTATGTTTTGGGAAATGCTTGGTTGTATATATTGGCTCAAACATGCAAAACCACCAGTATGATCCTTTAACATATTTGGGAGGCATGACAAAATGTTGTTTTACCCTTATGTGACCTAATTTTTGCACCTTAGCCACACTGAGATGTGTGTGTTTCCAGCAGTATTTTCAATAATAATCTGAAAATACATGGTTAGCTTTGAATGTACAAGCAAGTGGTGAGTGTGTATGTGTGTGTACTCCCAGAGTGTGTTTCTTCCTGGTACATCTACGCATTTGCAGCTTTAACAAGCAACAGAGAAGAAGTAAGCAGTGGTGGAATTCTCCTCCGCTCTGCCTTCTCTGCAGCAGCTCTAGTGTGTTGACAGTGCATCGCAACGTGTCTCAAAGAAACGGCGTGCGTGCAAAGGAAGTGGCGGGGAGCTGGCGTGTCTGGCGCTAAACTCACAGCAGAGCACGTCGTGTTGTGATATGACCCGCCGCTGACACACGGATGATGGAAGACAAAAAACACACTGAGACGAGAGAGAGGGAGAGTATCTTTTCAACTCCGATGTTGCCTCCCAAATAATGAGAAGGAAGGCAGAAAGAGAGAGAGAGAGAGAGAGAGAGAGAGAGAGAGAGAGAGAGANGAGAGAGAGAGGGAGAGGGAGAGGAAGGAGAGATGAAGGGAAGCCGCCTCTCCGTGGCTTCCTCCACCCTCCCATACGCATGGAGGCCCCATGCTGCTCAAGACAGATGCTGGGGGAAACAGCCTGCACGTTGCTACTGTGGCTTGTTTCTCAATCAGAGGCTTAGCTCAGCACCTCACACACACACACACACACACTATCACACACTTACACTCTCACACACAGGAGCTGGCACAAAGATTAAATCTGCGTGCACACACACACTCGCTCCCACACATCCTGATAATTTCCATTGAGATGTGAGATTAGGTGTGCTGTAGCTCCACCTGTTCTTTGCCATAACAGGTGTGTGTGATAATGATTTCACCTCTGATGAGCCGCACAGCGTCTCCTCCAACTATCGCTTTCTACTTCCTGTCTTACATTTGTGTTTGCGTCACGTTTGATCCAGTAATCTGTGCAAATGCTGTGTATTTGCCAGAAAACTGCAACGCGTACGCTAGGATTTGTATCCCATGAGCCAGCAGATGGTCTGGTGTCAAAGGTCAGTGTTTGGCAGCGAGGTGGCAGCCATCTTTAGGAGGGTCAATCTGTGTGTTCAATAAGCCGCAGACCTGGCGAGTGTGTAAAATTGATTCAGTCTTCAATGGCTCGCCGCTGGGATCCAGTCTCCCGCAGCTCGCCTCTTGTCTTTGTTATCAGCGCTAAGCTAACGTACAAACTGGACACTGTGTATTTCATGTGAGGAGTTCCATTTTGGGAGATTGTACTTTTATTTCAGAGAGATAATGTACTTTTTTACTTCATTACTCCAGTTATCTGCGTGTTATAGTAACTCTTCAGGGTCTAAAATATGAATAAAATCATTTTTAAAAATCACAAATAGTTTCTGATATCACTAATATCTATTTTCATTATTCTCTTCCTTCCTTCTTTCTGTCCTTCCCTCTTTGTTTTTCCTTTCCTTGCTTCTTTTCCTCCCTTCCTACTTTATGTTCTTATTTTTCCTTGTCTTCCCATCTTTCCTTACTTTCCTTCTCCAAATAATCTGAAAGATGAAAAGTGAGGTGATACGTAGATAAATGAGATACGTCCAGTTACTTATGTATGTGTGAAGGTTCCACGATGTCCCCATTGTGGTATTGGATATGGATAGGTCAAAGGTCAAAATGTGGTTATCTAAGAGGAAATACAGTATTGTGTGTTCTGCTAATGACAGATGCCATAGATAGATGATGATGATGGTGATGATGATGGACCAGTCTATATTCTGGATGCTCAGACTGTACGTCCAGCTGAATTGCAGCGTTTTACCACAATGCAACACTCATCCTCCTCGTTTCCTGTAGGATGAGCAGAAATAACAAGGTGGCGGCTGCCTTCCTCACACTGACCCGCCGTCCTCTCCGTGATTCTCTGAATAGAACCAGACAAAGCCTTTGCGTCGGTGGATGTTTGCAGACTCAAAAATAATCTCTCACTGTGATCTGGCATCAAAAATGGTGTCAGGACTGCTCTGCTTTATCTCTGTGAGAAGACGTCTGCGCCCACTTCTGACTTTCTGGCTCTCGATAGCTTCGTCTGCATTGATCGATGGACCGGCGATGCTTCCTGGAAGTACATTCGCAAAGGAGAATGACTTTTTTTCAGACTGTAGCCTTGGTGATATACATTATAGGAGTAAGTGTGTGTGGAGTATGATTCTGGCGCTGCCTCATTACTGCAGGATTACATGTGCATCCATCGTGAGGGGGGCCTCAATCACGCCAGCCCTCCACTCCTCTAATTCACCGAATGATGTAATTATCCTTCTCTGTCTGCCTCACACCTCGCAGACATTCTCTCAAACACAAAAACATTCACACTCACACTCGCAGGTACTTTCTCCGCCACACACACTCTGGCAAAGAGAGAGAGCGAGGGCCACTCTTGGACAAAAGACGAGCATTTTGCGCCTTTGACATGATCTCCCCTCCCCACAGTGGACGAGGGCCCACAAAGCCTGCTGGTGAATGGGGGTCAGCTGCAGCCTGGCCCCTGGGAGCCTCCCGTCGAGCCTTTTAATGAATGTCATTTTCTTGCATTAACCACCCCGATTGTTGGATAATGGCCTCCCAACAATAACATTTAACCAATTCCCCTGTCTTTTGGGCTGGCTCATTTGGGCCATGGCGGGGGGTGGTAATTGATTGTGTAATTCCAATCAGAGCTGTAAACAGATTGGAGGTTCCTTCAGAGCCCACCGTGCGCACCCCCATGTCCCACGCAAACACACACATATCTGTCCACCCCTCCCTCCTTCACTATACATCAGATGACATCAAATGAGCTTGAAAAATGAGGTTTTATTCTTTAAAGGAAACTGGGAAACAAGAGTGAAATTTTTTTTTTTGAAGTCTTCCACATGGCTTCTGCATGACCTCAGCTCAGTTGTGTGCAAACATGCTCCATTGCCTATTCTTGTACACGCACACACACTTCCCTGCTCTTCTTTTTTTCACACATTGATTATAATTCTGTCTCATCTCTTCTACGGAGACTTCGGCGCTGGCTGAGGAGGAGGTGAGGGGTTAACTGCACTCGCCAATTTAGATTTACTGTGAGACAAACACTGGTGGTGATGGTGGTAACGGTGGGGGTGGCGGAGGTGGAGGGGAGATACATGTCGTCTCCATGGAGATAAGGGGCAACAGCACAATGCATGCATGTGAATGTGTGTGCACGTGCTCAGGTGCTCATTTCAAGACTAGTCCAACTAATTGTCACCAGAAAGCTATTTATTGTCTAATTGGTGCTAACAGGAAATGCTGTAGACGTTTGTGTGTGTATGTGTGTGTGTGTCTAGCATCTATCTATCGTGAGGCTTCCTTCAAGTTGTTGCGCAAATTTTCAGTTGCAAATTCAAGTCATATTACGCAAATAATAAATAAAATCCTGCAAACTGTGTGATAACAGTGATCTTATAAGTTGATAGCATGTCAGATTGTAGGATATCAGGCTTGATGCTCGTCAGATTGTGCGATGAATGTCTAGTGAATCATTGTGCTACAACGTGCTTAACATTGGTCCCTAACAGAAGTCAAATTTGACAGATTTTGGTTTCTGACTCTGCCAAAATTTTGGTCGCATGAAGGCCAAAATTGTTGGCTCTTCCTCGTCTTCTCCTCAACATGCCTGGTCTACTTCCATTCATCTTTTCCTACATTTCCCAGAATGCTTTGTGTGTGAACTTGTTGCTGCTGGCTGCTCAATAATCGCATCATTATTGACAACAAGCAACCCTGTCTTGTCTTTGCAGTGCATTATGGTCTATTGAGGCAAGAAATTGTACATTTACCTCTTCCTTGACAAATTTCTCACCATATAAATGCTAAATGATCCATGATAAATCCAACAAATCATTGCTCTTTCTTTGGGGTAATAATCGCCGTAGATCATTGAGTTTGGTTGAGATATGTTCTTTAAAACGTCCTTACAGGTGCATGCATGATGTCATTCAGCCAATTAGACATTTAGCCAATTTGTTTCCCGACATGTTTCCGGTAGCTTTAGCTTGTCGTTTTAGGGCAGATTCATCAGATGCTTGTACTGTACAACTACATCCTGCCAAAGTTAAAGGGAAACATGGAGATTCCTCACAGGGTAACACGTTTCCTCCACCGTTCCATCGTCACAAAGACAGATACAGTACAGGAACGATCAGCAAAAAAAAAAAAGAACAACCAATCAACTTCTCCTCACTCCTCCATTTGAAGATGATTATGTTATTTTATCACGCCTCAAAGACTTGATGTGAGTCTGAAGATTTATACCAGGGCCCAGTCTGCTGATGCTTAGCTGGATCTGGGCTCATTTCAGCCTCTGCCTCCCTTCATCTTTCTGCTGACTTGGTGCGATCTGAGGAGAGTGAGTAAATCTAATATAAAGGCGTTATTGATTTGCAGGTCCTTAATCACTTTGATTTTGCCCAGTTTTCACTGACCCCCACTGCAGCTCCGGGCTCCCCAGGGGTGCGCCTTCATGATGGCGGACAGGCAAACGCTCGGAGGCAAATGCAATTTTTCTCCGATGCCAAAGAGATTTAGAAATCCTATCATCAATCATCTCATCACTAATATATATACATGTGGTGTGGCGATCGATAGGGATTTTTTATTCAGCTCATCAGTGTGTAGAGGAACTTTATGCAAGAGCGTGGTGTGTGTGTGTGTGGATGCAGCGGCAGCAAAGACGATTAACTATTAAACTCTTAGTTGTGCTATATGTTGGGAAACTTTTATGCCCGTCGGGCTGATAAAACATTTTCAGAACTTAATGAATAAACCTGAAGATTCCCTTAAAAAGCTAAAATTAGCTCATATTTTAAACATGCAAGACTTGTCAGCACAACGTGACCAAATAGCGAGATTTAGCATTCTGAGATAACAGAAGAAGTTTAATTAAAATGCACATTGACTGCATAATAAATGATTTCAGCAAAACCATTTGATTGACACCTGTTTGTCCCAGAAATATAAATATATAAATATTTCATAACAAGCACTTTTACTTTTGATACTGCAGTAAATGTTGACTTTACTTTTACTTAAATGTCCTTTCTGAATGCATGATTTACTTGTAATGGTATACTTGTGCAAGCAGTGTGAGTACTTCTTCACCACAGACTGAAACACACATCACACACTACTCTGTGTGTGTGTGTGTGTGTGTGTGTCACTTGGTAAACAATGCTAATTAAGAGAGACAGTGGGNCTCTGTGTGTGTGTGTGTGTGTGTGTGTCACTTGGTAAACAATGCTAATTAAGAGAGACAGTGGGATTGCCTCGGTGACCCGTCTCCCCCGTCCGTGTTTGTTTGTTTTTATTGTTCATGCTAATTAGGCTTAATCCCCTGTTCTGTCGCTGTGGAATCTGACCAGCGCTGGGTGTCCGTGCCGCAGCCAATCAGGTGCGGCGATATTGTGGGGTGGAAATGTGGAGTTGTTTGAGGGGGGTAGTGGGGTGATTTCTGTGTGGGTACAAAAGCAGCATAAGATTATAGCTGGACTGGTGTGTGTGTGTGTGTGTGTGTGTGTGTGTGT
>VXCM01000665.1:0-175266 GCA_014773175.1 Lucifuga dentata
TAGATGGAGGCAGATGATTCGCGGTGGTGACCCCTGAAGGGAAAGCCGAAAGGAAAAGAAGAAGATCTGTTGTTTTCATTCTAAACAAACCTGGAAAAAGGTAACATCTGAATAAGGTCTCAAATATCCAAACTAGCTACGGTGCATTTGTGTTGTTGGACACGACTCAAAGGAATCAGACACGTACCAGCCTGAGTCCTGTTGCAAGGTATTTGACTTCCTGGTTGATGAAGCAGCTGAGCTGGAGTTGGCTTTCCTTTCCCTTGACCGGCTCCTCGTCTTCAGACTCTGTGCATTTCATACTGGACGGGAGTTAAGAAAAAGCCTACCGTTCATGTGGACACAATCGTGATACTCCAAGCTCCTCTGTGACGCTTTTACGAGTCAAACCACAGTAAACTAAGAAGCATTACAGAGTTGCAACATCAACAGCAACAAACTGCAAGGATACGTAGTTTCAAACTCCACCCCGAAATACTGATCGATTAAGTTTTTCTTTGTGGAGGCCAAGGCAGTTCCACTCTGAGAGTCGGTCTGAATGTTGACAAAGATGGAAGGTGTTATTTTTCAGCTGTTAATGCTCGATCCATTATCAGCTCGATCCATTATCAAACATCACACATAAAAAGTCGTGATTACCTCCATGGGCGTCTCCAGCTCTAGTGGCTCCAACTTTTGCTGAAGGACTCTGATAATCTGCAGCCAGCATTCATTGGCATCCTGAGAGAACAGAAAAATAAAAATAATGCCAGGAAAGAATGAAGAATATATAACTACAAACCACAAGTTTTGATTAAAGGACTATACCTGTAATTTTGTATCTTTGATCCTAATAAATACTACCTGCATACATGTTACGTTACTACCAACCACCTTCCAAAACATAAAATCGTATCTTAGCTTTAGTGTTATTTTAACAAATCCCCTAATCTTTCAAAATTAAATGTTTGAGTGACACACCCACCACAAATTTCAATGTTTTTCCTGCTAACACTGACACACAATTATAGCAGGCAAGGTTATTTTAATTTCTTGGTAAAAGTTTTTTTCTCCTGGGACTATATTCCCTGACAGAAAACATACATTTTCTTCCATGTAGCTTCGTGTTGGATCGGTTAAATTAAGCTACTTTGACCAAAAAACTTAACAGACATTGTGTTTGCTGTGATGGATTTTTTATCTCAAGCATGTTTCAAGTCTCTACAGGTTGAGTTTATAGGGTACTAGAATGAACTGAAACCAATGGCTGTCTGGAAAGTAGAAAAAACAATTCTAATATTTACTGCTCCGGTAGCATGTTTTGGAAACTGGCTGCCAGTAATGTAACCTGTATGCGTATTTATCGGACCGGTACGGTCATTTAAATCAGTGGCATTAAGTTGGTGTAGTTAACACAGCGCCACCTTCAGGATACTCTGCTGTAGCAAGGAGATTCTCACCTGCTGCATGTATTGTCCCTGGTCTCCCTTTTCTGCAAACTGTGGAAAGGCCATATGAAGGAACTGCAGCAAAATAATGGGTGGAAAGCTGGACGAGGTTTTCTCCATGGTCTCATACAAGTCACGAAGGGCTGACAGGACAAAGAGAACGTACACTGTTTTTTTTTTTTTTANTTTTTTTTTTTTTCATAAGTTTAAAACATTAATGTCTACAGGTGATTTCAAAATTCACAATCTTTCATCAGCGTTAAAATTCCCTCCAACCTGCTGTGATGTACTGAGATGGAGCATTTTCCCCTGAAGGTCGCAGAGCACCTGAATACCTGGCGGCGAGAAAGATGATTTCAAATCCACGAAATCAAAAAAGTCAGTATTCGATGGTCATCCAAAGTTTACGGTGATATTTTATTAAAACCTGGTAATTGCAGGCAAACGCACCTTCTGAGGGCAGTCTTGAGCTCCGGCACAGAGCGCAGACACTGCACGGTTGCGTTCATATAGCAGGTGTTGCCCAAGTTTGTCAACCCACAGGGCAGCTCCATCTGTGAGGGACAGATCAGAAAGAGTAAGTGTCATATCTACAAGTATCCAGGTAAAACACTGATTACCATACTTGTATTATTTCTATAGTTTGATCTGTTGTTCCTCATCAGACTAGAAATAAGCCAACATACTGATTTGTTTTTACATTGAGCTAACTACTTTTTCCTTTTAAATATTAAATCTTGGCCACTCGTATCATCCATCGCTAATAAGATGGACACCCACTGTTGGAAAAACTTGAAACTTTTTTCCTTTGCAAATTTTGTCTGGTTAGCTTTTTTTTTTTTTTTTTANTTTTTTTTTTTTTTTTGCAAATTCTGTTTACAGGTTGAATTCAACTATTCAGGTGCTGAATATGTACAACAATGAAGAACTGCAAAGCATCAGCAAAGCTTTACATTTGTTTGGATCACAGACAACCAATCAGCTCCTCGCATTCCATTTGAAATATGACTCTTCCATGAGCACTAAGACTTTCCTGATGGAAAGCATGATGTGGACCACTTCTCCAAAGAGAAAACTACTGCCTAGGAGGTGCTGAGCCATAAGGCACGAATGCTTCAAATATTAAGAAATATCACTTAGATTATCATTTTTATTGTAATCTTCAAAACAAAATCAATAAATTGATGTAAATTCCTTATAATAACCTTACTCACTGCAGCTTAAATTTCAGCAAGTGTAATTCTCCACAAAGGCTTAAGTAACAAAGACATCAGTAGCTGATGCTCTCAAAGGGGATTACATATTCAGTGTGTTGTGTTTTCTCCTTGTCGACTGGAAAAATGAGAAAAATCAATAACCACCAGAACATGCAGCCAGCAGTATGGTGGTTATGGTTTCCTTCAGTCTTACTTACTGCTGAGGCCAGCTGCTCCTCAGTCATGTCCTCTACAAACTTGGGCCGGTCTGCAGGCTCTTCAGGAAGGGCATCTGCTGAACCCATCATCAACAGTGTCATTCCCTAAAAGACCACAAATACATCTTCAGTCAGATGTTCTTGTATTACATAGTATAATAGCATTACAGTGACTGAGTTATTTCAGCTTCTCTTTTTGTAATTTTGTTTGTTTTTTGTTTCTTGGTGTTTATGTCATGGTCGGTATTGATTTTGTGGACTGGAAGCTGTGAGGATCCTTCTCAGTCCACCAATGTACATTACAGCAGGTGGACAAGGCCTGCAGCAATTCAAAGGCAGCTGAGAAATGGAGTTTGGAGGATAGAACAAGACTGTCCTTTGCTGTTCTCCGTAGCCCACAATCCACTGTGTGCACTGCTCAATCATTCAATCAAGCAAACCTTGTCAACTCCTTAAGATGGGAATGACCATGTGATCTCATCATGTATGTAACCTTCATTTGTATTTAAATGGTCACTCATCTGTAATAAATATATAACTTGAACAAGAATAGCCAATGAAAAAGCTACTGTAAGTAAATAATGTTCATTTTAACAGTTTGGATATGTTGTTAATCACAGGACAGTGAAGGAAAATATTAGATGTACTGATATATTTTCTGTTAACCTGAGACACTATTTGCCAGATGTCCACTGTGTTGAAGTGAAACATCAGCGCTCACATCACATACTTGTGCATCATGAAAATGTCCACTGTTCCAAAAGGTATGCTGGTTATGGACAACATACTGCTGATTAACTTTGAAATGTCTGACTTTATAACTTGAGGAGGATCCCAACAATGCACTATTAGTTTAGGTTTCTGTGAGCAAGATCTCATTCCCAAAAGAGCCTCCGATTCAGGTGAATCCTCAGGTCCCTCTACCCGAATTGAAATAGAGCTGTGTCTTATCAAGACCCTCTTGAAAATGAGATGATGCATTTGAAGACTCATCTCATAAATATTCAATCTAAACTTACTTTCAGTAATATTTGCTCTAATTACAATAATACAGCTCTTCAAGCAAACAACACACTAATTCTTTTGTACTTCGTAGCAAAGTTCAAATACTCACATTTTTCAGTTTAATGTTTCCCCACTCGTCATCCTGGAACGAAGACCAGACAGACTTTAAAACATTATTAAAATCCTACAGAAGTGTTTGTGGCACACACACTCCAGACCCAGCGGTTGTTTTATTTATACTCATACCTTCAGAGTGCCTCCCTTCACCATGACCTTCTGTCTGTCTGGCTGAACTCCTGTTAGGGCAAAGAGCTGAGCCTTGAAAACCATGGGAGGCTCCTCAGTGTTCAGCTCTACTGCATCAAACTTCTCCTTGCCCCATTTCACATTTACTGAAACAGAGGAACAGCACATCAGGGCCACATGTTAGTGTGGAAATCACCACAACTTTGTCATGTGACACATCGTGGTGTTATAAACACACGATTCAGCAGTGACAAAGCTAGAAGCGTGAAATGAAAACTAATAACAGAGCCCTTTGACAGCATATTTGATGATACAACCTAATTCATGAGCCACTTTCCAAACCAAGATAATGACAATGTGTCGATAAAACGGTAAACTAATCTCCTTTAGTAAGCTAAGTAAGTTTAATATTGTAAGCTATAGTAAGTTTAATAGTAAGCTGCAGCTGTGTTAAACAGCTCCAAAAACTGTACACTCATTTGGCTAACCTGCTAACCTGGGTAGCAAATGAGTATACAGCTTCTGATTACAGCAAAAGAAAACAGCGATTCAATGAATTTCACACCAGACATGTAAACAGCTTAAACCGTCGAAAAAGCGATCAAAGTGCAGACGCTGCAATGATAAACAGTGGCTTTAAATAAGTAAACTGCCTACTTCACTGGGTAACTTAGCTAGCTGTTAGCGACAGTTGCTTTGTAGGCAGGCAGACAGCTAACTCTAAACACATCCTGCTAAAAAATAACAGAGTTAGAGTGGTATAGCTGTGTAAATATAGTTCTATAACACTACTAGACAGAAAACTTCACCAATGGCCTAACAAAGCTTACAGACTGCTAACTCACGTCAGCATGCTAACAGCCTATCATGCTAATGCTAGCTAACATTAAGCTAACATGCTAAAAGTAATTCACTGTACTTAACACATGTATTGTTTTGTGCTTTTATTATTATTATCCCACAGAAAGGCATATGCCGTTTTATAATANAACACATGTATTGTTTTGTGCTTTTATTATTATTATCCCACAGAAAGGCATATGCCGTTTTATAATAATGCCATACCTGTAAACACCGGCATATTTGGCCACCTTTTGTTCCTTGAAGTCTTGTTTTTCAGTCCGGTGGGGCGCGAATGAAGAGTTGCTCGTTTTCAGTCTGAACTTCATTCAAACAGAATGACGCTGCAACACGCTGGGCAAGGATCGATCCGCTCTGACATCTGCTAGCCATCCTGGTGAAGAAGAAAAAAAAAAAAAAAAAAAAAAAAAAAAAAAAANCACACACACACACACACACCTACACACCTCTATCATACTCATTCGATGCAATATCAAATGTCAAAAATTTCCAATTTTAATTTGGATTTCATTTGTAAACTAAATTTTGCACTGCAAACAGTTTTGTTTAGATATTTCGGCTTTTCTAGAAAATTCCTGATTGTATTAGAAACAAAAATTGAAACATGTACTGCAATATTTTTCACTTGTTTGAAAACAAAAATAAGACTTAATAAAATTACGGTATTTTATAGTGATTTTTGCAGTTTTTGCAGTGTTTGTCCCTAATGTGCTGCATAATATTTTTACAGCAAAAATTATTTTCAGATGGATAAAAAGGCACTTAGCCTCTACATTTGGCAGTTTTCTATATTTGTCAATTTTTTTTTTTTGTTAAATTTTTATGTACAGAGCAGATTTTCTTTTACTAAACTTCCACACATATTTTTTTCAAGACAGACTTGATTAGTGCTCAGAATCAGCACTTCCAGTACGTCAGTTGAGGGTCAAATACAACAGACTAATTCCAGTTGGACTCTGAGCCTGAGAGTAACCTGAGTGCATTTTTATCAACAAAAAAAAAAAAAAAANAAAAAAAAAAAGAAGAAAACAAGGAGTGATAAAGATATGTTTATTGACATATCCATCAGTGCGGGCTCCAATGCAATTAAAACATGCAATTTATCCAAGACAAGAGTAGATCATCGTTCCAGTGCTTTTTCAACTGAACAAAAAAGTTTTAAAATAAAAGATTATTGCGGAGGTATTCCTTAATCCTTATGTCTCTCTCATTATATACACAGTGGGGGGGTNTTTGCATTAACGGGACATTACCATATTAGAGTAACAACTTGTAACTGTTAATAAGGATGTTCACCGACACAGGTAGCCTTGGTTTTGGTACATCATCCCGAAATTTGTCATATCATAACGGAGTCTGGGAAATTTGTTTTGACATGCTAACTCTGTTGCAATGTGTCCTTTAAGAGGTAATCTAATATATATATTTTTATATACTCAAACTGGAGAAAGAAAGTTCCAATAAAACCACAAATGTGGCATTTGCTTTAAAAAATAAATGATGGAAGAGTTAAGATTTGTCTTGTTTTGGAGAAAAACACAAATAGATATGGCAGTAAAATCAATATCCAAACATTAAGGCACTAGGTGGGCCAAATGCTACACCTGTTTAGTCTTCTACAAATAATTTACAATTCAAACAGTGCAGTTTTACATTTGTTAACTTAATGTTTTCCTTTTGAACCATTTATCTATGAATCAATGTAAGGCAATACATTACAAAAAATAACAATACAAGAAAAAAAAATATTACAGAAACAATGTACCAAATAAACACAGAAAAAAATGAATTAACTTTTAGGACTCCTATATGCCATTACAATGGAATTTCCTTATGGCTTGGAGCAATAAAAATAATTATAATAATAATAAAAATAATGCATAGATTTAAATGATGATCTTGCATGCTCCTCACTCAATACTCAACACATCTAATACTCATTTCCCAAAACTCTATTCCAACCCTGATAACTGACCTGCAGAGTAATAAGAGAGGCAAAAAGGCCAGTTATTTGATGAAGGCATCAGTCATGTTTTAACTGGAAACAGAAGTATGCTTGCATTTAGCTTGATTATCTGTCAAGTGAGGAAAGAAATGATAAAAATACATTTTCATCTTCCACCCCTGAGACACACCCATTTGCTGTATATCTGCAATCTCTGTACGACAGTACCTTAAATCCACAACACACTCACAGGAGTCCCAGCAAAACCCCCTTTTACCTTCCAAATTCCATCGTAACTGTCATATAAAATGAAACACTGTATGTCTCATGACCTGAGCCCCCCCCTTTCTTGCCTTTGTCCAGGTCCATCATTATGTTCAAGATGAGTGTGCCATCTTCTGGTAGAAATGGAGAGCTGCAAGTGTGTGCTTGATGATCGCTTCTTGTATCTGTGGAGGTTAACAGGCCCTCTCAATGTCCGTGATGCTTCGTGTCTAACACATGTTGCAGTTTTCCAGCGCTGATAATTTAATGATTTATTTTTTCCAAACAGAATTTTGCATGTTTTACGAGTTACTCCGTTTTTGAGGATGGGGGGGGGAGGGAGGAGGAAAAATAAGAGTCCAAAAAGTAAAAAATAAATCCAACGGTTCAGATGGTTAGCTGGAAGAAATAACAGAGAGAGGGGTGTTTGGTAAAAGAAAAGACTCTTTAACTTGGTTAGTACCCAATCTAAGTCAACACAAAAGAGGAAAAAGCCTGTATAGAGACACTTCAACACCAAGTACGCCTTTGCCACGTTCAACAGGTAATCCTTAATGTGGACCTGACTGGAAGAGTTAGTTACAGACCCAAATAACATTAGTGCCAATTAGAAAATGAGAGTCCCATGTAACTAAAAAGAGCCCAGGAGTCGACCAACCAACTAATCAACCAAGAAGTGTCTCACGTTAGAACAACCCATTAACACGGTTAATAAATAGTTTAGGGAAAGTCTAAAGCATCAACACTTTCTGAAGAAGCTGCTGTCAACAAGTGCTGGATGTTGTGTCTGCTGCTTGGAGGCTGGACTGCGCTCTGCTACAACACAGGAGACAAAGAGCACGTCATGCGTCTTACTCCACCACATCTCAGCCCATCAGAGGAGATCAAACAAGACTTCTGACTGCAGCAGACCCGACAACGCCCTAAAACACTGTCATCATATGCCAGTCTGCAGCTACATGACAATTGCTTTGTTAGGAAAAGACAGATTATTCCTACACTGCCAGAGTAAAACAAAATATATAGAAATGACTTAAAAGCCCAAATATGCGGCTGAAATTGTCAAGTTACCTTGGCTTTCCTGTAATGCTTTTAGGGTTCTTGCGGAAGGATTGGTTGGGTCCAGAGCGAGTGGACATGGTACGAGGTGAGGCTCTAGAAAATGTGGATGGTGGGGTCTTGGGGATCTTCTTTCCCAGATGGCCAATCCACTTCTTCTGCTCATCTTGTGTCAGGGCCAGCAGGAGCATGTCCCGGGCAGAGGTCACATCGTAGTTTACTGTGGGGGCAGGGTGAGATAGGGTGTTGCAGATTTTTTTTTAAAAAGAGCATGGCTGACAAATATGACCTCAGATAATCTGTCTGAAATTTGCATCCTTAATAAAGAATGCAAGATTCACGTTTAGTTAATAATAAAGGCTTTAATTTGCCACGTGGCTCAAATTCTGTTGTGCTCTACTGGCCAAATTTATGACCTTCATGAATATACTGAAACAGCCATCTTCAACAGTATTTTGTGGCAGATACAGCCTTATAGATTTAGCTTAAAGAGCAGTAAAATTATAATATGCACTATGTGTGCTATGCAATCTTCATTTCTTATTACAAAGGTGCCTTTTCCATCCAAGCAAATTTTATAGAATGGCCCAGTTTCATCCAAATGCTGCTTACTAAACTTTGGGGCAAATTTTGCTGATGGTGGTACAGAAACAGAATTTGAATACTTTTTTTTTTTTTTTAAACTTCTAAAGACTCATTTGAACAACGCAAACATTTACGCAGTCTAATAAATTTGAGATGAGGGCATCAACATCTACTGCAAACTGCCTCAACAGACGTGCAAAGTTGTAATAGCTTCTCTTCTTTAAAAATATGGCAATCAAACAGACATTTTAATAGCTTAGTCACCCGCTACCTTTGCAAGGAGCGATAACATCCTCCTTTTTGTCGAGGTGGTCCTTGTGGCACTTGACATGGCAGCGGCGACACTCCAGAGCTGGTGGAGGCTTAAAGACGTGCCACAGGGGCTTGGCGCAGGCCTCACAGTTGGAAGGGAAGTGATATAGTGTGGGAATGAACTCGTGGCCTTTGTGCGGGAGGCAATTGGTCTTGTCGCCTTGAGGGACTGTCTCCATGTCTGCTTCCTTCCTGCACTCCCCTTCGTTGGCATAGAGGATCTGAACACAGCCACAAAAACAAAAAAAAAAGAAAACACTTTGTTAGAAGCCGTCTTAAGGCCAAGCAAAGAATCCAACTTAACAGTTTATCAAATGTGCTTAGGATGAGGCATAGCTGAACGACTGTGTGAAAATATTGAGAAAATTTTTCAAAACAGGAAAGAAGCCTCCAACCTGGAATATCCTGGGAATCTCCTCTGTCTCAGCTCGGTACACATCTCCTTGTGTGACGGGTCTGACATGAAACAGTTTGCTATGCGGAACGGCACAAATTTGGCAATTACACATCAGCAACACCACAACCACTAATAAACCATCAAGACGGCTTAATCATGGAATCTGTGACAGCGTTGATGACAAATGTAGAAATGAAGCGACGTAATGATCCACGGTTCATAAAGCAGATGAGAGGAAGAGTAAATACTTACTCTATATCTAGTACCATTGAGGGGTTGGATTGTTCCTTGTCCTGTTCATCATTGTAGAACAGAATCTTCTTACTGCTCACCACCACATACTGCACATATTAAAAAGACAGTGAGAGGAAAACTGATGCTGCCCGCAAAGAGTTTGGCAGCATATCTAAACAAACTGTAAAAACTGTTTAACACAATGCAGGTGAAAAGAAGAAATTCCAAATTAACACGACATACCTGCTTCTTCCATCCGTATCGCTTAATGTTAGCACGATTAGGAATGGACAGCCAACCCTCCAATCTGGATTCTGAGAAGCAGCCCACGTGTAAAAAAAGAAAAAAAAAAAAAAAANAAAAAAAAAAAAAAAGGGTTACAAATCCACAAATGCTCTCAAGACACTCTGGGAAACTGCCATGCAGTGATTCAATCCAAAGTCAACTGGGAAAACAAAACAGTTAAGCTGCTTTAAAACACTAGGGGAACTCCTCGGGGAGTTTTGCTGGGGTTAAGCTAAATGCACCGGAGTAGGTGACAAGAAATGATTTCAGATATCTCCATGCTGTTACTTCACACTCCTCATGCAGGAGGAAGATTAAGATTACACAAGACATGTGCAAGTCCTTTTTTTCAGCACGTTAGAGAGCGTGGAACGTTTAAGATTTGACTGTTTTAAAGTCTAGAAAAAGATCCACTTAGAAACAGTTTAGTAGGACTTAGCAAGGATTTTCTCTAAATTCATTATGAGCTTGATCACTCACTCCCTTCAAAGAAATAAAAAAAAAAAAAAANAAAAAAAAAAAAAAAACTGTTCTGCTAGTCACCTGCAGGATATATAGGGATAAAATAATAACTACATTTCAAGTGCATGCAGCAGGAACAGCAGAATCTGAAGGACCACTGATGTGAAATTGTGAGGAATGTCTTCCTTTCCACACGAGCAGCACTTCTGCATGAACATGCTGAGAAAATAATAAGTGCTTTAGTTGTTGAAGCACACAAGGCCAGGACTTAAAAATGGGTGTGTTCACTTTCGAGACAGGTTTTGAAAGGTGCTGAGAGTGATGTGGTAACGTAGCGAGAGTGCAGGTCTGGTATGATGGTGACTGGAATCTAATGCAGCTACTTTGTCTTTAGAGGACTCGTGATGTGAAGCAAATTCACTGAAAAACATCACATTTAATCCCGTGAATGTTAGTCTGTATTTTTGGTCAGACTGCTAGTTTACATATTTTAAAATACATTTCTACTCCCCACTCTTTCAGGCTTCTTTCAAAAGTGTTGGATTCCATTAACAGAGATGACTTTCTCACCTCTGGCAAAAAGAATACTTAAAATCAAGAGCAAATAGATCAACACACACAGCACCAGCAGTAAGCATAAAGGAGCTCCGTCAGTCAGTTACTCACAGAGGGAAAGGAATAGAAGTTACAAAGATTAGAGGAGCAAGGAGAACCAACTGGACATGAGGGAATAAACAGAAAAGGATTTAACCTCACACAGTGTAAAACACACCTACAGCCAAGAAACTATGTGCAATCATTCTGTGTTTGAGAATGTGACTCAGGTTCCTTAGTTTTAACTGTTGCATACAGAGTTAATATTTATGAAGCTTGGATGAAGTTTGTCCACATAAAACCCATCAAAATCCAGTAAAGCGCAGTATCAACACACAAAAATGTATCTGTACTGCAGAAATCTTACTCAGTGCTTATTTGACATACATGTCAAGAGATGGAAATACAGAAAATACAAAAGAAGTAGAGGCTTAATTTGAGAAGATAGTGGTTAAACTGTATCAACCCAAATATATTATTAAATAAATTATACATATTTTGTATAACTGGTATTTAAAAACAAAAGCTGTGAAAGTAATAATGTCAACTCCAGTAAAACGAGTTATAATCATGTCCTGCTACCTTCTTAACATATGATCCTGTTAATAGCACAGACCACACAAACCTGCACTACCAGTTTCTTCAAATAGGTATTGAATTAAACAAACAGGAAAGTTTCATATAGTATATCATTAAATATAACAACAGTGCACACATTGTACAGCATTATAAAAAGTATTAAAAAGACCAAATAAAATCTTTTTTTTTTAATGATCAGGTGAAGAAAATGACAGTTGAACTACTCTATCAACCGCAAGATTCAAATGTATATAATGGTATTCATTTTTTTTTTTTTTTTTTTTTTTTGCCAAACTGTTTGTAGCTGGTGTGAAATGTGATTTAAACTGCAAATGTTAAGGTAAAAACTAGGCAATTACAAAATTATTATTTTCAATAATATATAATAAATACAATGGGGTCCAAAAGTCTGAGACCACATTGAAAATCTGTGATGTTTTCCATGTAAATCTGGAAATAATCAGAAAGTCTGACATCACAAGAAGCTCTTTGGAACATTGTCAGATCATGCTGGGATAACTTGACTCATCAGGTTTTGCACAAACTTGTGGAGTCCATGTCAGCTCGAGTGATGCTGTCATTAAAGCAAAATACGAAGATATTCTGAAATTCATTTACATTTTTCAAAGACTCAAATTTTCACTCAAATTGCTAAGATGATACTGTCATTTGTAATGGAAAATTTGGTATTAAATTCAAAAAGAATGCAAAACAGAAGTATTTTCACAGCAGTCTCAGACTTTTGGACCCCCACTGTGCGTGCGTGCGTGCGTGTGTGTGTGTGCACATTTTATTTATTTATTTATTTCTGAGCTTTGTTACTGCACCTCCTGTGTTTCAGACTAGCATGGCTTTAGTGACGCTGCCTTGCAGAGTGACAGCAGCAGCAGAGTGTAGCTGGGCTGCTGGCGATCGTACCTGCGATGTTGCTGTCCGTTTCATCCGTCTGCAAGCTGGTGACACTGGAGTTGTCCATGCGCTGCTGTAGGTCATTCAGTTTCTCTCTGAGCTGCTCGATGTCACTCTCTTTGCTGTCCAGCTGCATCTGCAGCTCGGTGCGATATGTACATTCTTCTGCCAGTTGCTGTTAGGAAAAATCCAGGGAATTGGATTAAAAATAAGGAAAAGTCAAAATATACAGGGATCCCTAGAGATTCTTCTTTTTTTCTTAAACCTGTATTGTCTTTAAAAAAAATCTGAGCCACCATCTTGCATTTAACATGGGGGCTAAAGCAGTTAGCATTTCTCCCTCTTCTGTGGGGCTACAACACTTTTATGAAGTTGCAAAAAGTGATATATCACAGCTTTTCTTCTGCTATGAAAAAGCACATTTTTGATTTACTGATTTCATCCCTTTAAACATCTCATCATGCAATTTATTTGTTTTATTTGCATGAGCTACCGTATATACTCAAGTATAAGCCAATCTCGTGTATAAGCTGATCCCCTGATTTTGACCTGCAAATTTAGATTTTTAAAGAAATTTGTATATAAGCCTGATGTTGTTCCATCAATTTATTTGTTTAGCAAATTACCTGTTTTTCTGGGTATTGTTATAGTATTCTTCTGATTATCTGAAAATAATCCATGTACTGGTAAGCATGATATTTATTTCAGTAGCTGATTACCATAACTGACCAATCACAACAGCGCTTACTGGCTGTCGCAAAATGTGCTGGATAAGATGTTCTGTCAGGAAATATCTCATTCTAAGGTATGATTTAAACTATTTTCCATGGGTAGTATNATAAGATGTTCTGTCAGGAAATATCTCATTCTAAGGTATGATTTAAACTATTTTCCATGGGTAGTATTTGTATTGCCACACCTGGAAATTTTGTTCTCTGGGATCAAATTTGAATTTCTCGTGTATAAGCCGACCCCCCCCCCCCNCCCCCCCCCCCGATTTGTGTTGTGCAATTTGGTAATAAAAACCTGGCTTATACGAGAGTATATACACGGTACTCTTCTTTACAGCTGATGGATGTAAATTAAGTTTGCATGTGTTACATTAAATTAGAGCTCCTTAATGAAACAACTTAATTAGTCCGTACAGCCAGTTTAGCAGTGCAATGCTGCTTGTAATGAGGTAATGAATTTACTTGCTGATCAGACGTCCAGCATGTTAATGATTTAGTAAATGTTTATCTGGGTGATGAAGTTAGAGGCATAATGAACGTGGATTTTTAACTGTGTTTTAATCAATATTTAGCAGCAAGTCAATTCAAGATGCAATGAAGTATTTCTATTTGTTGAGTACAGTAACTGACAAGATGCAGTAAGCATGTAACATGTTCTGTTTATCTTGATGGGAGGGATGAATAGCTTGGAACAAACAGCCTATTATGTAATTGTGCACCCACTGCCAACACTGTGCCACAGTTTCTGTCACTCACCGCCTGCATCTCGCTCAACTCCTTCTGGTACTTGATGGCCATATGGTTAAACTTCTCCTTCTCTTGGTTAAGTTCCAGTTGAAGCTTGCGGTTCTCCTTCTCCTTCTTCCTCAGGTCGGCAGTGCTGCCCTTCTTCTTCTGGTCCAGCTTCATGTCTTTGCGATTCATGATTTCTGCCAGCTTGTTCACCGCCTGACGGATTGAGACACAGATAAACACAATCATCGTCCACTCTTTCAGTAGGTGCAGTAAGTTTTTGCACAGATCTTTAAAAGACAAAATAAAGTCTGACTGAACAGTTTACCTGAGTCTTCAGTGTGCGCTCTGTGTTGAGGACCTTCTCATAGTTGGCCTTGATTGTATTTGCAATCTCTTCCTTCTGAGCTGCGTACTCTGGAAAGGAAAAACACTCGGCTTGTACAAAGCAGCAAAATGAGCACATCAGAGATGGCATGTTGCTCAGCAGAGACACAGTACCTTCCTCCTGAGTACGGAGCTTTTCATTTAACTCAGTTTTCTCTTTGCTGAGATTCTCCACATCTTTGGTAAGAGTTTTATTGGATTCTTCAAGCTGCAGATATATTTGCAAATAATTTAAGTTTAAAGCAAAAACAAATGCGACATAGCTTACTGAATATACAGGACAGTTTCTGAATGCGGAGCTGAATAATAACTTTGTGTTGGTATGCTCACCCGTGCAACTGTAGCTTCCTTTTCCCCCATCTCCTGCTTATGTCTAGTTGTTGCTTTCTTGTTTTCCTGGCTGAGCTCAAAGTACTGCTCCTCCTGAAGCGCCCGGGCGAGCTGCTCTGACTCGGCCTTGGTGACCGTCAGATCCAGCTGAGCAGACAGGGAGTCCCTTTGTCCCAAATAAAACAAATGTAACAATATAATTTGTCACTGCAGCACTTACCAGACAGAAAACAATTTCAAATAATCCCCATCTGTCCTGTGTAACACCTTTTTATTTTTCAAACAGTTTTTCATGTTTAGATCTCACAATAAAACAATACAAAAAAATAAAAATAAAATTTATCAAAGTGAGTAAGCATTGATGAATAATCATTAGCCCTGAGGCCTTCTACAGGTTTGCTGTATGAATGAACAGCATTTATCTCTCATCTCTTACCTTTCACTGCACAACTCCTGCACCTTTTTATGAGCATCTTGTACCTGCCGGTTCTTTTCCTCAATCTCCTCTTTGAGTTCCTTAACCTGAGTTTTATAAAGCGTCTGTGGGAGGACATGCAGTTTAGTGGCTTTCAGACTGGACAAGGAGAAGAAGATACTGAGAGAGTGAGAAGCAATATTCAAATATGTACAGAAAAATACTGTTCGGCCTCAAGTTGGTCCTGAAGTTCCCTCATCTGTCCCTCGTTGCCCCTATACTGCCTGGTAGACACACAAACAAAGGACATTAAGTACTTCATTTTCTTTTCTCCATTAAACCTGAGTTATCTAAGCAAGGCAAAACACCCAGTTTTAGTCAGGCCCTTTATTAAAATTGCAAATCATGAGCTGCGGCACTAGTCACAGAGGCAGCCAGGATTAGTAATGGAGTGGAGGGAGTCTGGATTAAGCCTAATCCTGTGGGGTAAACGCTGTCGCAAAACAGCTTTGGCTAGTCACCCTTTAAGCAGGAATAACAGCACTTATTTGAGAACAGCAGGCAATTATAGGGCCATTTACTCCTTGACTTCCAAAGAGCATTACCGACTCGTACGGAAGAAACAGCTAATTGGAATTTCAGGCTGGAGTTTCTGCCATTGTTTAACAGTAGAATTGTCTGGTACAGTGTCCAAAGTAGCCTTTTGTGGGCACAAACAAAATAATAGAGCCCAAGTAACACCAATCAGAGGTACGTATTTGTTGACTTTGACTTTAGATTGCAATTACAGTTGATAAAAAAAATTTAAAAACTCTTAAATAATCATTTTTACAGACAGCAGCACAAATAAAATGATGTTTCATGGTTATTCAGCTATTGAACTGAAAAAAGACTGATGGCTGATTCTCACTTGGTCAGCTGTGCCAGCTGGAACTCCAGCGAGCGTTTGCTCTCTAGTACTGCGTTGATCTCCTGTTTGAGCTGTTTCTCTGAACACCTGAAGCGGTCGACCTCCTGGGTGCGACTCTTCAGGTCGTTCTGGGCCAGGATGCGTTTGCTCGACTCCTGTTCCAACTGTATCCGCAGCGTCTTCACCTGGAAAAGGGAGGCATCGAGGTGTTCAGCAAAAACATTTTCATTAATAGCAGGACTGATAGGAGACAAAGGAGAGAGGTGAGAGAGGTTTTAGTAGCACTGTAATTTCAGGGTAAAGTCATGACTGCATTGCGAGTCATTTTCACTTACTTCATCTTCCAGCCTTTCCTTCTGTTTCATCAGCTGCTCCATCTTCTGCACAGACTGCTTCAGGTCAAACTCCAGCATGGAGCACTGCTTCTCCACCTCCACTACCCGGCTCTCCGCTCGCATCCTCGCCCCGTTCTCCTCCGACATCTTCTGCTGAACAGCTGAGAGCAGGAACAAAGTAAGAGGAAATCCCTTATTCTACTGAAAAATGACACAATATCAAGCAAACCAAACATCTTATATAAGACGGTCACTTGCTGGCAACCTGGTAAACCTGAATTAACACTGGAACAATGTGTTGCTAATGTCCTTAATCCATTTGTCCAACACACACCAACTCTGACAGTTCTATTCCATATTCAATAACTATACAAGGAAATGGAGGAATAAAAGTAGTATGGAGTAGTATGGTAAGGAGTATGTCTGAAAATATGTGACAACATCTCAGTGTCTGAAAAGTAAACTTAAAATTTAAAACAGATTTTCATTTTAAGCCTGTAAGATCTTTGATGGTGACAACAGCAATTGGCCAGCAGTCCAGTTTGTTTTCAGTGAGTCTTTCTATGCCCATGAGTCAAGCTGGATCTTCTGCAGTCTTATGTGGCAACACTATAAGTCACACCGTATAGAAAGCAAATGTGCATGAGTTGGACAGACTCCTGCAGATTTTACACTTCACGTATGTGCACAAGTGGAAAACAGACTGCATGTTAAAGGAGCAAGGCATATATACTGAGCTGCAATGTATCAGATATCTGGCTTGCAGGTGCTCTTTGGTTTAAATGTTAGTGTATCCATTTAGTGGGATAAGCATGGTCAATGCTTTTGGTTTGAACTAGTTAAAAAAAAAAGTCAATAAATCAATAGTGCTGAGGAAAAATGATGATGTAGGAGGTGAATGAGCACAAACAACTGAACAATGTGCACCTCTGTTAAGATGTAGCCCACACATCTGAAAATAATAAACTCAAAATTAAGTTACACATGTCCACCTGTACCAGTTTTTGTTTTTTTTTAGTTATTTAATAGTGAAAGGCAAAAACTGGAGTCCAGCTTTCAATATGCAATGAGGCAATGTACTGACATGCCAAGCATACTGCACTCCTTGAATTCCTCCATCCTAAACAACACCTGGAGTCTAATCAGATGGATCTGATATAGAGAGGTGAATGGAAAAAAGAGCAGAGCATCAAGAGGTGATGGGGTGAGAAAGACAGTAAAGACAGGGATGCAAAAGAAGAGTTGTAGAAGGAAAAAGCAAGGGAAAGGGGGAAACGAAGAAATAAAAGGAAGAAAGCAAAAAAAAAAAAAAAAAAAAGTGAGGAAAAAGTCAAGAGTGGATTTGGGCGTGCTCTGACACAGGACTGGCATACCATGCGTGGCAGCTGACTTGGCTTCCTCAATGGACTCATATTTGTCAGTGAGCTGCGCCCGCGTCACCCTGTGCTCTGTCTGCTCCTGCTCCAGTCGCTGCTGCAAGGTTTTCAGCTTGTAGGTCAGATCTATCTCCAGGCTATTCTTTTCCTGTGGGAAAACATACAGTAAGCTCAAAGGACCATACCGACCATTTTGCATGTTTGAGCCTAATATATTCAATTTTCATATACGTAATGTTACTGACAATCATTTCCCAAAGCATATGACTGGAACGGTGAATTAAAAATTTTTTTTCCTACCTTCCAGACCGCCATTGGTTTCAGTTCATTCTGGTACACTATTAAAATCAACTTGTTGGTACTTGAAACATTCTTGGGATCAGTAATCCATCATCACAAACAACATGTATATTCAGGTTTTTTTCAAAGTTACATCATTTTAGTATTTAAGTGCAATAAAAAACACAAAGTGAATTCATGTCTCCACCGGGGAATATAGTCCCAAAAGAAGACCTGCATTTATCAAAAAATTTAAATAACCGTGACTTCATAAGGCTGCGTAACTATTAGCAGACGAAACACCGATTTTTAAGGTGGGTGTAACGCCTGAATATTTGATTTTGAAAGATTAAGATATTTGCAAAATATCAGGAAAGCTGAAATACAGTTTTATCCTTTGGGAAATGGTTGGTCAGGAAGGATAACATGTATGAAAATTGAATATGTTAGGCTCAAACATGCAAAATGGTGTATGGTCCTTTAACATGTAACTATTCATATAAGTGTGATTAGAGGTCAGAGCCACTCGCAAAATTTGGCCTGTATAGATGGGGGAGCAAACGTGGTTACATCCCACATAGACAAAACAGCCTTCAGTTAGTTTCTAGATCTGCCATTTCTTATGTAATGTCACAAAAGATGCTGTCTATGCACATTATGTATCATGTGATGTCTGAGGCCAAAGGTCAAATTCCTTCCTGCACGCACATTTGGTGAATAATGATGAGTGCTTGTTGTGGTTGTATACCTTCTCCAGGTTATTGCTCCTCTCCTGGGCCTGTTTGCGTTCTGCCTCCACTTTGGAAAGGCTATGCTTCAAGTTTTTGTTGTCTTCTTGCAGTCCTGCCATCCTTGCTGAAAATGAAAGAACAAAACAGTCACTATTATAGTGTTTGTGATTGTAAAGCCTATTTTATTATGGCTATTCACAGATTTCACAGTCTGTAATGTGCACAAGTTACACCACAAAAACCTTTTCCTTAATACTGGTCATGTATTTGATTTTTAGAGAATCATCATGCATTCCCTCCAATCCACCACCTCCTGCAATGACTTTAAATGCCCTTTCCCTCTAAAATCTTAGCCGCCCGACAGACTAATTAAAAAAGCTAAGTCCACAGCTCGTGCCTGGGCATGTGTCACATCAGTGATGCATGTAAGCCATGGATGGCAATAGCTGACTGCGCATGGAATTTCTGCAGCTGTCTCGCAACATCTTAAAAGAGTGTGAAATTATTGGTCTTAAATTATGATTTGAAATTATAATGAGATTCAGATGTTCAAAATTCTATGAGGTTGATAAATTTCTAGCTGGTTTTTGCATCTCCTCGTGAGTCTGTATGCTAAGATAACTGCTTTGTAAACATTTCTGTCTCATGTGCAAGTCATCAAAACATTTTTTAAAAGACTACATAAAGAGTGCTTTGGTTACAGATTCTTTAAAAAAAAAAAAAAAAAAATTATATAAAATCATAAAAGGGAGTTTTCAATTTTTTTAAGCGTTGGAACCCCTGTATTTAAAACAGACATGTACAGCAGTTTGTGTGTCATGTCGGTGATATTGGGCACCTTGCAGTTCTCTGATCTCCTCAGAACCCTGACTGTAGTTCCTCCTCTCTGAGTCCAGGGTGCTCTGAAGAAGCAGGAGCTCCTTCCCCAGCTGGGCCTTCTCTGCGTCTGCTGCACGGCTCCTCTCCTGTAGCTCGCGGTTCAGGCTCTCCAGCTGGCTCATTGATTTGCCCATCTCTGTGTGACTCTTCCTCAGTCGTGCTGCTGTATCTGACTCCGCCCGCAGCAAGTCGTTGGCCTCTTCCAGCTGTCAAATGACATTATCCCAACACATTGTAATGAGCTATGCGCAAGTACCACAGTATATAATAATTAATAATAAATCACCATATATTGCTACACTGATCATTTCTAAATTATTGGAAGTTAATTCATTGCACGTTATTCTGTTTTCCTGCCATCAAGCATTCTTCATGTGCAGCACAATATGACATTGCACTGACAGTGTGCGGCAGACGGAAAACCAGATGTTCTGTTCATTTCAATGAGAGAACCACGGAAAGCTCCACCACTGCTCGCTGTGAGAGTCGCACGCCGCGCACTCAGACGTGCTGGATGAGCCGGATGTTGATTTATTCTTGGGTCAAAGATGGAAAGCGAGAGGATTGTTCTTTAGGTGCAGACGCACCCAGTTTTGTACAAGAAAACAGTCTGAAATAACCCCTGAATTTCTCTTCTTCCATCCTAAGTCCTTGAAATAGCCCAATGGAATTCTCCCAGCAATTTGTGCTCCAGCAAAATGGTTTCATCCCATTTTGTAGCTGTGGGTCTTTTTTGTCAGTTCTTTCAACAAGCATATAAAACAACCAGAGCCAGAGTTGTTTTTATATAGCATTGTGCAAAATGCTGAAATGCTACTGCATCTTCCAATATTGAATTATATCCTGCCAAATTACCATGACAACATTTCCATGTCTACCATCGTTGTCTACCACAGCAGGACTGATTTTCTACTGTCAGCATGTAAATCTCACATTAACCTTTAAAAATTCCCACCCACTATTAAAGATTAATATTCAGTTAACACAGAACTAATATCTCAACCATAACTTTCCATTCCAACAAATTACAAAGTGTATGAATTTTTGAGTGTGTGTTTCTACTGTATACCTTCTCTTCTTATCAGGTATACAGTAGAAACAGTATACCTGATTCTGCAGCTGAACAATCTTGTCATTTGAGGCCTGAGAGTTCTGGCTGATCTTCCTCATATCCTCAAGCTGCTCCTTTAAAGTCGACACTAGAAATAATCACACAGCATTTGGATTAGTAAAGGCATTTGTGCACCTCTTTCACACCCAAACACCATAGCAGTGAGCAAGATGAAAAGTAATGCTGGGATAGCCAGTAATTTGGGACATACAGTTATACCAGACCAAATAATGCTAAGAAGATGAGGGAGTATGCAAATGTCTAAATGACCAGTTCACACCGGAATTATACTTTAACTGTGATATGTGTGAATCATGCTTCAGCAACACCTCCTCATCTTTTACCCTCATTCTCCAGATTGCGTCTCTTCTCTGCCTCTTGGTCAGCTTTTCTTTGGTATTCGGTGAATCTGTGCTGCAGCATCATCTTGTCCTTCTCCAGCAGAGATGTGTTGGCTTCTAGACTCTTCCTGAGGTTTGCCTGTGCAAGTAAAAACAACAAAGTTATGTCAGGCAGGAACAAACCAATAAACCAATCCCTAATCCTGACCCTGACTTAAAGTAATAATTTATTCATGTGCATTGTTTAATGCTGACATCTCAGTTTTTGAATGTGTCAGCAAAATGTACATGGCTTAAGTATTGGTTAAGTTTCTGTTTTTTTTTTAATGGATCTACAATTAAAGTATCAAACAACATTATTTTATAATTTGTCCATAAATTAAACTGCAGGAAAAACAGTGGAAGAATTTAACCTCTTCATCTAATTCTTTCATGATCTTGTCAATCTTCGTGTTTGAGGTCCTGAGGAAAGAACAGAAAAAAGAAATATTTAATAAATAAATAAATTAATGAATATTTCTCAGAAAAATAAGTTTAATTTGAATAATTAAAAAATATCATGCACATTGTAGCATGTGTTTAAACCAAATTATTAATGCCATCTTTGTATATTGATGGAGTAAGCATTTTACTTTCTGACATATGAATAAATGCTCTGCCCCATACCTGCATTTCTGCTCTAATTCATCCTTCAGCTGCATCTCACTGTGGAGCTGCTCCTCCAGCTGGTAAATCCTTTTCTGCAAGTTCTCCAGCTGAATACAAACACGAAAAAAAATAAGAGGTTACATCGAGATAACACATATACACATTAAAGAGGGTAAATTCACAGGACAGATGGAGAAGTCATGCATACTCTAAAATCTATAAAATTTGTTATTTCAAAAATCTTCTACTCACGTGGCTCTTGTCTTCCTTGGTGGAGCTGCTTCGTTTGTCACTGGTTTTTGTGCTGCAGCTGCGCAGAAAGCTGCAGACAGAACACAAGCGTTTTTATCATCATATCGAATCACAGTTGATCAACTCATAGATCTGGTCGCTGTAAAAAAACAAAAAAGTCCCACTATGTCTCTACAGAATGGAGCAGTCAATTTCAAGGCATAAAAGCAGTGTTAACATGTCTAGGAATGTTTGTTCAAAAATTAGCTGTTCACCAAAATAATGCTGTGTTTCTGTACAACTAACCTGTACAGCCCTGTTACAGCCAGCTTTCTGCAATAACCGCTTTTCTAAATTGTTATGTAAACAAGAAATCGTTTCCTTTCTGCTTAATAGATTGGGAGAAATCTATTAATTAAATTTCTGCAGGACAAACCAAATTTCTTGCCCATATATAATCTTAACCAGTTTCTAATGGGGTTTTAACACTTGCATGTACACACGTATGAGACAAAGGCCCAGGATGAGAAAAACACCACAATAACAGCAATGCAGCAGGATGACAGGAAAGACTTACCTGTGCCTACACTAAAATAATGAAATCCAAAGTCACATTTAAGTTAGTTACACATTATAATATCCATCCATAAGATGGATTCATCTACTTTTTAAAGACACTGACTAAATGCTCCATAATGTCTTACACTTTGTAATGAAGAGGACAACTTTTTTTTAATATGGAAATATATAGACAGCTGTAGACATGGACAGTGAACAATATAAGAGGAGAAAAGCAACAGCCTCACAGACTTACTGATGGCTGCTGTAATAAGTGAAGCCAACAAAGGGGAGTTGGTTGCCCACAAAGGCCTTTGGAGTGGGAAAAGTCTCCTCTTCTCCCCGATCCTCCTCAATATCATCAAAGTTACTGGTGTCAACGTCACTGCTGAGTTCAGGCACGACCGGTGCAGCCGCTGAACATGGCAGAACAGATGAAAGCCTCACAACAATATAATACAAGTAGTGTCAACGCAATCCTTTAAGTGTCATATACCGTGTGTAAAGCATTATTTCTTAATATCACATTCAAATTTAAATTTCATTTTGGAAAAGTGGTATCCATATAATAGGAATACTGGAAACTTATTAAGAAACCAAAGTTTCATATATGTAACCACAGTATCTGCACTGTAAACGGTTGATAAGATGAAATGCGCTACAGACGTTTCACTAAAAATGACATGGATAACAAATGTAGCTACTGATGCAAACTTTACTGCAAACTGCATTTTTGTCAATTCGATTAGTTGATTTATCTTCAACAGCCCAATAAATAACAATAATTAGCTGGAGAACTAAAAAAAAAATGGCAAAAAACCTTGCTACATTTTTGTTAAATTTATTTATTTCAGTATCAGCCACTTTCTCCCATGTCACTTTCAGCCTATAATGAAGGAAAAATGTTCTCAACATTAAACATAATATTGCAAAAGTAGATATTTTATTTTCTCTGTAATCTGCAAGAGTTACAGAGTTTTATGGATCACAGATCTTTTTTGAAACCCTCTTCAAAATAAAAAAAAACAAAAAAACAAAAAAACAATCAATTAGGTAGCAGAGCTGGACAGGCAGAGGAACCAGAGATGGCCAACACCAAACTGCTGAAAGTCAATTAATATAAATCTACTAAAGAACTGACTATAGCTACTGGTTTTAGCCTGACATTACTAATCTCTCCCGCTGCAGCATCAATCCCACCGCATTTATTTGCTTTCCCATTACTGGACTCAAAAATGCTGTTCAGCCAATTATGATAAATTACATTTAGTTTTGGAAAAGATATTGAAAGTATGGCTCATCTACAGACTTTCCTGCAAATGCCCACAGTAGGTCAAATGGAAAACAAGATGTTTGACCAATTGCAGCACCAGTGACCAAACTCTGCCAAAGGAAAAGAGAAATGTGAAAAGGTCATCGCAAAGCAACAATACTCTTACTCTCTCTGATATTGTCCCATGTCCACTGGTCATTTTTGAAGAAGGGATGCCTCTTGATTTCATCTACACCATTCCGGCCAAGACGAACCTCCCTGTAAAGGTCAGGAGAGACGGACTTAGTTTAATCTTTTCATCACTTCAGCAGTTTTCTGTGTGTGATTTTCATGAGACACATGCATGTCAGTTGAACACAGAAGCTCCTTAATAAATATCTTAAAGTGGAGTGGCCTTCTATTGTATCTGTTTGTATTGTATCCCCTTCACCCACCTTAAATTCCCTTTAAAAATTAGGATCCCAATCTGACCTTAATAAATGGACCCTTGTCTTATTGAAAACTTTCTTGTGGACCTTTAAGATTTGTACATGAGTACCCCAGCTATACATGGTCTGATCTAACCTGTCAGTTAAGAAAGCACAGATGAGATTCTTGGCGTCATTGGAGATGTCGCTGTCATCAGGAAAGGTCAGCGCATTCTTGTGGTTCATAATTTTACTATACGTCCCCACCAGTGAATCTGCATAGAAGGGAGTGTCGCCTGTTTACAAGACAAACAAAAGCCAAGTGTTAGCATCCACAGCAAATGCCTGAAATAAACTCCAGAAACCATAAACAGTTAACATCCAAAAACTATACAAATGACAGAATCTCAAACCCAACTGGAGGGGTTTGTAAGGGAAAAGGGTTAAAATAATACAGGATTTATATTATAATTTATGATCAACAAGCTATATCCACATATCTAAACTAGTTAATATTATCAATAAAGCTTAATCATAAAACTCACCAACTAGCATTTCATACAGGAACACTCCCACTGACCACCAGTCACACTCTCTGCCATAATATCCATCTCCTCCTTGGGATTTTAGTACCTCAGGCGAAATGTAGTCTGGAGTTCCCACTGCTGTGTCACATCGTACCATACCATCCTAAAAGAAAAAAAAAACAACAAAAAAAAAAAAAANAAAAAAAAAAAAACAAAACAAAACACAAAAACAGAAAAATAACTCCTCACAATTTCAATTCTACGTGGGAATTGATTCATCCCTCAAAACAGAAAAAAGAACAAAGTCCTGCCCTAAAGGGAACAGGACAAAGATATGCAAGATATGTGACACCTTGTTCATTTTCATGCAGGTCCCAAAGTCTGCCAGCTTCAAGTGGCCTGCTTTGTCTAGCAACATGTTATCAGGCTTCACATCCCTGAGGAGACAAAAAGATAGTAAATCAATCTCCAACACAACACACATCAAACTCTAGCATATCACACACAACAACACACGCCACATATCTAAAACCTTCTAATGCTCACTTTCCAATAGTCTTTGGGTGTGTTTTAAAAGACTGGTTCTTCGTAAGTCTGTATATGCACGTTTGTGTAAGTGGGAAGGTGGTGGGGTGGCATTTGGAAACACCTCTGTGTGAGAGACCTGATATAATGAGGTATCAGGTAATGAGGGGGCTTGGACTTGGGAACATGTTGTATATTTCTTAAAGTTTCTTCTTTCAACAGCTTCATGGAAGCTAATGCAGACAACAGCAGTGAACTGTTTAATAAGGCTGTTACGGTTTTGATTTTCCACCGCCGGAGTCGTGCGTGCAGCTTAGCCATAGTGTGTACAAAAATATTAAGAACCATATTAAAGAAGGAAAAACTCACTTCGAGCCTGTTGGATATGGAAAGTACATCATCACTAATGTGGCACTATGTATGATTGATTACCCATCTGCTCCTGAAACTATTAGAGATCCACATTAGGGACTGTGACTGAATGGAAACTAAAATAAGGTTCAGTGTGAAAGAACACACCGGAAATCAATTTCAGCAATTACAGCAGCTACAAAACAGAAATACAGGTACTTCTGTACCATTATAACAAGATTATAACATTACTACTTTTAATAATTTGTTGGACAAGTTCAATGACAATAAGAGTTTTACAAGTCAAGGCAAGTGGAGATGAGGAAAGCTGCACTTTCCAAAGCTACATTTGGAACTATTGTGGCTGTATGTCATTGTGAAACATGTATAGCAACCAATAGCAAGATTCTAATGCTAAAAACATAACCTTTGGCTCTGAGCTGCTCCAAGTTTAGTACTTTGTTACTATCTAAACATTCTGCATCTAAACTGTGACCATGAAAGTTTAGGGATTTTACACTTTGAGGTTGGAGTGACTTTCTGAGGCACCTCAGAAAGATGAGGACTGCCTAAACAAGGCAAGAAAAGGCACCAAAGATCAATAAATGAATAGAATGAATGAATTACCTGTGGATGAAGCCCATGGCATGGATTCCATCCAGAGCCAGCACCACCTCAGCTGTGTAAAAGCGGGCCCACTTCTCTGGCACATCATAGTTACTCATCAAGTTCACCAAATCCCCACCGGGCATGTATTCCATTACCATGTAGAGGTAGCGGTCATCCTGGAATGCAAAAAAAAGCTGCAGAAAGGAAAAGGACATTTTTTTAGTTTGGATTCAAGGAATAAAAATATTAAAGCATGATACTGTGCTCTGCAGGTGATCGTTTATGTCGGCAGATAACACTGTCAAATGAGGTTCAGTAGCAGCTGCTGCAGTTGCTTTTGTTCTACATCGTACCTGCACTACCCAGGCGCTGTTGGCAAAGGCCATGATGTCCCTCTCCTCCCAGAAGAAAGCAGAGTCTGACCTCTTGATCATCTCAAATTTACTCAGCAGCTTCATGGCATACACCTTGCTTGTGGCTTTGTGTCTTACCTGCAGAAAATGACGAGGTTAGACTCATGCAAGTTCTTCTAACAAAATATAGAGATTATATTTTTTATTTTACAAACAAAATTCTCACCGGTATTGATGCTAACGATTCTATGAATATAAGAAATATTCATACAACTTTTACTGCTGTTAATAGTAATACTTCTAATACTGCAGTTTCCCTAAGAGTTTCCAGACTGCAGCAATTGCCATTCTGGTAAAATTAACAAAGACAAAAAGTGTATCCTTACCAACTGCACCTCTCCAAATGCTCCCCTCCCAATAACTTTAACCACCTCATAGTCCTCTGCTTTCATGCGTAGATCACGGATTTTGCCAACGGTGTCTTTGTCTGGAAAAAAGCAAAAACAAGAGCTTAAAAGAAATTCAGAGCTATGCAGGAAACTATGCTCAGCTCGTGCTTATTGCATTTGACCGCATGGAATAAGATTCCACTTCAGCCTCGTCCAATGGAACATCAGAGCCAAAGATATAAAACAAAGAGCTCCAATCAGCAACATCAAATTATTACAGAGTATGTTTCCAAAATTGTCATTAAAATACCGTTGTTTTTTTTTTTAATCTACATCTCAGCTCTATTCTGTGTTTTATTTTAACCACAACTGGGTGTCTGTCACATAATGTCCCAACTATAGCAGAGGCTTCTTTCTTTTTTTAAGAATCTTCTGTCTGCACACAGAAAATGCTGACTGCACCGCTGAGAGATGCCATTTAAGGTAATTTTGTTAGTCTTTGCAGCACCTACACACTGAGTGAAAACATGCTATTTTAGGTACTGTCTCTTTAAAGCCCCTCCTGAAAAGCCCACTCAGGCCTCTCCCTCATCTAACAATGCAAGCTTCCCTGGCAGAGATATAATTCACTACTCAGCCAAATTTGGTCATAGTGGAGCTCGGGGGATCATTTTCAATTCACATGGGTCACAGGAATGCATGGAAAACAGGGGTGCAGAGGCATCCAAGTTCAATTTATCTAAAAATAAAATCCATGACCTGAGCTATTAGAATAAGAATATTTAAGAGTGAGTCATTTTCCCTTAAAGCACACGTTCCAAAGATCACGATCTCCACATGAAAAATCCTACAACGATGGGCCAAAGTATAAACCACGTTCAGGGCTGCAGAAAACATGTGCGTTTGTGCAAAGAGAGAGAATGGGGAGTGGGCGGTTTACATCCAGTCAAGCAATCAGCTGATACCATCGGGGTACCAAGCAGAATGCATGTAGTCCGGCATTCAGAGTGAAAAGCCCTTTAGGCAACCAGCGTCTCATAAGACAGCTCGTCCATTAGTCCACATCCATCCATGCTTTTCCAACACTTTACACAATACTAAAGTACTGTACCAAGACGAACTGAGGAAATTCCCAATGACAGCTTTTGCCCAAGGCTTTAAAGTCACTTGTGACGATGTTCAAATACGAAACATAGCATTTGACAGTTTTCCTTTAAATTACAAAATGCATGAAAGCCTCAGTAAAAATGACAAAAAAAAAAAAAAAAAANAAAAAAAAAAAAAAAAAGAAAAGCCATTACACAAACAAATGTAAGCGCTTGACTCTTTGATGTGATTTCAGGAGGATAAAATGTGTCACTATTTCGGGAAATGTACATCATGAAATGTACGTACATCAGGTAAAATAAAAGATTTAGTCTCGCTATCGGCCTAAAGTTGTATTGGTTTGTTTAAAACTTATTTACGGGGTTCCCGAGTCTGAAAGTGCTGTGATAAAGACAGGCTGATAGGCACCATGTGGGTCACCAGACATTTATCAATGCCCCTTTGTTGAGGACACTAAGCAGCAGACACAATTGTGGCCAAGCCGACATAGAGGCAGTGACCCAAAAACAGCCTCGGCTTACACAGCCAAGGTCTGCAAGCACAAATGGTGAAAGTGAAAGACTTACAGGATCAACATTAAAGGAGGACACAAAGGGGGAGACGCATGACGTGGGCTACTTACATCTATTCAAAAAGTTGTCAATACTCTTGTTTTTCCTCAGGGCGGGAAAGTCAAGGTCATACACCAATGCATCCAAACCATCCTGCGGGGAGAAAAGAGGAATTAATAAGAGGCAAACAAAGCCACAATCAATCGTTGCTGCTCCAAGCTTCACAAAAACATGCAAAAAAAAAAAAAAAAAAAAAAAATCAATCATCCGTTCAGTTTCACAGCACAGACGTCTGCACAAAGCTAGCAGCGGACCTCCAGCCTGGACTGCATTATAAAGTTAAAAAGAAATGGTCAGATTTCACTACCACTGTATACACTCAGTTAAAAATGCAAATAAATATATGATGATCTATAAATAATGACCCGCTGCAGGACCTGAAAGCACATTTGTTTGTAAAAGTGGCATTAAGCATCACATTAGGGTGGGAAATTACTGTTGGCCACTGGCCAAAAGCTGGTAGATTTTTGCAAGTGGTCCGTGAATCTGAAAAGCAAGTTCTGCTTACATCCGCTTTGCAATGTCAGTGCACAACAGCAAAACACAATTGTTAAAAAAAGAACAAAACATATATATATTATATAATTCCTGCCTAGAAGCGCTTTTTTTTCTTGTAGCAAAAAAAAAAAAAAAAAAAAAATCAGGTATGTCCCCTTCCAATATCGCTGTCTCACACTCACCAGTTTTGCAGACAAAAACACACAAAGACAGGAGAGGAAATCCAAGCATGGTACTCAAGATTATGCTATGTACACTACAATTAAAATCACCCAGAAATATTCATGTATTTGGTAAAACTTAATAATTTGATTCATCAAGGTTTGTACTATTTCATGAAGCAGCCAATTGAAGACCTGTAAGGTGTTTGTTTCTCAAACTACAGACAGATGTACTCAGCCATCTGAGCTGGTGTGTTTCTTAAGAAAGAGGCCTTGGACATTTTTGACCCCATACAATAACGGTGGCTGAAAATGGGATTTTGCAGTTTTATGTAAATAAAAATTCATTAAAAATCTGTCATTTCCAGCAGCAATGGACATTTGCAACATTATTAATATCTTGGTTATACATTGAAATCAATTTAATGCCACCTTGAATAAAATTTCTACCAAATACATACACATTTCTGGGTGATTCTAAACTTTTGAAAGCTAGTGTCTGTCCTTTTAAGTACTGGTTATCAGTTTTAATTCAAATAGCAAACAAGTGTCAGCAATCAAGAAAAACATGCTGATATGCAAACAAGAAATGTTTGCAGTAACTCGTGCTTTTAAAAAAGACTGAGTTTCCTCGTGATCTCTGGCTTTACTATTGTACTGTAGCAGTTTATCATCCTTTCGGAAAATTTTTCTGTGCTTGTGGGAAATTTTCAGACAATTACAAAAAGACTACGACAACACAAACAATATGCATATTACAAACAATACACAATAATATAAGACAACCAAGACTACTCATACCAACAAAACAGAAGAAAAACAAAGTGCAGCTTTCCCCTTCCAAACTCCAACATCACATCACATTGATTTAACAGAACAATGCTGGTGGATATAAAAGATTTAGTTCAAAAAGGCAGAGACTTATACTTTTGACATGATGGCAATAACATGTCTAACTATAAAGGCAGAAATATCGGTCTGTGGCACCAATATCTCTGGAACCCGGCTTTGTATGAAGTTGAAATTCAGCAGGTTTATTGTTCAGGACCCAAAGACGTGCAGTGTCGTGTTTGAAGTTGTTTGGATGAGCGGTTCTCAAATTGAGCTATGCTGGTAAAAAGTAGTCCGCATGGCAGGATATGTTCCAGTCCAGTGGTACGGTCTCAACCCGACCCCATACAGCAAATAAAGCTAGCTCACGAGGACGTGCAGAACAAAATTATGGCAGGCTGCGGCGCACACCATAAAGTCTGGCACGTTCTGAACAGGCACGTTTTCAGGCATCGTTTTCGATGAGCGCTGCACAAGTATTTACTAAAAAGAGGATGTGATTGATCACTGATGGCTTTCGCTTTCTTTACCACATGGGACTCATACAGTATCGCCATGCTGTTCCTGATGCAATATTGTCAAAGTTCTATTCACGGATTTGAAAGCGCAGATTGATTTTTAAAAGCTGTTTCATGGGGAATTTGTGTTCATCCAATTCTAGCAAAAAGTCAACTCAAAATTGAATAGAAATTACAAGAGCACACTTCAAATTGTGTGACAACTACAATACTGGAGTGATTAGAATTCAACAGCAAATGGGTGGAGAATCCGCTGGCTGTAAACACAGTGGCTAGCTTGCCTCAGGCACGGCTGCAGCAGAAGTGCCAATGGCTGGATTTAATCTAATCTTCCATAATCCAGATTGACTGACACAGGCAGGCACACAGACACTTGAACGCCACATTCATACCATACTGAAACTGAACGTGTTCTGATACTTTCATAGCCAAAGCTGGACACCGCATTTGTGATACTTATAAAAACATTTTAAAAATAACTTCAATTGGAGACATTTGCTCTGAATACATGCAGTCATATCAAGAATCTTCTCATTCTTGGATTACAAGTGTTCTCCTGTTTGATAATGAGCTGCTGTTTTTTTTTTCATCATCTCTGTGCAAATCGATGATGACACATGGTGAATCAGCAGCTCAGACAAGCGGAGGAATCCTCTTAAGTAACTGCTGCTTGTGCTCCACTGTGGAGGTCAGGGCCATGCCTCCCTCTGAGACATAAAACAAACAGACGCCCTCAGAAGTAAGGAAGAAAGGCAGGTGGGAGGGAAAACGGAAGAATGGGAGGAGAATAATGGCTGGTAGGAAGGCCAAAAGCAATGTAGACATTCACGGGACCAGAGGGAGGAAATGAAATGAGAGGGGAGGTCGATATTAGTACAAACTGCGGGATGATGATCATTTTGTCACCATGAAGAAATCATCATGAAATCAATCTCTCACAGAACCGAAAGCAGGAAAGAGAGTTGAGACAACACAAAGTGTGGGCTGTGAGAGGTCTGCGCTGGAAAAAAACACTGGTGAACTGAGTCCTTCAGGAGCCTAATCACAAGGCTCTGTGCTCAGCAATGCACGTTTGCATAACTTCCTGCCGCAGAGAACTCTGGACAGCCACAGTAACATTCCTTAACAGGACTGTACACGTCAGAGAGCTATTTTAAGTATGTGGCCAAACAAGTTCTCAACAAAAAGTGAAGGAAGGGAGGGAAAAAAATCCACCCCAAGAGCAGAGCCACATAGTGAGCCTTACTTTCAATCAACACTAGTGCTTAACACTATTATGGGGAAAAAATAGAAGAAGGAAAAAAAAAAAAGAGGTAGTGGTGGACTGATGTGGCTCAGGATTGTCCAACAGAACAAATGAAGGAAAACACAAAGAAACGTGGAAGAAAGACATACTCAGAACCTTCTGCAGCTTTAAGTAGACATAGTACTTAGTACGTCAAACTGAATTTTGCAGACTGAAGGAACAAAATGTAAAATCATCAATTAAATTACCAATGTGAAACAGTGATTATCAAGCAGCATCATTTACTTATTCATCTACTAACTATCCCTAGAGACAGAGAGACTGTAAGGCTCTGCAGGGAGAAATGTACTGACAGACAGAGGTGTGCCTGAATGCCTCACAGACAAATATATACTTATCAGCAAGTAACACTTTATCTGTCACATTAAGCAGCAGCCTCTGTGTTTGTGTCTAAGAAGTTTAAAATAGGGGCAGGCGACATAACCTGAAAATAATATCACGATATCTCAAATTATTTTTGCGATATCAATATTTAAGATGAGATGAACAATGTTGTATTGGTGGTTGCAGTGCAAAACTGTAACATGAGTAAAAATGAATATGTGTAAATGTAGGCACAGTAGTCGTTCCCTTCAGTGAAAGTATACATAACTACAACATTTTAGGTTGTAAATAATAACTCAAATTAAGTTGAGCTGCTAGTCTTCAGTTCTGTATAAAACATAAATAGTATCACTAAAATTACTGATGATGGCTTAAAGGACCACACTGGCGATCGTGCATGTTTGAGCCTAATATATTCAATTTTCATATGTTACGCCACTGACAATCATTTCCCAAAGGATAAAACCGTATTTCAGCTTCTCCGTTATTTTGCAAAATCTCTTAATCTTTCAAAATCAAATATTCAAGCGATCCACCCACCTTAAAAATTGATGTTTCGCCTGCTAATAGTTACTCAGCCTTATGAAGTCATGGTTGTTTAAATTTTTCGATAAAAGCAGGTCTTCTTTTGGGACTATATTCCCTGGTGGAGACAATCATTCACTCTGTTTTTTATTGCACTTCAATGCTAAAATTATGGAACTTCCAAAAATGGTGTTTAAAAAAATACACGTCTTGTTTGCGATGATGGATTATCTATCCCAAGAGCGTTTCAAGTATCAACAAGTTGATTTTAATAGTGTACCAGAATGAACTAAAACCAGTAGCAGTCTGGAAGGTAGGAAAACAATTTTTTTTAATTCACCATTCCAATAATATTCTTACTGTACTGTTATATGTGAAAATTGAATATATTGGGCTCAAACAGCATGATCATTGGTATGGTCCTTTAAGAGCTGATCTATGTCGGGTTATGATATTCCCTCCAGTATTAAATACCCTCTATGATGCTGTATTTAAATACAGCAAAGAAGTGCGCTGCAGTCAGCGGAGCAGCTACACTAACACTGTTCAGACGCTGCGATAAAAAGTCACCGCTTCGCTAATTTCACTCCATCATTTGCTTTTTCATACATAGAAGTACAACTAGCTAACGCTCCTGGTCAGCATAACTTGCCTGCTGCTTTTGGATTGCAAATCAGCTGCCTGGCTCGTCCCCTCTTGTGACTTTTGGTTTGTTTGGTATTCACCCAGTTGTTTCCACTTCAGGTGGTGAAACACATCTGTTGCATTCCCACCTTTGGCAGTCTTGTAGCTGAACCATTTCCAAACGACAGAAGCGACTCCCTTTTTAAGAACTACTTTGCCGAATGCTGACCGCTACTTTCAGTTGCTTGTTTTGTTTGTTCTTCTTGCACATAATGTGAAAATTAATCAACACGGCATTACGCCACAATATCGTAAGTATTGTGATATGACAAACTTGCGTATTATGATAAAGATTGAATTATAATGATTTTGGGGAATCAACTGTGATCATTGGGGTTGTGGGTTAGCAAACTGACATCGATTACCTATCAGACCGCTCTGCTGCTGGACCAAATGAAGTCTTTTGTAGCAGGGCCCAAAAAATGGCATCAATGTTCCAACACAACTGACAAAGCTCTTTTTTTGACTATTAAGTCAAAGTAGTTTCCAGAGGTAAAATTATTCCTGGATAAACACTTCTTACAGCTCTGAAATTTCCAAGAGCTTGGAAGTTTCTCTCACTGCTTTCCAGGCAAAGTGGAGGAAAAAAGTCATCCATGTCAAAATGTGCATATCAAAACAGAAAAACAACTGCAACAGCAAAGCACATAAGCAGCAGTAAGACACTAAGATTCTGAATTCGCAATCCAATCTATGTGGACTTGGTGTTTGGCCACTGAGACGTCTTAATGCATTGCAAGGATAGTCCAGAATCAACCAGACAAGACCATGCGACGACGACAACTATGTGCCATAACAGAACATTTGTTGCTAGATAGTCAGCATTTAACACCCACAATATTCCAGTACCCTACCTTTCTACTACATGAGATGCAAAATGATGTACGCATGTCTGTTCAGCGCAGCAGGAAAAGGCTGGCAGCAGGCTTCAGGCTACGTTCCTTTCAAACGAAGGGATTTCAACAAATCATATGTGACAATCTTGGGAAAACTGCTGGGAAAACAAACTGGGGTTTGCAGGTCTCCACATTATCCTATTTCTGCTGATGCGGCTTCAGGCGGAGGGTGTCACATTTCTGGGATTACTGAATAACCAAATGAAAAAACATACTTCATTAACAGATTAATGTAATGTAGCAATTACATGAGTGCATCATTACCTCGCGTGTGGCAATTACTTTTTTAAAGGGCCATACTGGTCATTTTGCATGTTTGAGCCTAATATATTCAATTTTCATACATGTGATGTTACTGACAATCATTTCCCAAAGCATACTACTGGAACGGAGAATTAATTTTTTTTTTTTCCTACTTTCCAGCCTGGTCATTGGTTTCAGTTCATTCTGGTACGCTATTAAAATCAACTTGTTGATACTTGAAACGTTCTTGGGATAGGTAATCCATCATCGTGAACAAGACGTGTATTCCATTGTTTTTTTTCAAAGTTATGTAATTTTAGTGTTTAAGTGCAATTAAAAAGTGCGGTCTGATCTGAAAATGCTTCCTGTTGTCAGTTCTTTACTATAGCACTTGAATGCACCACTAGGAAGCATTTTCAGATCACTCCGCACTTTTTATTGCACTTAAACGCTAAAATTAGGTAACTTTGACAAAAACCTGAATACACATCCTGTTCGCGATGATGGATTACCTATCCCTAGAACGTTTCAAGTATCAACAAGTTGATTTTAATAGCATACCAGAATGAACTGAAATCAATGGCGGTCTGGAAGGTAGGAAAAAAATTTTAATCCACCATTCCAGTAGTATGCTTTGGGAAATGATTGCCTGTAACATTATGTGTATGAAAATTGAATATATTAGGCTCAAACGTGCAAAATGGACAGTATGGTCCTTTAAGTTTTAGGGGAGAGAAATCCACACATGAGCTCTTTTCCAGGCATTTAAGTCTGAGTTAAACTTTCCATGGGCAACTCAGCCACATCTTCCTTTGCTGCATGCCAGCACAAGGCATGAGGCCTTGCCTAAGCCGAACTCTACTTCTCACTTCCCTTTCTGCCACCTTTTCATGACAATACACTTTCCGAATGTGAGCAGCTGTATAGGCAGCCATTCGCTTCTGCATGCAAATAACAGGTCGTGCTGTTGCAGACAATGCCCATGTAAACACATACTTATGATTACAGTGCAGTGAAGCCATTCCAAGCTTCATCAAGTGCTACATCACTTCCTCACTGTCAGGTTTTCATTTCTTGAGGCATTTAGACAGAAATGGCAATCTAAGGGAATATATATTTATCAGTCATATTTATCTGTTCTGGTGTATATTAGTTTAGAAAACTTCAGAAGTCTTGAGCGCTTAGCCGCAACTCCTATCACACACTTCTGTGTGACATATCATCTACTGACAGGAAATCCCACTTACCTAGAATGACTGCTTATCTACTAACCCCACAGAATAAAGCACAGTGGCAATGAAGCTGGGGGTGGCAAATCAAGGCATTCCATTTTCTTATGAGGCCCCAATGAGCAAGAATCACTGTCACAAATGCTTTCATGTGAAAATATAATTGAGTTACTCCAACAGAAAAGCTCATGTGATTCTACTGACTGAGCCTTGGATTCTCAAGCAAACTTTCACTATCCTGCCTTGCAGTTACCTGGACTTCTGACCTCACCCCAACAACAAACATCTTATTAAACATTGACCCTGCTCACTTTAACCATCTTTGCTGGCCGGGGAGGGTGGAGATTTATCTGTAAAGTGGGACAAGCTAACTGGGTTTTTTAGCCTTTAAGTATGAAGATGAAAAAGTGGGAGGATGTAAGGTTTGACGGGTAAATCAAAGGAAGAAGCAGCTTTCGGTTCTTAAAAGATCGGATCATTTTACTCTGCGTTCCTGTACATGATCAGTCGCTTGAAGGAATGTTGGAATTACAAATAGCTCAGCCAATTGCTGTTCCCATTACTAGATAGCTGAGGAGAGCAGCTATCTAACAGCCTTCAACCATTCTGACAGCAGAGGATGGATACAATGCTGACAATTAGGATACATTATTCAGAACCAAACTTGTGGTTTTATATGGTCAAGCCCATTAAGCACAAATCAATATAATTTAAACAATATAATTTATTTAATGCCTGACTATTGTCCAAATTATGTTTAACCTTTTGATTGATTTCCTCATCTCCAGGCTAGTTTTTATTTGTGGAATTACACAATGAAAATCAGCTTGCAGGGATGATGCTTGAGATAAGTGATCCATCAGTTAACAACTAACCAGCTTTTCTTTTTTTTTTTTTTTTTTNTTTTTTTTTTTTTTTTTTAAAGAGGGCCTCATCATAATGCTACTGCAATTCGCATCCACATTTCTATAATTTAAATAAATGTAAAATGGTGCATTAACATAACACTGACAAGAAATAAAGTTGACATAATGTTCACTGTGATGTATTTAAAAGTGTCAGTGTTTTGTGATTTTTTTTTTTTTTTTTTTTTTCACACCTTGCAGGCATGAACTGAAACCAGTGGCTCTGGAAGGCAGGAAATCAACATACACCTTCATGCTATGATTTGTTAAACCACCAGAATTAAAGCTATGTGACCTATTGGTAATAATCTAGAAAGTATTTGATACGGATATGAGGATCCCCAAAATGCTTGTCAGCAAAGCAAAAGTGCAGATCTCTTACATACTAAGATTGGAAGCAATACATGCAGACTGTAGCTGCTTTATCTGTGCAGGCAACCCTTGCAGGTGGAGTTTGTCCATTAAAGGCAAAGGTCGCTGGAACAAGAGCAGGCACAGGAAAAGTTTGAATAATCTGTACTCTGCTGTTACTCAGTTAGGCATCACTAAATTACTAGGAAACGCAATCAGGATGCTGCCAATAGATGATTTACCAATTAATTGTACGGATTTCCTGCTGGCATATATTAAAGAGTCAGTTTTGGTGTTACCCAAAAGCTCTGCTAATTGTTGCTTTGACCTGGTTTTGTTGTATGTTTGGCTCCTTTGAATGCCAAAACTCTTGACAATTGGGCTTCTGTAGGTGTCTGAGTTGAGCAACCTTGTTTGAACTGGAAACCATTACATGCTCCAACCCTGACGCTGAGACTAACATTGGAGAGCAAAGAACAACAATACATTAGCAACAAAGCTGTTTTGAACTAGAGAGCAATACCACTCAGTACCACTAACTGGTCATAATGACAGAAGTAGCGCTGAGCTCCTCATTCAGTTCAATGNTACCACTCAGTACCACTAACTGGTCATAATGACAGAAGTAGCGCTGAGCTCCTCATTCAGTTCAATGAACGTGATTTGTCATAGGGAAATTACATCTGAATGGCAAATACAGGCAGGAGCTAAACTGCAAATATATTTAAAAAAAAAAAACAATTATTGCATTCATTTAAGAAATTGCTTTTATACCAGTAATATAATAGCTCGCAATTCTACAGTAAAAAATGCATATATGGATTATCAAAACACTGTTTAAGATAACAATTTGCCTTTTTGTTTACAGTGACCTAACATTAACTGCCCTATACACAGTTTTGGTTTGTATTGATTTAGTATTTTCACCTTAATCAATGCATACTATACGTCACTTCAGAATAAGAGCATTAGCTAGAAGCCTAACATGTACGTGTCATATTCGTACAGTCGATCACTGTCTGAAATCTGGTTTACTGGGCTAACTGTTTCCTGTAATTGCCATATTAGAGATTCAGAGAGATTCAGAGTGAAGTAACAGATGAAAAAGAGAATCTAAACACAGCATAGCTAATGCACCCCAAGTGTCAAAGCAAGACTAAAAACTATGCCAGGAAGCCTTAATACATCTCAAACAGGCAAAGCCCATGCAAAACAAGTTCTAACATATCAACTCAGCCATTCTACTTTACCAACAGGTGAGCAGACTCAACCATTGAAGCACCAAGTGTAAAAGCCAGGAGCATAATCAACAGATTTTACTATTTGGCTCACACCTCATTTCAACCTTAACCCTATACTGACTTTCAGAAGCTGAGGCTAACATGAGGATGAGCAATCCAAGGTGTCATTTGAAAGAAATTATTTGATGCAAGATATTAATTACTGTCTACAGAAAGATCAATATATAGATAGACTATGCTTAGCCTGTCAATGTCAGTTAGCTTTCCAATCACAATGCCAGGAATTCTGCCTGTGCAGATTGGCTCTCAGACACCTCCTGCCTGGGGGATAATGATGGGGTGGACAACCCATCCAGATAAGACACTCTTCTGTCCAGCAGGAATTATTCAGGGGTCAAGATAAGAGTGACAGTGTAGAATACAGTGCTGGATAGGCCTTCTCAGAGCTTAATGGAAAGGTGCAGGCCAAATGTCACCACCATCATACAAAACAAACCAGGCTTGTATTGGAAAAACGTACAATCACAACAGTGCTACACTACAGATAATAATGCCCACTTAAGATGCAGGTACAAAACCAGGGCGAGTAAAATCATTGCACTGTGCATTTTAATGGAGCATAATATTTATACCGAAGCAAGCTGGATGCTTTATGAGTTAAATGCTCTGATTCACAGCCTTCAGAAACATGACTCTTCAGTCCACATAATTTTGGTTTATGGGTAGAGAGTTGAGCCCACACCCTGCTACCTCAGAGCCGCCTGCCTGCTCTCTACTCTCTCCAGCCATACAGAATGACTTTGGGACACACAGGGGACTCCAGGCCAGTCAAAGACAAGAGGTTATTTGATTAGCATGGAATTTTATTAAGCTGTGGGTGGAGTTGCATGGTGGCAGAGAGTGCCTCAGCAAAAGGCCTCCATTCATTGATCAGAGGGAGATTGCAGAGAGGGGAAAAAAGGAACAACACCCTTGTGTGTGTGGCTGCCGGCAGGAACAGTCCCTACAGCTTTTTGCCATTAAAAATGCAGTGTGTGCGCACTTTGGGTTAGTTTAATTGCTTCTCTCTGCAGCAGGAAGGGAGGTCACAGAAACTAAATTTCTCTTTTTGAGAAACAGCTATCTTCATCAACCTGTCCACAACAACGGTGTCGGTGGAGTTTCAGGGAAGCACCCTCCCCAAATACAGACGCTAGCTCCCTGATGTTCCCTGACTGCTTATACTACAAAAATTGAATAATTTGTCCTATATTATACAAGCACAATACAGATTGTTAATTAGAAACTATAATTTAAAATGTTGACTTTGTGTGGCCAACGCTCGATTGAGTTACAATTTAACTTCAGCAATGCATACAGAGACACACAAGTTGTTTCTTGCTAGTTGAAGCAGTGAACCATACACTGCCCTGAGAGAAAACTCATTTAATTACAGTCATACCTACACATACAAAATGTGACTGCCATGGCACTCTGGGAAATTCAGACGGTGGTCTTCCATCAAATTACCAACTTTTTGGCTGGATCAAACTAAAGAAAATCTGTGCACAACTGTTCCCAAGGGGCCACTAAGAGCTCAAGAGCTGTGAATATATTGAGTGCTATTGTCATCTAAGCAGAAAAGCTCCAAATATGAACAAACATTTCCTTGGCATCCACTCCTTGGTGAGTCAATTCCTAGGATTGCTACATGTAATAAAACCTTAAGGTGTTGCTTTTGGGCTTTAGCACGTGGCAGCAGATGCCTTCTTTCCTCAGGCAGGAGTCACTTTGTGAGTAGTCACCCATAAACAGGAAGCAGCAAACTCCAGCCAACAGGTGTAGTGATGCAGCTGGAGGCCTACAGGTTATAACAGGCTTGCAGACAAGCTATTACTTCAATGCAGCTGAGATAAGTCTAAAACACACATAACTCTGCATTTCATAATGATCCAAAAAAGGACCAGTAGTAAATCACAGGCCCTTTTCACTTTTAGGTCGTGAGTCAAGTTCAGTTCTAGTTGATCAGATTAATTCTAACATGAATATCATCACAACTGGTCCAAATCCTAAATAAGTCTCTCTTTGTTCACGACAGAAGCACTTTTTCATTCTTGAACTAAATTGCCTTTCCACGTTTTAGTGCCCACTTATGCCACCACGTTATAGGGTTAACAAACTAACTAAAACATAACATTACATCTTTAAAACACAAACTCCATTACTAGCAACGACAAATAATTATGATAAGCTGCGAATAAGTTCGTGTTCCTTCACATGTATCAGAGCACGTAGGATGGGTGTGAATTTCAGTTGGTGTGTATGTGTGTGAGTAAAAATGGCCAGTCGGCGTCAATATTAACACTTTTCTCCAATGACGAGACGAATTGTCGATCTCGTAATTGAACTTCTGCTCCAAGGAGTAGACTGACTCCGAATGGCTGACTAGCTAGCAAATTAGCCAGCTAGGAAGCTACAAACTTACCAGAAGACAGTCCGTATTTACTTCTGACTTAGGATCCTTCAACAAGGCATCCATTTTGTCAAGCCGAGATCCCATACTTTCCCCAGCTGACATTTTTGCCATTAAACTGAGTCCCGGTGTTGGGATAAGAACAAAAACAGTTCACTGGCGAGGCAGAAGACTGGCTAGCTAGCTTAGCATCCAGTGATAGCTAGCTAGCCAAATGTTCCTTTCTTCGTGTGAACTTTACAGCGCACTTCAAAGAAAATACATCGTTCTTCTTGAGCTCTCACACACAACGAAACGTTTAAAGTTGCGTTGAATACACAAAAGCCACATTTCCAGTGGCAAAAGATGTTTTCCCAGTATGAGTGGCAAAAAAAAAACTTCAATGGCAAAAGATAAATGCGGCAACAGATTAGTCAGCCTCCGCAGGATGCCGCAGCGGATAGGGCTTAAAAATGTTGATGCATCCAAACAAACGGTAACTAAAACTTAACCGTAATATCTATTTGCACTGCACCATTTGTGGCAAGGTTAATCCAGGTCCGCTTCCATATCGTGCCAGGCCCTTGCAGAAAACTACAAGTCTGACAGCTGTAGAAGTAGAAGTGGTGGGAAAAAACTTCTGCTTCTTCCAAATTTACACGGAGTTGTTACAGCGACCAGTCCCTCCGTTGTACTCCCATGCACTGTCACTGTTGTCGAATGTTTCCCGTCAGACGGACTTTTTCCTCAGATCAAAGATATATAAATTAGGTCGTGATGCGTGAGTTTTCGGGGAAAAAAACAACAGACGATGCCCGATTTTCTCCCTCAGCCTGACCAACATGTCCGCCTTCCTGTTCAAACACCCCGGAGAAGAACTTCAAAATGTTAAGCATTGCGCATGTGCGGAGTGTAGGTGCATTCAATGAGTTCAGAGTGACTGATGGCAACGTGGTTACCATTGCGCATATCGTTTTAATTTTCGATTAAAAACTTCTTCTTCTTTAAGAGACAAGGCCATTTAAAAAACTTCTAAAAGACTTCTTTGTTGCTCAGATATACCCAGATTTACCACGATATTCTATTCTATTCTATTCTATTCTATTCTATTCTATTCTATTCTAATTTTATCAGTTGATTATACAGACAGATACAATGTATGTTATTGTTCAGTTATGTGAATTATTCAGATACAGATTTAATGAATACTCTTGATTTTGGCCTGGTATTACATTCCTTTTTATTCTATTCTATTCTATTCTATTCTATTCAGTGCTGTGGAAATTACTAATGTTACCAGTGTCGTGTATACTATTGTCTCTGGACTGTCAAAATATATATATTTTTTCTAATGTATTGTGTTGTATTATAGAATGATTCCTATTGCCAATGTCATGCCCACTTTCGTTTCTGGACTATCAACATGTCTTTTTTTCAGTTGTATTAATTCTGTTCTATTCTATTCTATTCAGTGATGTTGAAAAAGATTCATATTATCCGTGTCTTATTTGGGTCCCTGGAAACATATTGTATGTTAAGACTACAGGAATAGAACTATAGGAAAAGAGATGTTTTGTTCGGGTTGGTCAGTGTCAGCTAATCACAGTTGTAGTTAGTGGTGGTCCTGTCCCTTGGTGCCTTAGGCAAGACTACATTAAGCATTTGGTTGCAATACCAATGTTCTTCTTGTTTTACTTTGAAAAATATGGATGCAAATGACAAATAAAAGCTGTGAGTGGATTTAAACTGACAATCTCAGCATGATAAGACCCAATCTCCACCAACTGAGCTATAGCACAAGTTGGAAGTCATGTATCACATAGAGTAAATCTGCAGGACAAATAGCTAGATTGATTTAGTATAATGGATATCAAAGCATGTGATCCATTCCAAGCATTCTTGGTTGGATTCTCTATGCCAAAGTGTTACTGTACTTTGAAAAACTATTGGATACAAATCAGGAAAAGATGGTTCTACCAGGATTTGAACTCAAAAAGTTTGCATAATAAGCCCAGTTTTTACCAGTTGAGCTAACACAACACAGAGCCAAGGAGGATATTTTACAGCTTAAATCTGCAGGACAAATGGTTTCATCTGCTTTCTAGAAAAATAGATTACAGGCACATGACAGTCATTCACAGTCAGTATGAGTGTTTTCAAAGCATTAAGCAAAAAATATTATATTCCGATAATTCCATCCATAGGATGTGAATGAGTGATAGAGTGCATGCAAACATACAGGCTGACTTTCTGCAGCCGTACGTGATAGTACCTGATTGGATCAATTCGAGGAAGAAACGTCATTATTTGAATTAATTGCCATTGGCACCTGTGCAGGTGAGCTGCTTGGTACAGTGGAGGCCTGCAGGGCGTGCAGGCAGATGGAACGAATTTGTTAGATGCTGGACGCTGCTGACTTTGACGCTGCAGTTCAAAACTTGTGGGTGAAATTGTGGTTTTTCATTTGACATAAATCATGTCAGAAAAGGCTCCTCTGCTTCATTATCGGCTGACTTTCAGCACCGAGAGGGAGGCCGAAGATGTGTCCAGCCACACCGTATGCAGCGAGGACCGACGGGCCAAAGAGACGAGCGCCAGGAAGCTTGGAGTNTCCAGCCACACCGTATGCAGCGAGGACCGACGGGCCAAAGAGACGAGCGCCAGGAAGCTTGGAGTGGGTTTTGGAGTTGTTATTCCAGCTTTACTGTCCATGTTCAGCGTCGTTGTGTTTCTGCGAATTGGTAAGTCGGGGGAGTGGGATAAAACTTCTTTCTTTACTAAAAACGTTTCAGAAGGGAAAAAAACTGAAGGAGAATAAAATCAAATGCACGTAGAGCTGGAATTCAAACGAAATGAAAAGACACAAGAAAGAAAAAAAAGCAGCCACCTGTAATATTTATACTCACTGCAGCACTTTATCCAATACCATTACAATACATCCTGCTTTTGTGAAGTTTAGGTGCTTAAAGTTATTTAATGAACAAAGAATATTCTCGGATATGGCCGTTTATGTAGGAAATTCTAAATTCCTGTATACCAAAAGCCAATGAAAGATAAGAATCTGAAGTTGTTGGTATGGTCATTTGGCATCACAACACAAATGACCAAACTGTGTGAAAAGGTGAATTTTTTTTTTTTTTTTTTTTTAGTTAAAATTTTTGAAGCCATATTTAATGTTGCTTGAGTTTGATCATACTTTGTTCCCGCATATATGTAATAAAGGTGGACAAATTATTACAAAGGCAATGCTGCTTCAACACAAACGTTAAAATACAACAGCACAGAAGCACCTTGCTTGTCTTGACTTGATGTAAATCTTAAGTTGTATTATGTGACTTTGCATTTCCTTCTAATTCTTCCAGGATTTGTTGTGGGCCAAGCAGGCCTTTACCAGTCAATTGCCATGTACCTGGTGGCCTATATTATCATCACCATGACTGTGCTGTCTGTCTGTCCATCTCTACCAATGAGGCTTTGGATGTTGGAGGTGCCTATTGTATCCTTGAATGCTAAGGGAGTCTTACCCAATAACCTTATAAGATATGATTAAGCCTGGATAGTGGAAAGAGAATCTCCCAGTATGAACTTCTTTGAATGTTTTAAGTAATGACGTAGCTGATGTTTAGTTGACATATCTAATTATAGTTGGTTTATGTTAATGAATTGGAACGAGAACACCCTAAACTTGGATCTCCAGACATGATCAGTAGAGCACTGGGTCCAGAGTTCGGTGGCAGCATTGGAATTATGTTTTTCTTTGCCAGTGTGTGTGGCAGTGCTCTCTATGTTTTAGGTCTGGTTGAAGCTATCATCTCTGCCTTTGGTAAACCAGAAGGTAGTGTGCATTAGAGACGTGGTGGGTTAGCTGTGAATGTGCGTGGGTATATTAACTAACCCTCTTCCCCTCTCTTCCTCTTCAGCTGGTGCAGCAGGCCGCTATCAGGTACTTCCTTCAGGATACTGTTGGTCTGTGCTTTATGGTAGCATTCTGCTCTTCCTGTGCTTCATTGTCTGCCTGGTGAGCATCAACAACATATTTTAAAATCATAATGCATTCATTAAATTTATTTATGTGGATTCTACAAATTGAGATTTGATTATGAGATTTATTTTTCTGAGAGTTACGTTTAACTCGTTAGCCACAGAAACATTTAGAGCACATATTCATACCAAGGTCCAACAGTCCCCATTAATTTAACCATAACTCTAGCCAGCTAACCACAATTCAGTCCCACTGGATGAGCATCTGGATACAAATCACTACCAATATGCTTGCTGATGGTTCTTTTTTCATCCATGTCTGTGCATTTGTTCCTGAGAAACAAAAAATGTTGAAAATACTCTAATTTGCAATGTTAAGAAATTATTACAAATTTCTGGATCTGCCCCTATAAGCCCAAACAAAACAAACTGGCCAACCAAACCAAAGGACATGGGTAAAAACATAGCCTCCTTGGTCTAAAACCCAGCTAGTGACCCCTAGAGGCTGCAGTTTTTATTACACTTTGCAATATAAAAGTGTTGGATGGATACTAGTATTTTTAAGTCTTTTGTAGTTGTGCTAAACATCTGAAGTTTGATGTGTGTGTCAGATAGTCACTACCACCATCTCTGGGGCCCTGCTGATACTGAGGCAGAAAAGATTAATACATGCTACACCTCACTTCCTCAAATCAACTGGATTTTCTTTACAGGTGGGAGCCCACTTCTATGCTAGGACTGCCTTCATCATCTTTATCATAGCAATGATCATCCTGGCTTCCAGCTTCATTAGTTGTTTCATTGTGGGGCCTAGGGTTGTGATGCTGCCAGATGTTTCTGATACCAACAGTACCAGCCTGAATGCTGCCAACTATACTGGCTTCAGACTCCAAACTTTGGAGAGCAACCTACTGCGTGAGTTGGACACATTTACTTATATGTAATATTGGGAATTTTACTAGGGACAAGAAGAAATGTAAGTCTTTGTAATAGTTTGTCAGCGCATTACTTTTTAATCACCATATATCTTATAAGAAAATGAATTATTGATCTACTATATTGTATATCCCTGATGTACTCAAACAAACCTTCTGTCACTCTTTCCAGCCATTTATATGGTAGATTACACCACCGGTGCCATGATGAGTTTTACCACAGTGTTTGCTGTAATGTTCAATGGTTGCACTGGAATCATGGCAGGCTCCAACATGTCAGGTGAGAGTCTTCAAAATAACTTCACTTTGTCTGGTGAAGGGAAGGCAAAGGGCCATTATAGAGACAGTATGTGTGATGCAGATATCTTAGAGGACTTCAGAAAGTGTTATTATATGTTGCAAGTAAAAGGGAGTTTATCTAATGCATTCTCTAGGTTACCTGAAAAACCCCAGCTACTCCATCCCAAGGGGAACCCTCGCAGCAGTTCTTATATCTTTCAGCGTATACAATCTTCTTAGTCTGCTGGCAGCTTCGTCCTGTGAACGGTCAGACACACATACACACACACACAAACGTGCTAAAAAGAAAAAGATGTTGCCATAGTGACTGAGCTTGATAATCATTGGTTTCAAACATGGATCTGTAGAAAAGTGGCCATAAATCTTGGGTCATATAAGTATGTAAAGGAGAAAACTATCAGATGAAGTTGTTGAATTTAAGCACTGTTTACTGTGTCCAAGATAGAAAAAAACAAATCTCAGATATTAGTTTAAAGCTGTTTAAAATTAAAACAGGTTTTTGTTTTTGGTTTTCTTTTTTTCTTTTTTTTTTAAATTGATTTTTATATTTGTAGTTGTATCTCTCATCCTTAGCCACCTCCTCCAAAGAGACTACACCTTCTTGAGGGACATCAATGTCTGGCCGCCCCTGGTGACCATTGGTATCTACTCCTCGTCCATATCAGCTGCCATAAGTAACCTGATAGGAGCTTCCAGGGTCCTCTATGCCTTGTCCAAAGATAACATATTTGGTGAGATCCCCCTTTTGCCATCTTTATCCTCCTGCAGTTTGCCTCACACTCATGCTCTTATAATACTGGATCTGCACTAAGCCTTATTATACTAAGCAGCAAATAAACATTTTATCTGTTAAGTGGCATGGTGGGATTTTAGCGGATGCTGAGTCCTGTAACCTGCCATCTGTTGAAACAGGCCTTCACCTCAAAATATGAGAAACTGACACTTGTTATCTGTTCCATCATGTCTCATTTTCTTGGTGGAGATGGAATTAATCATTTGAAAACAGATGGACTGCAGTGTTTACGTCTTCAAGCCAAAGACACAAAGAACAGATTTATTGATGAGTGGACCAGTGCAGGATGATTCAATTGTTTATCAGATTTTAGGACAGAGACTGACTTTGCTTTTTTTATTCCAATATTGTAAATGTTTGCAGGAGGTGCACTGGCTCTGGCAAGGAAAACGTCTCAGACTGGGAACCCCTGGGCCTCAGTGCTCATCTCCTGGTTACTTGTCCAGGTAGAATATTGTATAAAGGGTATTTAATTGTCTTCTTTGTTTCTAATTTTAAGAATGATTCCACTTAAGCTCTACTTATGCTTTGTCCTGGAGGCCGTACTCATAAAAAATACTTTGTCCTACCACTTGGAGTCCTTCTAAGTATAGGGAAAGTTCCTATCCAAGAGTTTCCTTTTAAGACCTGTTCACAAAGTTGTAGAACAGTAACTTTTACTAAGGCTTTTAACCTGGACACTTCACAACATATAATGTAGTTTCTAGCAATCATCTGAGTGTTGATAAAAGTTGCTAGTTATTCCACTCGACAAAAAGGTTTTCATCTTTTTATTTGCAATGTATTTAGAGATGAATTGCGTTTGGAACACAAATTATACCATGTAGTCCAGTGACAACTGTGAAAGAGGCTAGGCTTCTATTTTTGTGTCTGGCGTAAATGTAGAGGATATTACGTGTTACATATGTAATATCTAGAGATGCAATGTATGCGTTGAAGTAAGTCTAATTGTAGTCCCAGATGACAGCACTGTCTAACGAGCTCTTCTCTCAAAATACTTTAGTCACTGAAGCAATGTATCATTAAACAGTCAATATCCCTGAAATGTTCCATATGATTATGAGGCAGAATGTTGTCAACATCTATTCATGGGACTGACTGTAAATTAGACTCAAGATCTGCATTTAGTGCTAAATTGCTTTGTGAATTGCTCTTTGATTAAGAATTGCAAGGCCTTTAATGGCTCTTTTAATACTCAGACTAAAATTAACAAATTATTAATGTTTTCTTATGCACTTAAAATGTTTGTTATATTAGTGGAATTTTTCTGAATCTTTTTTTGAATTATGACGAAGTGAGAAACAACTTCAGATTTTCCATTTAATGACACTTTAAATTGCGTATATGAATATACAGTATGTAAAGTTTTTATGGTCAAATTTGGCCTTTAAGATATTTTTCTAACAAGAAATTTTGCAGAAACTTTGTTTGAAATAAGCCCTTTTTACAATCTACATCACAGGTTTCACTTTGCGGTTTGTTATCAGTGTGTACATTTACAGTGCACATTATTAACAGTAAGTAAATGTCTTTATCTATGGATTGTTCGTGGGACAAAACCTCTGCAAGGCTATCAGAGAATGTCTCTATTATTATTCAGCTATACATGTAGGTTTTTTTTGTTTGTTTTTTTTTAAACAGTCGAGAGTTGTCATTTTCTGGTCATTTTCTAGGGGGTGCTCTTTGCTGGAAAATTGAACACAATTGCTGGTATTGTAACCATCTGCTTCCTTTTGGTCTATGCTGCTGTGAATTTGGCCTGTTTGGCTTTGGAATGGGCTTCAGCACCCAATTTCAGGTACACATAAGCATATTGAACAGAATAAAGTTCTATATTTTGCACTTGGTATTTCTACACAATCATTTCACCATAGCTTGTTGTTATTACATGTTCTCTCTTTGTTTTTAGACCATCATTTCATTGTTTTACATGGCATACATGCCTGACAGGCATCATTGGCTGCCTGGTCATGATGTTCCTGATCAGTGCTATTTATGCTTTTGCCAGCATAGCCTTTATGCTCCTGCTCTTGATGCTTATCCACTACCTCTGTCCCATCAGCAACTGGGGCTACATTAGCCAGGCCCTCATCTTTCACCAGGTACCAACCCCGAACTCACATAAATATGAAGGGACTGTCACATACATGTTTTTCACCTTTCTTTGTTTCACTCAGGTCCGCAAGTACCTGTTGATGTTGGATGTACCTAAGGACCACATGAAGGTTTGGAGGCCTCAAGTGCTGCTGATGGTGGCAAACCCTCGCAGCTGCACTGGCCTCATCACCTTCATTAATGACCTGAAGAAGAGCAGCCTATATGTGCTCGGACATGTTAAGCTGGGTTTGCTGGGTAAGAAAGGTGTTGGTTCATAGTTTTAATTTGGTCAGTTGTTTAAAGAGAAGAATAAAAGCCAAAAAGTGTTTGTCCCTGCAGATGGGTTAGCCTCGGACCCTGTGCAGAGCCATTATGAGTCGTGGCTATCTCTAGTGGACCATCTAAACATCAAGGCTTTTGTCAACCTTACCTTAGCAGACTCTGTCCGACATGGAGTTCAGAACCTGCTTTTTATCACAGGCTTTGGTGGGCAACTTTCCTTTTTGACTGTACATGTGTTATTTTGATGATGTCAGTTCACAAGATTGAACAATGAGCTTGAATGATTGACAACTACAAACACTACTGCTCTTAACAAAAGCACACATTTTGTATCTAGGGGGAATGAGGCCCAACACCCTTGTCTTAGGTTTCTATGATGACTGCACTCCTGAAGACCACCTCCAAGGGAAAGTCATCCTGTGTACAGGCTATGGTTTTGGTACAGTGAGTCCAACCAAGGACACCAGTGAACAACGGTTCCTCTTCTTCCCAGCTGTGAGAGATATTGAGCAAACCAAGGACCTTCAGGAAGAAGAATATGTATCAGTGATTGCTGATGCCCTAAAAATGGGAAAGAATGTGATACTGGGTCGATACTTTAATCAGTTCAACCGGGAGGAGATCTTGGGGTCAGGGCGAAATATTGGGGGCTGCCGAAGCAAGACAGGGCCATTTGTTGATGTATGGCCTCTGAATCTCCTTTGTCCAGACAGCTCCGGCTATAGACACTTGCTCACTGTTCCTGCTACAGCTGGCCTGTGTGCTTTACGATTCTTGGGGCTGGAGTCAGACAAAACTCCGCCTCTTCCTGTGTGTGGAGGCTGGGTGGAGCCTGAAGGAAGAGGAGGAGGCTAAACTTCACACAATGCTGAAGGAGTTGAGGATTTCAGCTCAGGTGCAGACGGTGGCTTGGGACCAGTTGGTGACATTGCACTGGTACCAACAAGGAGGGTCAGAGATGGAGAATCAGGAACAATCTGAATGGGATGAGGAGAGGAACAAGAGGCAAGAGGTAGAGGAGGTAAAGCAAGAGGAGGATAATATGCAGAGGTTCCCCAGAAATGTTGCTCTGCTGACAGATGAATATATCTGTGCTGTCAACAATCTGATTCTCCAGCATGGAGCCCCTCCCCCTACTGTACGTTTCCTGTATTTGCCACACCCACCGGCAGACAATAGCCGTTATCAAGACTACCTGCACCAGCTGGACCTGCTGACTCGAGACCTGGGCCCCACATTGCTCATTCATGGCGTTACTCCTGTCATCACTACTCACCTCTAGTCTTTTTACCAAATGTTAATCCATTATTGACCTTGAACTTGATATAGCTAATCCATGAGATTATCCCCGTCAACAACAATGTTTAATACATGGCCTAATATTTAAGATTTCAGTGACCAGTATAAGATCTGGATTTATGTGAGAAATCTCAATTGTTGCTCTAGGTACTGTCTGTGTTCTCCTTTATGCTATGGAAAACATTTCCACAATTAAGAGAAATACATTGAATGCATAGGCTCACATTCGGATCTCACATTTAATCATTGTTTTTTGAGAATTTAGGCTGCTTTGTCATACTTGGAGATTGAGCTATATTGACATTCTATGCAAATTTAGTGGGGTGAAAGGAGAAAATGTGCTTATTGCAGTTTCTTCTTAGTCAAAAATCAGTAAGAGGTGTTCTTGCTCAACTTTTTGTATATGCTAATATGAAATTTAATAAAACAATTTGGATTATTTGGTGTATTATCTCAGGATTCTTTAATACAATTTTATGGTAATTTGCTATCAGTAAATAAGATTGACTTGCAGCCTTCATTACATTTATATGTTATTTATATATAGCTAATGGAGTTTTTAAATTCATCTGCCTATATCGGTCAGTTAAAAGTAAGGCTGAGATATTTCAGTGTTATGCTTAGTAAATACCTGCAGAGGGCGATATATCCTCAACACATGGCTATGTTTGTACTGCGTTTATGGGTGTCCTGTCACTGAGCTCTCAGCCTGGGTTGAACATCAGTCAGATCAAGAAAATACTGTTTGCAAGATGGCTTGAATTTGCTTTATTTAGTTTCCCATGTGAGTTCATGGATCCTAAACAGTATATAAGAAATACTGAAGCGTTTAACTCAACATATTTGGTGTTTCATAGATACTTCAAGATTTACCTTTAATTTCTAGATTATTGAATGTGATCAATAAACACTTAATGCAGACCTTCTCCAAAGCCTAATCATCTCCCCAGTTTCTTTACTTTCACAGTCAGTATAATACTAAGTAGATGGTTATAAGTAACCAAATTATAAGTACACTTGAATGCAATAAATCCCATATTTGTGAAGCATATAATACCATCTTTTTGTTTTTTGGTTTGTTTCATTATAGCAGGTATTTATGGTGCATTAAAACACTTGAATGACGCATTTTATCATTTTGCACAGGAATTGCGTGGTTAGCAATGACACAAATGTATCTGACGGAGAGTCAACACCATCTGTGGAATTGTGGCAGATTTCCATATAGTTTGCATATAGGGGTATTGACACCCGCCTACGTGCCACTGACAAACATGTTGGAGGGAGTGTGTTCACAGACGGAGGCAGATTGGTCTCCAGTGGGATACATTCACAGTTATGCAAGTACCCTCGACTTCTGTTAAAGACACAGTGGACTGGGTTTTTACAGAATGTTTTTCTCAGTTTAAAGGAAAAAGTAATATTTGTTTGCAATCACAACAATGCCATAGTGCATCAGAAAATCCCTCCAAATTTCCAGGACAGACAGCCTTGTGTGTCAGATTGAGGGTGATTCTTCTCTTCTGCTTATGCCAAGAAATGGAAAGATGGAGGGACTGAATCATTTCCGACTAGCAATGAGCTGCAACCAGAGTTTATGTAGGAAAACCATAATATGAATAACATCACCATCTGTCTGTAACCTTCTCAGGCTCACACTTGTGCTTAGTAGCACATGATGAAACATTTTCTACCAGTACCCCAATTTTTACATGTAGGATACATTAGTGAAAAAGATGACAGTGTCTTAAAATCAACAACATAAAGTATTGACTATAAATGAAGAGATGGACTCTAGGTATACTGCTCTACATTTACACAGTGATGTCCTATTAAAACCACTTTTTATAAAAATTATCATTTTTAATGTCTTGAAGCCCCAAAACACGTCTAAAGCATACTTTGAGATTTTCAGAATCCCTAGTAACAAAGATGCACTTGATACATGGTCTATTCTAAAATGTTTTAACATGCATTCAATGCATTAATTTACTTTTCAGTGCCTTATGACCTAAAACTCATAACAAGACAGATGACACTGTCAGCCCTTATACATGAACTTAACATGAGAAGACAATATTTTTTTTTATCACTAAAGCAACATCTGTTGATGATTGATAAAGTGTAGATGAAACAAAAGGAGGAGTAGAGAAGACTAACTGGCATTATTAATTTAAAGTGCCTTAAAAGTGCATTATACATGTTTAAAGGTGTAGAGATGGATGTACTGTATATGAATTTGAGCCACTCAGACCACTCAAATCAACTCATCACCCCATTCAACTTTGCATTATAAACAAATACCAAACAATACCAAGTTTTCACTTGGTATTCTAACTTGGTTGTGGTGCACAACGGTGAAACAGTTCATTCTGACCATTTGTCACGATTGAGGCAGAATTCCATAAGTTTGATATTTATATATAGGAGTTTTCATGCCAGCCTGACAAACTGCATGCAGGAGGGAGTGTGTTCACAGATGGAGGCAGACTTAGCTTCAAATACTATTAAGGGATACCATGTTCACATGTTACGGTGGGAAGATGGAATCAGAGGAGTCTGCCTGATGTCTTTGATAGAAATGTTTGCTAATGCTGTGCTTTCAGACAGTGATCACCCCCAGAGTTCACTGTTTACCCTGCATGTGCTCGCTACAGGCTGTCAAGGATGAGAAGTAACCTATACAAGTACTCATTTACCCCCACTGGTCCATCTCAAATTACTGAATAGACATGTCAAAGAACTGATTAAGCTTTTATTTTGTCAAGAGCTTTTTGTGCTTTTATTATATTTCTTTATTCCCATCATTGATTGTATCTCTGTGCTGTTGTCACCGTCCTTGTATTTATTTGGCCCCTATGCTGCAACCAAATTCTGTTAAGATATAATGAACTGAATCTTTGCTATTCATTTAAAAAATGTTGCAATCACAGACTCCCAGTTTATCAGTATGGCTTTGAGGAGGTTGAACTGACCTCATCGCCCGGAAAGGTGGAAAGAATGAATCACTTCCTACTCTTGAGTGAGGCACTTTTAAATAGAACAAGAGGATCCAGTATGTACATGTATTTGATGCTGAAGTGAGGATAATGTGTTATGTACATGATTATCATGTGTCATATTTATTTAAAACATCTGTTCTTGACCCTCCCTCATTATCACCACTGAGTGCCCTTGAGCAAGGCAAGTCATCACCAACTACTCCAGTGGAACTGTGCAGTGACCAGCAGATAAGCCTGTGGTTGTTCTGAGTGTGTGTAGCTGAGTGTGTAGAGCTCAGTGAACCAATGGATAAATACTAGTAAAAAATAAATAAATAAATAAATAAATACATGTGCAATGCATGTTTGTATACAGTACAATGATATACAGGCTTCAAATAAACATCTAAGCAGGTAATGTAGGCACTTAATCTTTCACACTCTTTAAAAAGATTAAGTATGGAAACTTTCAAACACAGACTAATGTTAGCATTTTCAGCTGTCCAGTGTCCATGTGTCCAGTGGATTTCAACTCACTAGCATCAAGTTCTCAAATTCGTTACAGAGTAATCATCTATCTACAGTACAGCCTATTAATACTAACTTGTCATCTTTACCATTATCTGTAAAGGCCACCATCTCTAGCTTAATGGTGTTTTCCAATATACAACAAGCTGTGTTTCATCTCAATACCAGCATAATTCAAAGTATAAAATGGAAACACATTTCATCACATTGAGCTGCTCAGCAGCTTTTTACATCAGGCAGGCTGAAAAATTATTGCTGCATGTGCTCTCTGGAGTTCTATAAATGACACAGTCCAAAATGCTGTTACTGTGGAAATAGGGGCTTAATGTGGGGGTAGGAGAAAGACTGCAGACAGTTCTCTTCTGCAGGAAGGATGGTTACTTCTCCAGCGCACACATCGTGTTTACATAAAACATGATGTCAAGTTATTAGTGGACTAGTGATAAACTAACGATTTTATATGCCATCAGGATGTCTCTATAAACAGGATGCTAACCCTGACTTTCTCCAAGCATGTTTGATGTTCATCATAATTCCCTTTACATCACTTTTGATGTTTTCAGGTAAGAATTTAGTACCAACTAATAGCAGGATGATCCCACTGAGTTCACTGTTGCCTCAGCAGCATTTTGTCTGAAAAGTAGAGACACTGCTGATTATATGATGGTCATCTCATCCCACCCCTTCACACTGGAGATGCCCTTCCTTTCAGGTTGATAATAATAATAATAATAATAATAATAATAATAGGGGCTGTTGCACTGATTTGCGTCATTCTTGCTTNATAATAATAATAATAATAATAATAATAATAGGGGCTGTTGCACTGATTTGCGTCATTCTTGCTTGTTTACTTTTAGGTACCAAATAAGGCAAATGTGTTGCAGCATCATGTCTCATCATGTTTTTCAGTCATCAGTGGTTTTTATGGGTATTATTAACTCCAGTTCAATCACATGCTAGTAAGTGTGCATCACTGCCTGTGTATTGGAAGAGGTTTTTTGAGATGTGTGGCTCTGAAACCGCTTTCCACCTGCAATGTAAGCATTTCCTCATGAGAAGCACTAGCTTTTATTTAGGCTGTAGTAGTATTTGAAAATAATAGAATTACTTCATCAACAAGTTTTTTCACTGTGCCATTACAGCATCTGCCTGACTTTTAGATTTATGTCTCAATGTTCACTTATACAGTTTTCAAAAGCAATCTCCTTTGTCCATCAATCAATCAAACAATCAACCAACCAATCTATCTATCTATCTATCTATCTATCTATCTACCTGTTTTCAGGTTAATGTGTGAATTTCAGAGGATGTCTAAATGAAGAATATACTATATGAGGATGACTATATGAAGAAGAGCATATGTGCTTTGTACAGATTTGGGCTACACGTGCTTGGCATGGCACAAACCTGCTTTCTCACCTTTTCTCTTTGCACTGGCTCAGACTGATACAGAGCTCAGGGCAACTACTGTCAATCAAGCAGGCAAGTTAAATCTGCCATCTGTTACTCTCTCAGCATTATCTTTCTATGCAAAATTAGATCACAGTGCTGGCTCACCTGTGGTTTTATATGACACTCAGCCAATAAGATTACCTGCTCTGTAGGTTGTCATTGCACTACATTGCTGTGTTTTTTTTTTTTTTTTTAANTTTTTTTTTTTTTTTTTAAGCATGCTTCCCATTCTGATCCTATAGTTTAAGAACCTTCTCTCCTCCAAACTTGATTTTATTTCAGTTAAACTGCATGGCCCATCACCACATTTACAGATTAATGTGAATGACATAAAATTAGCATCTTTCAGAAATGACAATTTGCCACATTTGCCACAACAGAATCTTTGCCATTAATCACATGCATTGTTAGTGACACTCAGTCGATGCAAGGCAGCTCTATCTGTAGCAGATGGTGAGACAGGTCACAGCAGCTCTCTATATATGTGAACGCAGGTCAATATAAAGTGTGAGGGATATGTTTAATTTCCATCAGTGGGATGCAGTGAAATTAAGTGCAGTTGGTTGAAAGCAAGATGCACTTTTATTTTGGATTATGTTTCCTGTCTGATTAGCCTCTCTGATTTTGATGGAACATTGATTGTTGATTAAATCATTTGTCCAACACTTAATGCTCTTTTAATAGAACTCGGATAGTTGGACTGAAATTAGGTATAGCTTACAAACTGATGTATGCATTAGATTTGTAAATTTAGTTTTTACTGGTGACTTCCATTGAATCCAATTTTACATATCAGTCAGAGGTACATGCAACTCATGTAAACGAAGCTCATAGCCTAAATAAGGGCACATGGCAGTAACACTGTTTGAAAATTGTCACACTAATTGCAGACCTTGTTTTTTTTTTTTTTTTTTTTTTTTTTTTTGAAGGGAGGAATAAAATTTTATACCAAGGAAATCACTGGTCATAAAAAAATATATGTAATTCCTCTCCTATATAAGATGTCTGCAGTTATTTTATGACATTACAGTCTTGTGAATTCAAAGTGATAACAGAAATAATATGAATCATCAAACATTAGACTGGGGTGCGCTGTTCCCTGTCAGGTATCCTCATAAAAATGTAGCGTAAAGAAAGAGCTCACAGTAGGTTAGAAAACTTCACAGAAGAATGTGGAATTACAGGGAATTTTTACTGCCAGTTACAAACATGTAACAGCAGAACATAACTGTAACATCTGAGGCTTGCCGCTGTTGCAGCATTACACAAGTTTACACATTATTAGGGCAAAGGAGGAAACGACAGGTGTAAACAAGACAACCAGACACTATGACAAGTATGCTGCAGAAATAAATTTCATTACGCATTAGACTATGCAACTGGATCCAATTACTCAGTAATAACTGTAATATAATACTGGCATTTAACAATCACTCATCACCTGGATATCAAAGAGAAATAATTAATTCCGATGACAAGTGGTTTTAACCAGTGGCTGAGGGCAGTTTAGAAACACAGCCACTAGGGGGGACAATTATACTTTTCTAAGCAGAATTCATAATAGTCCCAAAGTTCAGTTTTGAAGATAAAATACATTAGAATTTGATATTTTAATAAAGGTTGATGTTTACGACTATTTCATAATACATTGCTGGTTGATGCTAATATGCAAAATCTGACATTGTTAATATATTAGTTTTATGATTTTACTGCAAAGTGGACGGATTGTCTATTGACTTTGAGATGGGAATGGAATTTTGTTCACTTTTCCATTTTTATATTTGATATAACTTAAAGGCAGATTTAAACTGACTATATAGTTTTAATTTTAATAGATGAGATGATGTTCCTCTTATGTCATATTATTATAATTGAAATCATTAAATAACTAGTTGTTGGTTGATTCATCTGTCAATTAAATTTGTAAACAACAGGCTGCAGTGTTATATCGTGAATTTGTATCAATCATGGATTAAACTTAAGTAAGAGAAAAATCGTAAGGTCATTGGGTACAACAACATACTACATACACTAAACAGGCGCAAATAACCGGATCTCCAATGAGACATACGATCAAAAATCCTGCGTGCCCTTTATCTCGTCTTTCTACCGCAGGTGATTACCGCATAAAGTTCACACACATTGCCATCCACACACTTGTATAACAGTTAAATAAAAACCGGCCCTGTTGAGCCGCCGTGAACCAACCACCGGCACCGCTTCGTTCACCGGGAGCTGCCTCGTAGTGATTCGCTCCCGCTGCTCTCACGCCGCCGGTAGCCGTTGGTTTCCACGTGAAGCCTGTGGCAGCCTTATGTAAATTGAATGACAGCACGGCCGACCAATGGCCGCTACAGCAAACGCCCCCGCGGAGGCACTGTGTGCCTATTGGTGCAGAGCCTGAGGGGAGGGGCTTAGGATTAATGCGAAATGACTTCTTCGCTGGAGCAGGCGGTCTGGAGCAGAGCACCAGTGAGTGTGTAATACTGAGCGGAGGGAGAGGTGTGTCACATCAGCTCCAGACTCATACGCGATCTCGTAACAGAAAAGATTTCTTGGAGAAGATTTGATTTCACAAACACTGCGACGACGGAACAGGATCTGCTTTGAGAGGTTGGTTGAATTTAACTATTTTCATTGAGCAGAGTGTGTATTGCTACCGTGACACAAAGGTGACACGCATGTCAGCAGAAACGTTAATGTCATGATCTTCTCGGAATGTGTGGACGTCATGTGAACGTGAGGCGTTTAAGTTGCATAAGTGTGTCAGTATGAGGGGGCACTTCCGGTTAGTGGACTACAGTAGAATATAGTAGACTACAGTAGACACTCATCATCACTCTGCCCACATGACAGCAAGAGCTTCAGTTTCTAACTGTGAACACCTGATTTCAGATCTAAAAACGGAGGGTTAGAGATGTATCAGTCACATGTGACTTGTGCTTTCTGGTGTCATATGAAGTATACATAACGCCTTACATAAAAAGGTCTGCTGCAGCAGCACATGGTGCTCAGATGCAGCTGGCACAACTGAACTTCACATGCAGTGATAATGAGAACATATGGAGCTATGCATTTCCCCCCTGCTGTGATGCTTGACTCAATGTACATTTTAGGAAAAGGATATTTTTCCTTAAATATACGTTACTCCACTATACCAGTTACTTTATTCTTAATTCCCTCTTGGAAGCATTCATTTATCTCAGTGTGCTTTCACTATTATGCCAATTATGCCATGATGTCATTATTATTGTTATTGTCGTTGTTATTCTTTTTTATTGAAGTGATTCCTGAGATATTAATTGTGGGATATTTGTTTATGGCTACAAAGTCAGATTAAAGAAGAGATCATTTTAAAAATCAGTCATTTTTGGTGAGAAAAATGCTGCTATAGGATGTATTAAATAAGAGTATTAATTGTACAGTTATTCTCTGTGTGACAGGCTTGGTAAGTCTGATTTAGGTGTGTTTGTGAGCGTAAAAGGAGGACAAAGGATGACTGACGCAAGTAAGGCTGGGAATGTACAAGTCATTTCGAGCAGTTTATCTTACAGTTGCATTCAGCAGAAAGGCAGCTTGGCATCACGCCGGGTACAAATTTCCCCTCCCACAACTGCAGCACAAGAGGAGGCGCTTGCAGTTTTGTTTTAACTTATTGCCAGGCAAAGTAGATTCATAGATGAGATGGATCATATTTCAGAACAGTCTAGTCTTGGCATTGTTTCTATACATGTCCATGCATGTATGGATGAGTTCCTGAAGCACCCTTGAATGTATACTGTCTGAAGGAGTCAAAGACAAAATGACCACTTTTATCTTCCCTCTGCAAATGAGACCTCTCCTCCCTGATTAGAATACAAAGTTTATCTGCTTTTTAGCCACTAGGAAGATAAGGCCTTAGTTTGTGAGTGCTATGTGACCCAGGAAGATGCAGTACACTGTGTACTATGATTATTATCAACAACAATATTTTAGATGTCTTATAGGTCAGGGAATGAGGAAATAAGGCAAACTCAGTGCTGACTGCCAACACTTACTGCACTTGTTTCCCCCATGATGCATACAAGGTTAGAGGAACCTATAAGAACCACAAGAAACCAGGTTAAAGCAGGAAATTGGAAAATGTGTCACCATGTGTTGTAATAGCATGATTACTCTAGCACCTCAGTTCACATGCAATTAGTCAGTAATAAGATTTGTCCCTCCTCCTGACCATAATGATATGTCCTCTGAACCCATGACAAAGACATGCAATGGGTCTGTATTATGCAAATACATAGCTTTTAAAAGGCCAGTTAATCAGGTTTGTTTCACAGAAATCCACCTGTGTTAACTAGACTTCTCTAAATCCCTTAATCTCATCAAGGAAACTGGGTTTTCTATTTATAAGATTAAAGTGCATGTAAATACACTGATGGATACAACATGAATGGAAGGATGTATCAGATCAGAAACTTTATTTATCCAGAAGACCTGTTCCATGTGGCCTGTATCAAACTTAATATTCATTGTTATCTTAATTTTGTGGCAACACATAATTTATAGACCTGCTTTAATAATAATGTAAGATTACACATTGCCTCAGTTTTCCTCACTCACCTCCTTTCTTGACCACATCCTAAGCTTAATGGTTATTAGTCATGTCTGAATGCAGTGTTCTGTCCATTTAAATTGAACAGAGGTGTTTTTTTTTTTTTATTGCCTTTGTTGAAGTCTCCAAAATTGGCAAAGTGAGCACCATGTTCCCGAGAAGTGAAGATGCTGTTTCATCCCACAACAGCCTGAAACAGTCCAGTGATTGTGTTACCTAGGCTCCAGAAGAACATTTTTACCGTATTTGCCACGTTGTTCTTTGTACCTTTCTCTGTGTAGGATGTAAACATTTCCGCGAGTGTCTACCAACTGCTTGCACTTAAAAATCTAAGCGTTAGTGGTTAGACAGGGACAGCAGCACAGTGTAGCTAACTGGTAGGCATTCAACTCAGACGTTTTAGCAACTGAGGCAGTAAGGGTAGGGCATGCACGCACACACATGCAAACTTCCTCCTCTACTTTAGAACATTTTGTTCTCTGTGACTGTTCCGTTTTCTTGTAAATGTTTCAGGTATATTTTTCCTGTGTATTTTTTTTTTTACTTTTAATACTTTTGCTTAGATTATTAGCATTTTTCTACTTTCTTCTTTTGCTCTTTTGACAGTATTGTTTTAAAAACATCCACACTCCTAAAGCTCACTGAATTGAACTAAAATGACAACAATATACCAATAACATACTGAAATCTCAGTGAATAAAATGTATTGCACTGAAGACAAACTTTCATCACTTAGCGAGGTCTGCAGTTTCAAAGTGGCTCATCCTGACCCCTGGCTGGTTTAGCAAAGAGAGGATATCCTTGTTCTCTTTCTCCCCCTGCTGCAGCTTAACAGGATAGAATAGATCTCAAAGACAAAGTAAAGTCCTTTAGATAGTGACAGAAAAAATTACAAATAGGAATTATAGGAAATTGTTAACAGGTCGTAAAGTGTATTTACTGACATGAAAGTTCATGTTAAGTATCTTGTAAGTCAGGAATTTGTGGTAAGCCATCTTTTATTGACAGTTAGAAAAGTTAGAAAATACTTCAAAAAATCCCTATAGGGTAAGGTAAGATGTAATCCCTCTGTTTTCTGTAAAGAGACAGAAAAAAAAAGTGGGTCTGGATAATCAATCATTCCACTAATGATCCAGTGTAGACATAGTAAATATTTGATAACCTGCTCAGCGCTGGAACATTATGTTCCCAAAGCAAGCAAACAAACCAGACCTGCTGTGCTGCAGCTGTTGAAAACTTATTTCCTTCTTTCTTTCTAGAGTTTTTCCTTTTCAGTTTCAGTTCAATTCAGCGAGCCTTAGTAGCACGCTTTGAAATAGTATTGTCAAAAGAAGAAAGAAGGCAGGAAAAACGTTATTAATCTAAGTACCAATATTAAAAGTAAAAATACCTTGGAAAAAATATACCTGAAGCATTTAAGCCAAAATGGAACATTTAAAGAGAAAAGATTGTTCTGGAGGAAGTTTTTCTGTGCGTACATGTCCTGTCTTACACTGTCTCGGTTGCTAAAAGGTCAAATGAGGTGAATGTCTGATAACCACTTACTCCTGGACTGGACTGGAATATCAGGCTGCTTGGCAGTCAGCTCTTTAACTTTGGTCCAGGTTGCATAGCAGTTGCTGAAACCAGCCAAACACTTGTGCAAGCAAGAGGGGAAAACCCCGCCTAATGGATACTGTGGTTAGTACAGAATGTTCAGTATGTGCAGCATGAGTAATGTTGCTCAGTTAAATGATCCACTATGCAAAAGAAGCTTTTTAAGAATGGTTTTTATAGTATTTTCCAGAAAAATGCCTAAATCTATGCAGACCTGGTTGTTCACTTATGTTTTTGTTATTGTTTTGTCACGTTATTGCATGTTATGACCCTGTAATTCATGGAAAAAAAAAAAAAACACGTCACTGCTGCTCAGTGATAAACAGATTGGTGACTCCATTCAGTGCCCTTTGCCACCTGAAAAGAACACTGGATCACCAGATTGGTTATTCATTGATGAAATGTGTTATTACCATTGCTTTGACATAAAAGTTTGGCTAAATCATGGCTTGTCTTCTGTCTATTGCATAAGTCACTCTGACTTACAGATGATTGAGTGTCACCATGATCAGCTGCAACTAGGGCACGGGTTAAACCATGTGCTATGGAGGGCAGAGAAGCTGCAGGTTTTCAGTCCAAATAAAAACAATGTACCAGCTCTGCAGCCTCTCAATCCTCCTTGAATCTAAGGTTTGACACCCATGAAATAGTCTTTTATATCTGTGCTGAGGGTCAAGCAAACCCAGGTCTGCAGATGCACTCAGCATTGGGTTTCTGTTAGGTGTGTTGACACCAGTGTGCACTCCTCATTCTCCTCTCTGTATAAGGAGCTCACTTAGAGACTCCAGATTTGACTTTTGTGTACCTTACCTAGGTTGTTTAATTAATTTTGAGGTCTTTTTATATCTGTGGTGTTCTTTTTTTTTCTTGTTTTTTTGTTTAGATCCAGTTTTTCACATGCCCATTTCATAGCCTGAACACAATTTCATGTTCTGCCAAGCAGAGACATCACATGAGTTTGTGCTCAAACTCATTTGCTAGTTCATTGCTAGTGAATATAGTTTGTGTAATTGCCAATTGCCAATTGGGCACATGTTCCTTCTTTTTTTTCGGATTAGAGAGAGGGGAGGGAGAGGGAGAGGCAGAAGGAGAGAGGGCTTAAGGAACAGGCTTGTAGTATCCAGTCTTGCAGAACATTTCTGTATTTGATGGTGTTTTGAGATCTTTACTTCTGTCTCTACCCCAATACAGAGGAGGCAAACAGCTTTTGGTTTCTGACCCTCAAAATATCAAAAAGTTTCATTTGAAAAATATAGATAATCATGCAGACAGTCATGTGTACTCTCAGACAGGTGGAATTATCTGATGTGTCTTTTCATGCAGGGGTTCCCGCTTTCCACCCACCAGGTCCTGCCTCACTCTACACAGGCGTCAGATGATCCCTCATCACCGTCCCACCTGCAAACGCTTAGTTCCTGCACACTATACTCCCATTTTTGTCAGTGCTGTGATTAAGACAAAAAAGTGGAGTAGGATGTGTATATGCATGGATTTAATAGGATTCCAAATATACATGAGATATTGCTTAATCAGCTTACAAGAGAGAGCACACCAGGTGAGGAAATGGATGCAGAGATTGCTTATGCTGATTGTAAACCAGTGGACTGTTTATATGCTTGAGTAAATCAAGTTACATTTGCACAGTCTTGCTTTGTTACTACACCATCGACAATTTATGCTGATTTCAATCTGATTATTGTGTTTACATGATGTTTGAAAAAATACATCATGTAAACACCAATAAAAAAGCAATTTATCACCTTAGTTGAAGTAGAATTAAAGTTTTAAAATGCATATAAACATACTGACAGTTCACAGTAGGGCACTTGACCAAACCACAAGCACTTCTGCACCACCATGGCTTTTACAAGGAGTTGCCAGCTTATTAGACAACCTGTACATTCAATTAAAACCCTACCTGCTTCATCATACTACCATTTGATGTGAATAGAAACACTGCCAGTCATATGGTGTTAGCTCGCAACCCATGCTGACATTCAGACACACAGGGCAGATGGTCCTTTGAAAGGGTCAGAGATGGTACAGATCTACTGCTCTGAAAGGCCACACTGTGTGTACCAGTGAGAATTTTCACTACAGAAGAGAGAAACTCCCGCAGGGGCCGTGAAAGGTTAGGGGTCAAAACCTGTTAAGTGCTCTGATACAGCACCAGACAAAAGGCAAAAACACACCTCTTTGAAACATAAAGCATGGCAACACACAATCCTCCTTCAAAGAATTGTGTGCGTGCGTGTGTGTGTGTGTGAGTGAGTGAGTGAGTGAGAAAAAGTCTCAGTATTAAGAGAATAAAGTTATAATATTTTGAGTTATCAATTCTGGTAATAATATCTTTTGCAGTCATAGGGTTCATCATATATCTGTGCATCCATACTTTTTTGAATTATTAAAATTACGCATAACTTGCAGAGGGTTTACTTCATTATGACATGCACACTCTTCTTTGCTTAACAGATCAACTGGTCCTATGTCCCATTCCCTGTGATGATACCCTTGTGTAAAATGGGATGAGCCTCTTCCTACATCACCCAGTCAACTAATCTGAGCACAGGGCAACACTCTTTCCTGATGTCAGAAGATTCAGACTCTAAGCCATATCGCTTCCCAGTGCTGGAGGACCAGGATGGAGCTTCAGGATGCAGAGTGTCCCCCTCTTGCATCTCCATGGCTAGGGGAACATCGGGATGCAGTTCCATGGCACAGTTGCATCGGATGGGTGGCTACAGCCAAGGTGGGCCTGATCTAGGCCTCCCCTCAGAGGGCAGCGACAGCAGCAGTCAGGATCCCCCTGCGTCGTCACACAACCATCGAAAGAACACCCGTTCTCGCCCACTAACTGAGGAGGACGTGGAGATGAAGAGCAGTGGTTCCAGTGGGAGCGGAACCGAATCGCATGGCAATGAAAGCAATGGGAATGACAGTCATGGCAATGAAAGTCACAGCCACGAGTCAACAGGCAGCTCCAATGGCAACAGCAAAGACTCAGCGCTGATGGAATCTTCTGGAAGCAACAAGAGGTCAGTGGCTGTTTTTAATAATGGAGAAGCTCATTTAGCACATTTTCTTTACCTGTGCAGTGATTGGCCATGTGACCACATCAGAGGAACCAAACCATCTGTACTAAAAGTCATTTGCATCATTTTCTCTGAAAGGTTTTTCTTTTTTTTTTTTTTTTTTTTTTTTGCTTAGTAGGCCCTTCCACCAAGTCTGGCAATTAAATTTTTGCAAATTGGCTCCATGGTTTTGTAAGATAAAGGCATTGGCCATCAATAATTCCATCCCTCAGTAATGGAACAAAATTTTAATATGCTCACCATCTTGTTTGCAAATTTCTTCCAGCAGCAGTTTAATTGCATGGTATAGGGCTCACATTTTACAAGTAGTTTTGTAGATGGTTCATGTATGCCCCAGTTTTCATATATCACAATAATTTCACACCCACATGCAAGAATGCCAGTTTTAGGGCACAGACAGTTTATCACAAAGCTCACATAAGCAGTTTCCTTCAATTACAAAATTCTCCTGTGCCAAATAGTCCCAAAAGTCTAATAAGGAAGACGGCTCAGGTGAAGAATAAGTGTCAAATGTTCTCTGTATGATGTGAAACTCAGTATGCTGATTCAGCCAAACACTGCACAATCTTGAAGCACCCTTAAGCATAATAACAGTATGATGTAGAAAAGCTGAGAGGTGCTTTCATCATGATATGATACGATGACAGCTCCAATGCTCTCAGTCTGTAGGAAGATCTTTGGTTAAATGTGGGTTAAATTGGCTAAATAAGATCATTGCAGGAAGATATTAAGTCCAGAAACTGCTTGGATATGCTTACAGTATGACCTAAAATAGCCTCAGCGCAGTCTGCACAGAGCCACAGAAAGAATGACTTGCGCTCCCAGAAGAGTGATTAGATTGATGTAATCCTGGAGACTGCTTTCACAAAATGTTGGATGGGATGTGTCAAAATCTAAGGACCACCTCCTTGTTATAGCCATAACAACACAAACATTTGCCTCTGTCTGACTGGGAGGAGCGAGAGGAGTTGCGTTCTCTGCCCTCCGTGCAGTCTCACTCCTTCCTCTCTTTCCTCACCGACCTTATTTAACCTTTTGTACCCAATTTCTTTTAACCACTCCCTCATCCTGTCAACATTGAATATTGCTCTTACTGTACACATACAGTGCTGTGGAAACACTGAAATAAGACTCTTTCTCTTTATCTGTCTCTCTTTAACTTTGTTTCTGGCTTTGTCTGCCTGTCTCTCCTACCCTCCCACCCCCATCCTCTGTCCTTACATGAACCTATTTAACTCAATTTGATTCCATACATAGTCCCCCTTTACTGCAGCTAGACTCTCTGTCTTGCATGTTCTTGCTATCTCCTTTTCTCTCTTTCCTTCTCTCTTCTCTCTCCAAGAATTTTCATAGTTACATTAAAGTGTTTACTATCATCTTTATTGTATCAAGTGGCAAGTCAACATGATACAGTTTGTAAAGATTTGTCGATAATATTCATTAAATGCCAGAGCTTAACAAAGCAAGTGTTAGTATCATGGGGATTTGAGAGATTGATTTATGAGTGGTTTCATAGACATGAATAATTAAGGGATTTTCTAGGCATTTGTGCATGAATAAATCCATCTTTACTGTGAAAAGCCCACATGTATCCATAGTCATTTTAAAAGACCCCTGACTGATTGCCTTGAATTGTATTTATTTTAAAAGATAAAGTGCTTGTTGTGTTTTTGTAGAGTAATTAAATAAAGATGCTGAGTTACTTTTTTTATTTGAATTAAAAAGACCTTAAATGAAATGACAAAAGAGCAGGCTGGTGAATATATACTAGAAAACTGTGCATAGTGTAGTTTCTTAAGAACTGGAGTACTTTTTTTTTTTTTGCATTCCATGCCAGCAGAATGGTCAGGTGGCAGTTAAAGAGACTTACAATGGACACAGAGAAGAGTTAGCAGTGGCTGTAATATATTTAATGTTTAAAAAGAAGGCAAAGAATATGTTTCTGAAGAAATAGTGAATGACTCAAAAAAACAAAAAAAAAAAGGTNTTTTTTTTTTTTTTTTTTTGAAGTAACTTAACTTTCATGTTTCAACATGGATTTGACACAGAGCTACACAGAAGAAAATGTATGTTTCTATTAGAGAATATGGTCCCAGGAGAAGACTGCTTTTACTGCAAAATTAAAACAACAATGTCTTCTACAATCATGCTTAAGTGGAAACATTGAATTTTAAAGTGGACATACGTATCACCTGAACGTTTGACATTGAAAGATTAGGGGATTTATCAAAATAAAATGAAAACTTAAATGCGGTTTTATGTTTTGGAAAATGGCTGGCAGTAATGTACTATGTATGCTGGTAGTATTTATTGTGCTCAATTATGCAAAATCACCAGTATGGTCCTTTAAACACGACCACCAGCCCTGAATGTTCACCTTGCACATAGTAGAAACAGAAACTCACATGTCCAAACACACATGTCCAAAAAGGATGATAAACAGATTAGCACATTATTAATTGGCCTGCTTTGATTGTTTCTTAATCTCACTAATACTTTCTCAGACTGTGCAGGCTGAAACCAGCTATTGTATTATTGGCCAATGAAGGCTAAACTCAATAGCATTAGGCTTGGAGGGGCTATTTATGAATGTGTTTTCTATTCTAAGCCATGTAAGCCTGTTGTTTATAGTAACCTGGGTTACTCAGCTCAGGTGAGTAGACTCAGACAGCTGGTGATAGAGTTTGAGTTAATCTTGTTGGCTAATATAGTCGTACACACACACACACACACACACACACACACACACACACACACAAGTTTGCAGACTGCCTGCTGATGAGTTTGACTTCTTGCTTCTACCACACACACACACACACACACACACACACACACTGTTCCTTGTTTGGAATGAAACTTGCGTAAACTCTGGGTTACTTTGAATGTGGTAATTCTTGTTAATGGTAATTCTTGTCACTGGTATAACGTAATTTCTTATAAAAAAGATGAAGACTAAAGCCAAATTGCTCTACTTGCTCTGATGGAAAAAAACAAGGCTGCCTTGCCCTGAAATCCACCAGAGAAAAATTCTCCCTGACTCTCTTGAGCGCCCTCTTTTGGTAAACACAGATTTACCACATTGTTGATTAGTTCACTGTTTCTAATTTCCGCTAGTACTTACTCAGCCGTTGTATTCTTGAACACTGAAGGATAAGTTTGGTAGCGCTAGATGCGGAGCTGTCCTTGTCCTTGTCTATTCTAATCCATGTAAGCCTACAGTTTATAGTAACCTCAGATGTAGCACAGGTGTCAGTGTTATAAAACAGTAAGATGAATTTAGAGTATCAGTGCACTGCTAAGCTTGTGAGGTAATATAGGGGACACACGTACACACTTCAGCATAAAGATTGAAAATAAAAGAACATACAATCAATGAAAATAGAAACATGCAATTTGAGGTAATCAGTAGAACTGCCCTGCAATGATTCGACCTCTGTGAAGCATGTAGTGTTAGTTTTTATTAGAAAGGTTTCAGAGAGGTGTAATTTCTGAGGTCATGGTTACTGGCGTTGTATTGGATTGTGTTATATTGAAAAGATTTTGTAAATTCTGTCAATTTCACTGAAGTAATTGGGACAAAACAAAATGTTTCTAATTTTATGCTCACTGTATGTGATTTGTTAGGTGTTTTAGTACGAATACTCCAAATGGTGACTAATTCTGCCCTGATTGATGCTGTGCATCAATTCAGGTTCTGTAGAGAACCTGAAGTGTTTCTGGGCACAGCATGATGGCACATGCTGGAAGAATCAGGGCAGAATTAGTCAGCAGTATCTTTTTAGATTTGCTTTAAAACAGCCCACATTGTGAGATTAATATACTTTGATTGAGATCTGGCAATATATGATTAGGCCATCTCAGTTTCATGAAAATCTTGCAAATCATGCAAACACTTTGTACCCAATCAGACTCTGCCACTTTCTCTGTCATTACCTCTCCAAAGTGATTTTTTAAAATTTACTTGTTTCTGTTTTTGTTATGAAAAGTGTCTAATTTCTTTCCCCAACAGCTCAAACTCCCACAGTCCATCTCCCCCCAGCAGCTCCAACGCCTTTAGTCTGCTGAGCTCGGAGCAGGACAACCCTTCCACCAGCGGTTGCAGGTTAGCGCACTGACCATCACCGTGTCACAAAACTCACTCCATCTCTTAAGATTGTTACTGAAAGTTGGACATTGCCCTGAGCCCTGGATTATGAATCTATACCGTTCTACTTATGGTTTCTTTAAGCTGGTTTGGAGGGACTGTTGCTGTATGTGATTTGCTTCTGTGCATGTGATTCTTGCAACTTGCAGCAGTGAGGAGTCAGCCAAAGCAAAGACCCAGAAGGAGCTGCTTAAAACTCTAAAGGAGCTGAAGCTTCACCTGCCTTCAGAGAAGAGAAACAACAACAAAAGTACAACCCTGAACACCCTGAAATACGCCCTCCGCTGTGTCAAACAGGTGGAAGGTAAACCACACTCGTATTGCTCTTTGTCTTCTTCTGTGTCTCTGCCTGTCTGCCTGCCAGTCTCATGTCTTATTGTTAACCTCTTCCCTGTATTTTGGGGCTGTTTCTATTCACTATTTATAGAAAAAAAATGAAATTGAATGTCTGGATTTATACCTGTTTGTGTTGTGGTGTCACTGAATGCATGAATGCATATATTTGTGCCACAACAATGCATTTTCTGTGGATACCAGGAAGACTAGCACCTGAAGGGAACACAAAAGAATAAATTATGATGTAACTTTGTAGTAATAAGTGTGCAGGCTTTTCTATGACTAATGGTATTTAACTACTTAAATCTATCCCAACTTAATATTTACGGATGCAAATGAACTCAGCATAACTACATCACCCCAGCTATGTTCATCATGATCAACTTATTTATTTAACAGTTTTCACCCACTATTTGTTTGATTAAACTCCAGCAAAACCACTTTTTCTGTTTGTTGCAGCAAATGAGGAGTATTACCAGCTGCTGATGACCAATGACAGCCAGCCTTCAGGCCTGGATGTATCTTCTTATACCATAGAGGAGATAGACAGCATTACCTCTGAATATACCCTCAAAAACAATGTGCGTCATTGAACTAGCTTCAGAATTTTTGAAAATTTTACTGCCAGTCTTTTTAAGCTGCAAATATTGATGAAAGCCTTGTTTTACTTTGTCTCTTCAACAGGACATTTTTGCAGTAGCAGTGTCCCTCATCACAGGAAGGATAGTCTACATTTCCGATCAGGCTGCCTCCATCCTCAACTGCAAAAGAGATGTGTTCAAGAACGCCAAGTTTGTGGAATTTCTGACACCACAGGATGTTAGTGTGTTCTACAGCTTCACAACACCTTACCACCTGCCATCTTGGAGCATGTGCACAGGAGCAGGTACAGAAAGAAATCAGAGGAACATCAGGGATGCCTTCTTTTGCATCTGCAAGCAGATCAGGGCATCCATGATCATTATTTTGGTTATGGAAATGAAAGTGTCATGACAAGATAACAGATCAGAAGTATTCATAATCACAGTCTCCAACAATAATATAACTATATTTCTGGATGTATTTCTGTAACTATTAAAGATATGTCAAAGCTGTTTGCATGCTACTGAATTAGCATAATCTCAGCTCCATATTAGTCATTGTTGGCAATTCCATTAATGTGCTTCCTGTCAAAGAGCATCAAGGTTTGCATGGCAACAAGTTAGTTTTTAATAAAGCACAGACGACCATCAACATAGTCCTTGGTCAGATCATGTTGCTCATGAATTGAAACATTTCTTTTTCCCCTTTCAGAGTCATCCCCGCCAGACTGCATGCAGGAAAAGTCTTTCTTCTGTCGTATAAGGTGGGTGGATGTTGCGCAGACACACCATCTGCTCCTCGTACCTCTATGTAGTATTTATTCATACTTTCTTTCCAATCTGGAGGCTTCTCAATTAGTTTGTGATGTCATGTGAGTGGTAAATGGTAATGTGATGCTTTTTCCAGGATAGTTATCATAGGCAGGAAGACACAAGACCTTTCCATTGACTTTTTTTTTGGGTCCTTCACCCAAAGCCCTAACCCTTACCATATGTAAAATCTTGAATAAGGTTTGGAGTGTGGGCATTCTTATTCATAATTCAATAACTAAACCCTGGCGTTTACTCATTCTCATCAACTGTTCAAAGATATAGACAAGGAAATTGTTGAACAGTGCCCCCTTGTGCCTACCAACTTAAAGTCCAAAATCAACCAATCTTCAATCTTGTCAAACGTTAAAATAGAATGGAATTGGTTTGGTTTTGTCCTATCCAGTGGCAGTAAGGAGTGTCGAGGTGATCTGCAGTACTATCCGTTCCGTATGACACCGTACCTGATGAAGGTCCAGGACACTGTGCATGCTGAGGATCGGTTCTGTTGCCTCCTGCTGGCTGAGAGAGTCCACTCTGGTTATGATGGTAAGGACCTGATACAGCTGTGGGAAATTGAAATTGAAACATTTAACCGGGAAACACCAACTGGCATGATATTTAAGACAGAAGATAGCCTAAATCTGTGAAACCCTCATGTTCCACCAATCTAATTTCCGTTCTTTCTTCTTTTCCTTAAAGCACCCAGAATTCCAACAGACAAGCGCATCTTCACCACCACACACACCCCAAGTTGTGTGTTCCAGGATGTGGATGAGAGGTAATGCTTAACAAAAATGTTTTTAGGTCTGAGCTAAAAGTCATGACTGTTAATGTGGGGGACACTGAACTGTACTTTGAGATTAGAATTGGTGCTGGTGCTTGCTTGCTTACTAACAGTGATATGTCTTTTATTTTGTGTGCATCAGGGCTGTTCCTCTCCTTGGGTATCTCCCCCAGGATCTGATTGGTACCCCAGTTCTCCTGCACTTACACCCCAATGACCGACCAATCATGCTGGCAATTCACAGAAAGAGTGAGTCTACAGGATTAAAAGGAAGAGGGAAAAATGTCCACACAGTGTCTGCACAGGAAATCTGTACCCAGGATGATCTAACTTTGTTTTTGTTTTTCCTCTCTGAAGTCCTCCAGTATGCAGGGCAGCCATTTGACCACTCCTCAATCCGGTTCTGTGCACGAAATGGAGAGTACGTCATCCTTGACACCAGCTGGTCCAGCTTTGTCAACCCCTGGAGCCGCAAGGTTTCCTTTGTAATCGGGAGACACAAAGTCCGGATGTGAGTATTTCTCTCCTGTAATATCTAAGTTATTACACAATCAGACATTTTTATTACAGAAGAATAACATTGTTTGTTGTGTATGTGATAGAAGCTGTTTTATATAACTGATGTGTTGGTTATTTCCCAGGGGGCCAGTGAATGAAGACGTTTTCGTGGCCCCGGTCTCAGCCGTGGGTGAGATGAAGACCGCAGACTCTGACATCCAGGAGATTACTGAGCAGATCCACAGGCTCCTGCTACAGGTGAGAGAGGATGAGAAAGGAAATAAGTCAAAAACATACAGTATGGTATAGTATGATCAAACATACAAGGTTTAACATTTCACCTCTACAAAAAAACAAAAATAAGAAGAAACACAAAATCTAAATAATAACAAAATACAACATGCTAAAAATTCAAAGACCAGCCTTAAGACATTAAGACCAGCCTTAAGAGACTAAAGACTGAGTCTGAAGCAGTAGAGTAACACTTGAATTACTTTAGGCAATGCTACATCCTTTCTGTCCTGTGACTATCTCCATCTCTTGCTTTTTAATCTCTCTGTTATCAGCCGGTTCATATTGCTGATTCCAGTGGCTACGGCAGCCTGAACAGCAATGACCACCATCAGGGTATGACTTCTTCTAGTGAGAGCCTTAACAGTGGCTGCGGGAAGAAGATGCGACGAGAGGAGGAGGAAGTGAGCGGCAAAGCCAGACCGGTGAGCAAACCCAAATACTCATAGTTTTGCAAAGTGTTGCCTGGACAGAATGATAGACTGTCTAACTGGCACAATAGCTTTGACATCCTGATTGTTCTTACCAAGGTATTTGGAATCAGATACAACTGAAAGTGGCCTTTTTATTTTTGTAAAAGAAATTATGCTGACTCTTGAATCTTATATCTATTTGTCACAGCGGACCTTCCAGGAAATTTGTAAAGGGATTCACCTTCAGAAGAGCCAGGAGCAGCAGGTCTGCCTCGCTTCCTCTTTTAAACAGGACAACAGGAAAAACAATGGCAGTAAGTCCAACTAATATTTCTATTCATGCACATATGTGCGAAAATATCTGAAAATATGTGTGTAAGAGAGAGTGAAAAAAATGTTAGTGTGTTTCTATAACTTGTTCAGCTGCTGGGAAAATGTCATCAAGTATTAAACCTATCCTACACTCCTCTTCTCTCTCTCTTCTCTCTCTCTCTCTCCAGTAGAGTTTCTTCAGAAGAGCCCAGCTGTGGTGCGGCTCAAAGACTCAGCTGCTCCTCTCAACGTGAGGGAGACTGGAGTCACCACAGCGGAGAGCAGGTCTTCTTTCCAGGAGGGTCTGGCCTTCAATGATCAGACCGTCTACTCCTACCAGCAGATCAGTTGTTTGGACAGCGTTATACGGTACAAAAATATCCGTGGTAGAATTCCCCAGTTTTCCTTCATAATGAATTTTAGCCCTTTTCCCCCCATGTTGTTGAATGCTGACTCTCGAGTCTGAGCTTAACCGAACTCACTATTGTTTATAGCAGATGAAGTATTTATAAAAGAGCAAGGGAAAGCGGAAACTCATGAGTCTTTTGCTGTGATTAGGTACTTGGAGAGTTGTAATGTTCCAATCACCATGAAGAGGAAGTGCCAGTCTTCTTCCAATGCCACATCCTCCAATTCAGATGAGGACAAACACAAGGGAACCAGCAGCAACCAGGTTTCTGCAGGTATGTTTCACCATTTCATTTCATGGCAAAAAAAAAAAAAGGATACCAGATATTTATGGCTTAAAAATAGCTTAAAAAGTCTTCCCTTTAAGCATTTTTGGCAGATATTTCTCTCGTAGATTCATCAACCTATTATTTTCTGTTCTCTATGGCAGGGCCCAACATGTTCAAGGATCAGTCTGGCCTCTCTGCTATGGAAGATCAAGATAAAAAGTCCAGCGACGCAGCTGCAGCAGTAGTTGGCACTTCATTGCCCCTACCTGTACCGAGCAAACCTGAAAGTGTGGTGTCCACTTATAGTCAGTGTAGCTACAGTAGCACCATAGTACATGTTGGGGACAAGAAACTTCACCCAGAGCCTGGTAAATTAAACTACATTCCTTGCTAGTACACCAAAGTCATTATATACGTGCCTAAGCACACATATATTTTCTCATGATCACTGCAGATGCTAAACAACTGTAATGCATAAAACTTCCTCTTTCATTGATTTGTGTTAACTGATCTCTACTGTCCTCCATGCAGAAATCATAGAGGATGTCCCTGGAGCAGAAGAAACAATGGAGTGCAGCCAGAACCTCAGTATTCCTCCTCATGCTTTTTCACCTCCCAGTCAAGAGAGGGAGTCCTATAAGAAACTGGGGTTGACCAAGCAGATTTTGGCAGCCCATACACAGAAGGAAGAGCAGGCTTTTCTGTATCGCTTCAAAGAGCTTCGAGGAGTCACAGAGCTCAAAGGAAACTGCTGTCAATATCTGGAGCACCAGGGAGAACAGATTGCCAGCGACGGTATGACTGACCAACATGTTTTCCTCTTACTGGCAACTTGAAAAGTTCCAATAAAACTCAATTTTCTCTAATTCACACACCTCTTATCAAAATGTTTGGGTTTTTTTGCAACCTCCTAGCTGTACCTACTGCTCGATCCTGCAAGCAGAGGGGATCAGTTCCAGAGCCCACCACACGCCGCGGCATACGGAATAAGAAGACCAAGCCAAAGCGTGTGAAGCAGATCGAGTCATCGGACAGCACAATATCCCATCACAGACAGCAACAGCTGCGTCCTCCTCTTCCAACCCATGGCCTCAACCCAACCTCTTGGTCTCCTTCAGACACCTCGCAGTCCACTTTTCCTATGGCCTACCCTACTGTAATGCCAGGGTACCCCCTCCAGGTTTACCCCAGAGCCAATTCTATAGCTCCCCGCACTGATCCCAACCTAGCAAACTTTGGGGACAACCAGAGCACCCAGGCCCCTCCTTGCCCCCCATCCATCCAAACTGGTCCCTTCAGCGCTCCTGTGGTCACCCCTGTTGTGGCTCTAGTGCTGCCCAACTACATGTACCCTCAAATAGCGACTGTTCCTCCACCACCGCCACCACAGCCATTCTTTCAGGCAGCGACTGGCAGCTTCCCCACCCAAGCACAGCATTTTGCTCAGGCTCCCTTTCTAGGCCAGGCCATCTTCACAGGACCATCTTCCTACAATGTCCAGAACCAGTTCAACTCCCAGAGTCCCTTTGCTGCTCAGTCTGGCTTCTTAGACCCATCATACCATTACTCCCCACCTCCAGAAACCCCCAAAGCCCCTATGGACTACCAGTCTCGTTCTTCAACGCCACAATCTGTAGGAGGCGGAGGACACACATCCCCACCCCTCTTCCAGTCTTGCTGCAGCTCACCCCTCAACCTGCTGCAGCTGGAGCTGTCTGTCGACAGGCAGGACAGCGTGGTNTGCAGCTCACCCCTCAACCTGCTGCAGCTGGAGCTGTCTGTCGACAGGCAGGACAGCGTGGTGCTCTTGTCTGGAGGACAAGGGAATACATCAGAAAGGGAGAAAGGAGGGAGTGGCAGCCAGGCCAAAGAGAGAGAGCTAACACAGGTAAATGAGAAATGTAACCGCTCTTCTTTTGCTTTCTTCCTTCCTGTTACTCAGTTTCTTTCACTTTTCTTTTCCCTCAAAAGTCTCCCATTGCCCTTTTCTGTAACATTCTTAAACTGTCACCATATAACGTCAACACCTCACTGATGTTTCTCATTGTAGGTTATTCAAACTCACACAGGTAAACTCTGGCACGTCCCTGAGACATTCATTCATATGTCACTCAGGCTTATTGGCTTTAACCCCATCGTCACACTGGTTCCTGCACATTATTCACAGTATTAAAGTGTAGCTTTTTTTTTTTGCTAATACCTCCCTACTGTATTGATATTCCATGTGTGAAATCAAGTCAGGCTAGACTCCTCAAATAAAATGTGGCCTCGGGTGTTGTTAACACATGATGTTATTATCCCTTACACCCTTTAGCCATCTCTCAGTCTCCTTGGTCCACCTGGACCCTTGTATTACGATGGCACATCTTCTATCTATGAGCGTTTGTCTTGGGATAAAGTGTTGTCTAGGCTGAGGGCTTGCGACAAAGAGGTAGGCGAATCATCAGAGAACCTCTTCACATTTACAATTCAAATTCCATGTATCACTTACAACTGTAAGGATTCTTCTTTTTCCTTTTCATGACTTATTATGATTTTTGTTCGAGTCTACGCCTAGAAGTACTTGCCTAGAGTGATGTTGATTTTATTAGTTGCACAGCATGAGACTGAGACGCTTTAAGAAGAGACAATCTGTTGTCATCATGACCTGTGAAGAGGTCATGTGTCATTGAGAATTGTCTATTGAATTATACACTGGTACAGTGGGGTCCAAAAGTCTGAGACCACATCGAAAATCTGTGATGTTTTCCATGTAAATCTGGAAATAATCAGAAAGTCTGACATCACAAGAAGCTCTTTGGAACATTGTCAAATCATGCTGGGGTAACTTGAGTGAAAGGTTTTGCACAAACTTGTGGAGTCCATGCCAGCTCGAGTGCATTGTGTCATTAAAGCAAAAGGGGGACATACCAAATACTAAGATGTTCTGAAATTCATGTACATTTTTCAAAGATTCAACTTTTCACTCAAATTGTTAAGATGTATGATATAATCATTTGGTAATGAAAAATCTTGTTTTAAATAAGAAAAAAAAAAAAGAATGCAAAATAGAAACACTTTCACAGTAGTCAGACTTTTGGACTCCACTGTACTTGTACACACACTCACACAGTACGCAGTGTTTCTCAAACTTGTTGAACCAAGTACCACCTCTGAACAAACTGAAATATCCAAGTACCTCCTCATCAATAAGCCACAAACTCAACAGCACGTGTGCTGCACTAAAATTGAACTTGAAAAGTTACTGACACCCAAGTAAAACAAAGTACATAGTTCAAAAGGGATGAGTTAGGCTATTTGCCACAAAATAGTGAATTCTTAAATTAAAACAATAATAATTAAACTTACAAATCATTTTCTGAAACTCAAATGAAACACATTTTATTTCTGAATAATTTGCCACAATAACAGAATTTTCATAAATAACAATTGTTGCAATTCTTTGGTAAAATTTCCAGAGTGTTCTGGTGCTCCACTGGTGGCCACTTCAAGTATAGAGAGCCACAGTTTGAGAATCATTGCTGGACACTGTTTAACTTTGTATGTAAGACCCCCAACCCTCGAACCACACCACTGGTTTTTAGTAACAGAATCTTGAAATTAAAACCAAATACTGGGACTACATTATTCTTTTCTCTGCCTTGCTAAATACAAAGAGTTGACCAGGAGAAAAAAAACAAAAAACAAAAAAACAAACATAAATTGCCCTCTCCTGTAAGACATAATTGCAATGAAGTGATTTAACCTCCTTAAACTGGTTGTGTGAAGCTCAGTCTATGCAATAAACTCTGCTTTTTTTTAACTTTTCAATTTCAACTGGTGAAATTGATGATTTTTCATGCTTACTGCATTTTTAGTCTCAAATGGGTGTATATTTCTTACAGAGGTAAGATGAAATACAGTCACTTCTATTTCACTTGCTGTACTGTAAGGAAGGAGGAGATGAAAGGAGTACTGTGCTGACCAGAGCTATCAAATCAAGCTTCTGTTTGGTATTAACACTTTGGTATTTTTCTTGCAGGCAAGTTCACCTGGTGATGGAAACAACAGTGATGCCAACTCCTCATCCAGCGACATGTTGTCCATTATTCTCCATGAGGACTCCTGTTCAGGCACTGTCTCAGCCACCTCAGGGTCCATGGGCTCTGGGTCCAATGGCTGTGGAACTTCAGCCAGCGGGACATCCAACAGTGGAACATCTAAGAGCAGGACGTCAGCCAGCGGAGGCTCTGGCAGTGGAACAGGTCTGTCCTATCACATCCATGGGCTGAACATTATATGTGTAGAACTAAATTCACAGATCTTCAAGGGAAAATTGAGCAATTACATTGTTAAATTCCTAGTAGCTAGTTAGAAGTTTCTCAGTTAACATTAGGCTGAATAATATGTGATCGTAATGCAGTCCACTGTATGAGAAAATATCAGCGTTAGATTAGTTTAGATTTACACAATTAACAAAAATAAGGATTGAGACTTTAATGCTAAGGTTTGCCGCCTCTTAAAAGATGCAGACTTTTGCTTCAAATGTTCTGTAATGACTGGATTCTATCTGCATTAAAGTGTGTGACATTGTGCGCAGCATAGCCTAGATCTACTGTAATACTCTGTTTTTTTTTTTTTTTNTTTTTTTTTTTTTTGCATTCTCAGGAAGCAACAGTAGCAAGTACTTTGGCAGTGTGGACTCATCCCAGAACAGTCAAAAGGTCAAAGATCACAGCAGCAGCGAGGGAAGGCCCATGGAGATGGAGCAGAATGAGCACTTCAAGTATGCACTGCAGGACCCGATGTGGATGCTCATGGCCAACACAGATGAGAAGGTCATGATGACCTATCAGATGCCTGTGCGGTGAGTAGGAGGACATGGGCGTAGCTAGTGAGCAGTAGGACAGTAATACTCTTTAATGGGATTGGTATTTTGTCAACCTGCTGTTATGAAAAACTATGGGTAAACTTACATGCATGCATGAGTTCCTCTATTCTTTGTGAATGGACTACATCATTCAAAAATCAATGTAGCGCTTTATTTTTTTTTTTTAAACCACATTTACCACTATGCATCAAAAGGTTCATTGTTACACAGCATTATTTGTGTAAACATTTAAAGGATATGTAACTTTGAACCTTTTTATTCCCTCATTTTTGCATGAGACTTTTGCATATAAGTTACTTGCTCTTAATAATTCTTGCAGTAACAAAGATTGACCACCAGATGGCATATGCAAAATAAAGAAAGTCCAGAGGGGCTTGACACTGAAATCCATATCATAATGAATGAGACTTGACTGTAAATACTGTATGTGTCACTGTAGGAAGTACTAGTGACATATGCTGTTGTTCTGGTAGATTGAGGTAATTTTCAGAATCCAAAATTTTGTTTTTATTACTCATAGTAATTAAAACATTTACAACTGATTTATTTCCAGACATTACAGCAGTATGGTGACCAGTGGCTGTGTTTGTGTGTGTTTGCTTATATCTGCAGTGACGTCCAGAAAGTGCTCAGAGAGGACAGAGAGAAGCTGAGGCTGCAGCAGAAGAACCAGCCACGATTCACAGAGGAACAAAGGAAAGAGCTGATGCAAGTCCACCCCTGGATGAAGAGGGGAGGCCTACCAAAGGCAATAGATGTCAAGGTAGAATGCAATACTCACTTTATTTGAGTTCAGTGTGCTATCTGTCTGTCTTTCCAAGAACATCTAAAAGTCATCCCCCCTGCCCCCCGTCTCTCTTGCCGTGCTGTGTGTTGTAGGTGTGCTCATGCTGTGACAGTGCCTCAGGGGCAGCAACGGAAGCAGAGGAGCAGCCAGATCTGGACATTGGTGACACAGAGATAGGGGAGATCAGTTGCCAGAGGAGGTCCAGAGAGGAGCCCTCAAACACTGTTGTGAGACACCCAACCTCAACCAGTTAGACCATAAACTTCCCTGTATTTTCAGACTGGTCTACAAACATTTTCCAGCAACCTCTTGATCTGCACGACTGTTGAAGAGGGACATGTTGACGTGGAAAGAAAAAAAAAACACACACACACACACACAGTGAAACAGACAGCACTTATAATTTATCATCCTCGCTGTTGTCTATGTCTTGCTCTATGTTTTAATTTGTACAGTTTAGTTGCCATAAAAAACTTGTAGCTCAGACAGTCAAGATTTTTGTAGAATGTAAATACTGTTGATATCCAATGTATTTGTGTGTTTCTTTTAAGTTAGCTTAAAGCTTTGAAGACGGCTTGGTGCTGAAGGGAGTGCCTTGACAGGGTTCCATGACTGTGAATGTTCATTTTCTCATGCTTTTTGTACTGCACCACAGGGGAAGTCTGCTGTGCAATATTTCAGTGAATGCAATGATAAAAGTCAAACAAGCATCAAATAACAGTTGGCTGGCGCATTGTACTTACACATACAAGTTGCTTAGTGGTTTTCTAACTTTAGCAGGTACCTGGGTGCAGTACTTTGTAAAGTGATTTCCTTATAACACTATGCTACTGCAGTACTTTGATGTAGACAGATGGAGTTTTGAAGTGATTTCACTCATTAACCCATAAGCAATGGTACAAGTGCACTTTGTCCACACTGGAAGAAGACAAAAGAAGAAAATCTTGCTGACAATAATTACAACTCCTGTAGATCTGCTTTGACTGGATTATTTTTTTGGTGTTGTGTGTAGGTGAGTATAGGAAATGAAAAATTGAAGACAAACTCACCAGTGATGACTGAAGGGTTTCGCCACCTCCATTCACATTGCACGCCGAGAAGATGACAGTTAAATTCAACATTGAGCAGTTTTAGTGACCCATTGTGTTATATGATTTCTACAGTCAGTCAACATTTGAAAGTTCTCTCTGTGTGTCATTTGGGGCCACCAGTGAGAGATGTTGATAGTAATGCCACTTTAAGTTTTCATGCTTTTTAATTTATCATTGCAATTTTTGTTCACCTTTTTATTACTAAGTAATAGATGTAATATTATCTGTTACAGAGCTTTCATAGACTTCTATTTTGCAGCTGACTCTCATTTTCAGAAGCATTTTATCTAACTTTATGTCTATGGCTGTTTGAATGTCTGTTATAGTCACTGACTCTAAACATATATTTTTTTATACGTAATGCAGTTGCAGATGTGTTTTTAAGTTATGACAGAAAAGTCCAGCTTGAAAAGCAAGGAGGACCAAAATTATTAATATGTACTGCAGACATTTAAAAATGTGACTTGTGTAAACAACAAAGGGACAGTCTCCACTATACTGGAGTATAATATAATAATTAAAAATTTTAAGAGAATATCGACTGTGTCCCCCAGTTTAAAGGTGTCTTACATGGCACTTAAATTATCTCTTGGCCCTGATAAATATGGAAAAGAGCATCCTGTGGAAGCAGTTGAATCTCATTTACCCACCAGAACAAATGCATGGTCACTTTTGAAGTTAAATTTTAGGGTTATTGCATGGGTATAAAGCAACTCAGACAGACGTCAGGTAAGTTTGTGGAGACCTTTCGTTCCCTTTAAAGCAAATGCTGTAATTGGTGTGAAAGTGCTCTACAAAGTCACGGACTTGGCAACTGTAATATTTGCTAAGCAACTTCTGTACAATTTGTAATTTCTCTTTCTGTTATTTGAATTGACATAACCACAATGTATTTTTTTCTTTTTTTTTAAATTTCTGTTTTACATGGAGAGTTGTTATTTTATTATGAAAATAAAATGTTGCCTCATGTTGTGAAGACACTGAGAAGTACTTTCATGCAAAAAAAAAAAAAAAAAAAAAAACCCTGCTTGTTCTCATCCTTGCAGGTTGATGTTTGACCATTCGCAGCATTTTACTAAGCGACAGGAAAGGCATATTAGGCTAATGTGGACAAATCCTTTCGACTCGTTAATCTTAAATGTTTAAGAGCAGATGAGCAGTTAATGAGCGCAAACGACTTAATAATACAGTATATTGCCTGTTTGTTGGCTGTAGATGGACGATTGGCATGATGGTTAAGTCGTGGGACACATTTGGTAGGCTGTATGGGTGTTAAAAAAAAAAAAAAAAACNAAAAAAAAAAAAAAAACTTTAATCATCGCTCTCAAAAAATTGTCCATTACTTGATTAATTCATTTCTAATCAACAAATGGCTCTACCAATTGGAGACCACAGATTTGAAGACGCAACAGCATTATTTAGGTTAGGTTTATTAATGTATCTGTTGGCTGAATTTACGCACTTTTTAAATTCTCCCTTTTTTCCCCCGGGGAATAATAAAATTACCCTTCTGTCAAACTGGGTCTCTGCAGATCTGATCAAAGCGACCCCCCTAAAGTGTTCACACCTTACTGCCTCTTCCAAGTTTAGGACAAGATGCCAAAATTACAAACAGCCCTCCTGCAGCGGTCATTTACACCTCTGGAGTTCCATAAATCCGGTTATCACACTGACCAGGTTGCTTCAGTTGCCTCAGGTTCAATGTAATCTTGGATATTTATTTATTTACTTTCTTAAAATGTCATTATTCACTCATCATTACACTTGATTTTTGCTCGTGTTTTCTTAACTTTTCACACTTAAACCCCCCCCACACACACACACACACACACATTGACAATTTTGCCTGCTATGATAAAATTAAGAGAAATAGTCTACTCAGAGGCAACCCTATTAATTCCAGTTTCACTATATTAATTCTTTTCATGTCATTTCACCAATGATCCCTCAAGTGTGATCAGTGTTTTCTAAGAATGGACAGTGTAAGAAGTAACACTTGAAGTGGACATCACAGGGACACAAGAGGTGGCATCTGATTAGGGATTAGCAGGATTCAGACTGGATTGCTGTCTTTTCATATTCATTTGTAGCTGTGGGAACTGATGGTGTAGAGGTAGAACAGTGTCTGTGGATCTCACCAGGCCCATACATGTGAAGTCTGAAAATGCAGACAGGCTGCAAGTGTCTTGAGTCATATGGGAATCTTGAATCTTTTCTTTTACTGGTATAGGTAGACAATATGTAAAAACAGTCCAAATTTTTAATATTGCACAAAAATTGATACCAGAATAGCAAACAGTATTCTTAGTTTCATGAACACAAACTCCCCTTTATAGATCTGGATTAAGACAGAACTGCAATATCAGTGCTGCACCCAAGATGAGTTATAAAAGCCATTTGTCAATTCCTAAGGCAGGCCTATATAAGGAGTGAGTGAGTGGATTACTCATTCACACCTCACAAATGCCTACGATGTGCTAAGGAAGATTGGAGTGCACACAAATGATCCACATTTGCAAAGTAATAACTAATATCTTGTATGTGGGTGGATAGTGCCATCCTTGTGTGAAATATTGCTTTTTTTGAAGAATGCATTTCACTGACACAACTGGATAAGATCCTTCTACCAGCAGTAAGCAGATTATGTAAGAGGTGGTAAGTGTTAGCAATTTGTTTGACCAAAAAGGACATAAAACAGGACATTTGCCAAGGGATTTTTATTGAAAAGGCAGTGTAAGAGTTTGAGTATAGGAAAATAGCTGAGGTAGCCTAATAAGTAATTTAACATTTATAAATACAAAGTTACAGATAATATCCTACATAAGAAATAATTTACGCACAACTAACTCTACATGTCTAGTGGGACAAGTATCTTCTATACAGTCATGTCAGTATTAAACAAGTAAATATTTACATATGCATTTATCCCCCCCTCCCCCCCTNCCCCCCCTTCACTGAAGGTCAGCCTAAAGGCCAATACACTCCAAATCAAGACCGACAGGTCACTGACTTCTGCAAAGCTGATTTAATTACATAGTTTATTTATTAAATACATTTTAGCTTAATTGCAATTCTGGAATAATTACATGAAGAGCTTCTCAGATGCCTTTCAACTAGTTTTCAAAGTTGTCATACCAGCAGTTTTATTTTTTGACTCTCAGTTCTGAGGCCTATCTCACAAAATAACCTATAAGACAAAGCATTAACTCCTCTAGTGTAAAACATGCATGGGCCTATTTTTTTTTTTTTTTTTTTTAACCATCTACCATGGTCTCCACACTGGCTTTGAGTGAGTTGAAGAAGAAAAGCTCAGCTCATTCTGGTTCTCAGCCTCCTCTGCAGCGGAAACGTTACTCTGCTCTGAGTCTGTGTCCTCCAGGTCTGAGCAGAGATCCTCAGTGGAGGTGGATGAGGGCGCTGGGGACACCAGAGCCGTGTACACGCTCTCAGACAGGGCCCAAGTGCTGTTACAACTGGGGAACTCTCCCCTGATTTCCGGTAGCATGACACGGAGGCGGTCCTCGTTCAGGGGCGTGCTCTCCAGGAGGTGGTTCAACAGCTCCGCCGCCACCGTCTGGTCTATTCCCGGAGAGCTGGAGACAAAAGTGTGCACCTCATGCATGCATTGGATATAGCCCGCAGCGAACCGCTCACACGCCTCCCGATTCACGGTGTCCACCTCTGGGTAAATAACATTAAGAACTCTTACAAAAGACACATAATATATATAACTCATACACACAACATACAGGCTCAAATGACTCTCAGCTCTGACTGGCTGAGTGGAAGGCACGCACACTGATGACCGCATTACAACCAAATATAATATTATTGCGCTAATCGAAAATAATTGGTAGTAATATGTCACTAAGCAATTTGTATGATGGTCTAAAAGGACTATATGGCTTGGCGGAAGAATGACACAGAGTAAGCTTGCACCGTGTTATTAATGATTTTTAGGTAAAAATATACAAATAAATAAAAATAAACGTTTATTGAACTTTTGCTTACTATAGTGCATGCTCAAGTAAACACACATAAGTAACGTCTACCTTGAGCCCGGTTTTGCAGGATGCTTTCCACCCGTCTCACTGTCATCTCAAGCACTTCGGCATTCTCCATCTTTGATTGTAACTGCGGTGGGTGACAAAAATCTGCATTAGCCAGTTTAAACATCTGCTACAGTAGGTAATTTGCAAAACGACAAAGTAAGCAATACAATAACAGGAAAGAAATGTAAAATATGTATATTTGTATGAGCTTACGTCTGCGTCTGCGATGAGAACTCTGAGTTCTTGTAAACTTTCATTGATGCGTGCCCTTCTTTTCTTCTCCACCAGAGGTTTTCTCATCTGCACCAACAGTACAGCACAATGGATCAACTCGATCAGCTTCCAGACAACACAGAAATATTGTCAAGAAAGTGCTCAAACGTCCTCATAGTTACAAACCTTTCTGTCAGCCTTGACTCCACTGCAGTTGTCACCTCTGTCCGCTCCGTTTGTGTTGTTACGGATGGGGGCCATGTTGTTGTTTAACCCTGGTTAAACAAGTCGGTGTATAATCCACGGAGCCGTTACAGCGCGTCAATGGGACAGATGGCCAGAGATCCCAGCGGCCAACAAAGCTTTACAGAGTGAGGCCAGGCTGGTTAACGCCGCTCTGGAGGACATGCGGCGGGTCATATATGACGGCTTATTTACATGTGAATGGGGGAACAAGACACCGCGAGGGCGCGCACGCTCGCACCCGCGAATCATCCGCGGCCATGGCTTTTGTCCCAGCAATAACTTCATGCCCGGATCTGGCTAAATCCTGGAAATATAAACTGCTGAGATAATTTCTAGCACAAGGAGGTCCTGAATAAAGTCTATAACTCCAGTAGATAAGGGTGAATTAAATTAAATATCAAGGCTGTTATATTAACCTTAAGTGTAGATATTTTTGTAATTTTGTTTTTCATTGAATTTGATATTCATCATTGCAATGATGCAGTGAATCGTTTTTTCCAACAGAAATTCAGCTCTTATGAAAATTTATGTGTTTTTAAAAACAAATGTAAAACAAAGAATCTACACATGCGGTAGGTTTTTGCCCTTATTTTTACATGTTCTTAGGAAATAATAAAATGACAAGGTGCTTGTACCTGAAATAAACAGTTTAGGCCCTAGATCCTTACATTTAATCGTTACTTTCTATCACCAAGAATAATATCTACTATTCCAGTAGTTACAGCTGGAACCATGAGATATCATTAAAACAGTGGATATTTTAAAATACATTTTTAGAAATAGAATCATGGGTGATAATGCTGATATCAATCTGCCCCATCAACAAAAACTTAACATTCGGGTAACATTTAGGATATTATCATTAACATTCTTAACCACCTTTGACACATTGTATGTGATACTGGGATATACAAATAAACTTTGACTTGACTTTTGAAGTGTAATCACCTCACTATAGGGCAATTCTCACATTTCATCATTAATTACCTTTTCTTTGTAGGTCACATTATGTTGTTAGTGAGCCATCAGTCCACATGAGGACTACACTAGTGTCCCATTCTCAGTAACTCATTAAAATTGGAAGATGTGAGCTATTTGTCAAGTACAGCAGTCTACTGATGTGCATTAAGTAGCCTGCAAGTGACTTGAGAGACAAAAAGAGGACCCTTTATATTTGCATGGTAAAATAGTTGTGTAAAAATATTTGAATGACTTGTTGAATACATGATATAATTATTCACATTTGATGACTTTGGCTTGTATCATTAAAAATAAAAAATCAGTTTTTATTTCAAAGAACACACAATTAGTAGTGTATAGTATATCTGTAGTGAGTACATGGACACAACTGTCACATGCTGGTGAGAACTCTGTAGATTTTGTGCAAATTTGTTTTAAATTTAGCATTTCTACATTGTGACCTAATATATACAGCATAGTTTTGTCAGCACAGTGCAGACTGTGAATTTTGGAATACGCAGATAGATAGATAGATAGATAGATAGATAGATAGATAGATAGATAGATAGATAGATAGATAGATATAAAATTACTATTTCCATCTGATTATGTGACTGATTTGAACAGTTCTATTTATGAAAACAACAAAAAGTAGACACTTTTTTTGTGAGGTCCTGTACTGTAAATGATGCATGTTGTGATATTGTGTACACACAACGCTAGGAAAAATGAGAGGGCTTTAAAAGCTTATGGTACAACGTGGTAATGGGATTGTAGTGATACTATGAACTTATTAGTCATGTCATGAAATGTTATCATTACCTTTCTTCTTCTGGTGATTATTATTATTATTATTATTATTATTATTATTACTATTATGAAATTATTAGCAACTTAGTTGTAACTTTATTGCAGTCTATTGGCTGAGAGGAGGAGTTTGTAACATCACTACATTTCCGGATGATCAGTGTTGAGAAGAGGTGATGCAGCTTTAAATAAAATACGGAATGCACTACCATATCTGGCGCTTGTTTTCACAATAAAGCGATACCTTTATTTTAATATAAATAAACGACAAAAATGAGGAGATTTCTCTGTCATAAAAACTTCAAAAACCTAAATACTTTTATTTTAATACTAGATAATATATATAGAATGTATATTGTTTTGTGTTTAAGGGTTTTAGCAGGAAAGCGGCTTTTATTTTGACAGCAAAGAGGAGGATGTTTTTGCAGACCCACACATTGCTTGTTCGTCAGAGAAGACGCTGATCTGAGGTCACTGACTCCCGGGGGCGACGCTGAGTCGCTCGTATATAATCCTAGCGGTTCTGTGGATGAAACCAGCTCACTAATCAGAAACGAAACAAATCAAATAACATTGATCAGATATGGTGAAGATTACCTTCCAGCCAGTTTCGGCGCAGAAGTCCGAAAAGGAGAATGATGAAGACAAGATTATCGTACCTCAGGCTCATGTGAGTTTACGCACTCTCTCTCTCTCTCTCTCTCTCTCGCGCTCTCTCTCTCTGTCTCTCTCTTTGTTTCATGTTATGGCGTGCGGTAATGTTAGAAGATGTCACCTTTTGACTAGTGCATGGCTGTTTTAACCAGATTAAGCCTGGTAATGCTCAGATGTGTTTATTTGGTGAACAGAAAGCTTAATTATGCATTCACGGGATTTATGTTGCAATCCATGACCTCCATAAGCGAGGGATTTCACAAATAATCAATCAAATATGAACAGTAGATCCTACAGATAGATTGCTTCGTGTAAATATGTTTTTGTCTACAATCTTCATTCGTTTCACCTTATCTCATACCAATGTGATGTTATTTAAATCTAAAAAGCGTGCCTGATTTAAACTGCAAAGAACAATGATGTACAACTGAGACAAAATATGTGCACTTTCCAAAAGGCATTTTGTGGCATTTCAGTGTGTTGTACTGTTACTACAAGTGCAACCATAAGATTGTGATTTTGACAGATATGTGTATTATTGAAAAAAAAAAGTAGTGATCAAGAAATAGCCCCCAGATTGCAGCCCAACCAAGCCTGCGGATTTTGATATTACGTCACCTTGTTAGGCCATAGTGAGGATACACTGCCTATGAATGGACCTTAGAATAATATGATACCTTTAAGCTCATAATAATAATAATAATAATAATAATAATAATAATAATAATATATGTATGTATGTATAATTTTCTCACCATTTGCTACTATTGGTAGCTGATAGTGTCATCTTTTATTAAATTAAAAAAAACAAAACATCTGCCCTGTTCAGATGCTGCCATTGCGCCAGTCATTGCATCACCACTGAGGTGTTGTTATTACCACGTGAAACCTGCAGGAATTGCATGACACTGAGGGTGAGAGGGGTAATTAGTGACTCTCTTAATATTTCATCCAAAGACAAAGAGTGGTTTTAAAAGTCAATAACACTAGTTGAAGTGAAAAATAAATGTAGATGTTTCAATTTTGGAGTACAGTTCTGTGTAATTGGATCTCTGGAGGAACAATTCAGTAAAGATTGAGTTCAATGGATGATTAGGAGTTACACATTATTAACTATATGATATTTTGGATATCTAAACTCTACCCAAACACATTATACACAATTAATAGCACATGATGACGCATCCATTGCTTATACAATCCATTTTTATTTATCTGTTCATGACGTCAAAAGAACACATGATCACAAATGTCTGGATTTTGATTGGCTGTGGCTGGGCTAAACGTCAGAGGCAGAATGTGTGTGTGTAGCTCTATTAATACGTTCTGCCTCCACCGAGGGACTCCTGCTCCATGTAATTGTTCTCATTTTGCCTCCCACAGAGGGGCGTCAAAGTAGCTGCAAATATGGAGTGTGGAAGTAGGCCTCTCAGAATAGATCCAGACAGCCACGTGCCAGTGTCTTCGTCACAGCTTGGCACAACCCCCCCNACACACACACACACACTTCCATTCTCCATAGCAACAGTAGTACAGAGAGGCAGCAGATTGACTGAGAGACTGTGGGTGGGCATCTGGGATGGCTCATCTCGGTCCATCCTACGTCTACCAGATCTCCCTGTCTGACTAACTATTTGGCAACCTGCACTTGTCACATTTAGCTCTGTTATGATTTGGAATTTGCACAGGAAAAAAATGGAAGTGTGAGAGAACATCACATCTATGAATAGTACAACACAGGACTGGCTGCGATAATTCAACCATATGAGCCCTAATGCTCCCAATATTGTTCTTAAATTTCCCCATACTGGTTCACAACATCACATTTCTGCAGCATTATTGTGCATAGCATCTTTAAAGCTTCATCTACCAGAAATTAAAATAAAACTCTGTAGGTTTGACACAAGTTTGTATTCATAGAATGCCAAAGGATCCTTGGTACTGAAGAGGTTAAGCTATTTGGCCTCATGGGGGATTTAAATAACAATCTCCCTGATAAGTGGCCCCTGTCAACTTTGGCCTGTCCTGTAACTGAGCTGCTTTTCTCTTGACAGGAAGAGCTGGTTCTTCCTATCGGACCCAAAAAGCCTTTTCCGAGTGGCCTGTGCTGCCTCACCTTTGGTCTGGTGGTATTCATGTCAGGACTGGTGCTGGCCTCCATCTACGTCTATCGCCACTACTTTATAACTCAAGTAAGTTCAGTCTGCCTCCTTTTTCTTGCGTTAGTTCCTGCTTCAGAATTTAAAAATATGTCAAGTAAAAATAATATATGACCTACAATAACTGCCACATGCTAAACTAAGCTGCATTGTGTCCCATAAGCAGATCCCAGAAGACAGCTTGTTCCACTGCCGAGTCGTCTATGAGGACTCGATTTATGCTCCACTAAGAGGCCGACAAGAGCTCGAGGAGAACGTTGGCATCTATCTGGATGACAATTACGAACAGATCAGCGTCCCTGTGCCCCACTTTGGAGGCAGTGACCCTGCTGACATCATCCACGATTTTCAGAGGGTAAGATCATCTTTTTGTTACTTCAGCTCAGGTTACTATAGCAACAAGGATACTGTTCGCTGGTTTCCTCATGTTGCTTGTTGATTCAGCATGTTTTATGTTGTCATTCCAGGGCCTCACAGCTTATCACGACATTGCTTTGGACAAGTGCTATATCACAGAGCTGAACACAACCTTGGTTATGCCTCCGCGCAGTCTGTGGGAGCTGCTTGTCAATGTCAAGGTAAGGCGTTATATTCACCGTTGATGTCATTGTAAGAGCAGATAAATGGCAGTCTGAGGGAGGAAAGGACAGAAAGTGTGTTCTGATCTTCCTGTCTGCAGCGTTCTGCATACAGACAGAGTGATTTATTGTGACTTTTCTCTTTGCCACAGAGAGGGACGTACCTTCCTCAGACTTACATCATCCAGGAGGAAATGATGGTGACGGGGAGAGTGAGAAACATGAGACAGCTGGGCCCGTTCATCCACAGGCTCTGCTATGGCAAAGAAACCTACCGCCTTAGACGCCGCAGTCAGCACCGACGTACGTGCAACGCACCCACAAACACACCCACAGCATTCACTTCCTTTCCAGTCTATTCACGAAAAAATGTCATATACTAGAACATGAGATGGTAAATAATGATTTATGACTGCTGGGTTACTTCCACTTCGTCTTTTTCTCACTAAGAGGTGTGATATGCAGAGTCATGAGATATGTGCTGGTTCACCATGGTTTATCAGCCAAAGTGAAAAGTGATTCACAGAGAATCCAAAGCTTATTTTGGTATGTAGGAGTAAAGTGCGAAAGAGTGACCAAATAGAAAAAAAAATTACAACTTGAACCAAATTGGGGCTTCCTTCCTTATGAGTGTGTCAATGTTATTCTCAGCAGTGTAAAATCCTTCTTTAACACCTTCTCAGTCTCATTAGCGAGTCAGTTTGAGTGTGTGTGTGGGCTCAGCCTGGGAACCTCCTGCTATGTGAGTCACTCATAGTACGCTGGAGAGATCCACACACTGTGGAGGAGGTAGAGTTGCCCACGAGTGATACAGTATCTTTTATGTAGCTGTATAACCAATTGGCATGACAATTTAGAAATGATCTCACACACTCTGTATGGGTGTGTATTTTGAAGCTGAGTCTGTAGGCATTGTGCACGGATTTCCTAAAATTGCCTTTTTTTTCCCTTCCAGGTATCGACAGGCGTGAGACAAAAAAGTGCCACAGCATCTGTCACTTTGAGAACACCTTCGTGGTTGAGACCGTCATCTGCGACAGGGTCTAGACCCACCGCGGCAATCTCAGCCAATCAACACTGAAGCCAGTTTCAAACCATACCTCTTGAATTCTTTAGGCGTTTAACTGCACTTTAAGAGCGAGTTTTTGTCCAACAGTTTCTGAGTTTAATGTTTTGTTTTTTTTTGTCTCAAGTTGGATTGGTGATGCTTTTCTCTTTTTCATGTTTAACCTTAAAAGTCTTTTTTGTTTAGACAGTTGGTATATTCGATTGGTGTTTTAATTGTGTTTGGATATATCTGTAGCTTGTGCAAAAGATGTCGACATATTCATTCGTGACATCAGAAAACTTGACTTGATTTCATTTTATTTTACACTTGTCTTTGAGTCTTTAGTAACCCAGTGCACTCTGGGTAATGACTGTGATACCTGGAGGCTGCTTGCACTGTGCACTAATGTGAATATTTGTCTCCTGATTTTAAATTTTGGTTTGTATGATGAAAAATGGCAAAACATACCTCATGTAGTTTAAACGTTTCTTTGCTAGTTTTCATCATTAATAAATAGTGTACATAACTTTAATTGTTCCTAAGCAATATACACTTAAAATGTTTTTGTCTTCTCAGTTTCATATTGTTACATGCATAGATTTTTATCTGAAATCAACTTGTTTTTGTGACTGATCATTTCTTTATTTGTTCATATTTCCTTCCTTTCTCATACTTTCCTTCTCCTTGGATATAAATGGCTCTAGACTGTAATTAGTAGCAGTGCTTTTGATCGATAAAAGGAACCAAAGTCTACAGTCAACGATTCTATTGTTAGCGTAAAGGATTGATGGAATATTTAGAAGAAATGCTTTATAGTTTAGATCATTTACTATAGACTATTTCAAAGACTAAAACTCATTTTATCTTGCTCTTCCTCCTTTAGGCTGAATTTGCATCTTGTCTTTAGCTATTGCCCATATCCATTCCTTCTTATCTTGGCATTATTATCTCCACAATGTTGATCTGTCCCCACTTAAAATAACAGGGGTGCCAGTTTCCTTTGAGGGAGATCCATAATATGTGCTCATATTTAATTGTCTTGGAAACTTTATTCCGCTGTACAGTCAATTCTTCTTGTAATATCTTGCTGCTTTAAAAATAAATGATGAAACATTTTTCTTGCCTTTTTGTACTAAAGTTTATGCATCATCAATGTGCACATTATAGGTTAGAATATTTGGAAATCATGCAGTATGGCATCATAGTCAAGTACCCCTAAGGAAAGGGAAATGATCACAGTATTTTCCTGTTACTGACAATAAGTGGGACAATATTTAATGTGTTAATAATAAGTAGGAAGAGGCTGCTTCACCATCAACTGATGGACATCATAAGCTGAATTTGTTGTGGTTAGATATGTTTCACTTTAATTTGAATACACATTATTTAGTTTAAAATTATTAATAATTTGCAAATTGTTTTGGGAAGTTAAGGAGAATGAGAATAAAGAATTTTCTCCTTAGATAAAAATGACTCATGAGTTGATGTCATGTACTAAGAAAACCGTATGGCAATACAAGCTCATTCTGTGGGATAACAAAATCTACAGCATCATATTACAGCCTTTGATACATTTTTAGGATTTTAGATCATTGTGCATTTTGCTTGGATTGATTTTATTTGCACAGATAACTTTTTTTTTTTTTTTTNTTTTTTTTTTTTTTTTACAGGACCTGCACACTCCACAGCTTCTTAAGAATATATCTCATTTTAAGAAAAGATAATAAAATTGAAGGAGAACCAAAAATGACCAATAAATGGACACAAAACGTAAAATGTAAGGGGATGAGTGCAAAAATGTATGTATGTAAATACAAGTAAAGAAATAATTTTTTAATGTCTGCTCTATGCAGCACCTTGTAACTTTGTTTTAGAAAGGTGCTATATAAATAAAATTATTATTATAAGTAAACTAAAAAACTGCAGGGGCAGGTCATGCTTCTGGCTTTATAATAGAGATTTTTACACATGATACAAGATAATTACATTAATATAAATTTTCTTATCAAATGCCATGTAGACTTGAACACTTTCCATTAACACAGGATGACTGTTTAACATGAGGAAATTAAGGCTGAGAGCAGCAACTTTCCATTTGGTTTAGCTTCTGTCTCTTCTTTGTTTCTGTCATCTTTTGTCTTTTCTTTTTCTTTTTATCTCTTGCATATATGTTAATGCATATTTCAATATGGTTTCCCTGTAAACAGATTACAAACAGTCTGCATTTTTGTGGTATACAAGCCCATGATAACAGCTTTGTCTTTTACAGATTTATAAACATTATTGCTTGACGTTTACTTGCTATTTACATTTACACATTTACATGTACACTGACAGGAACCTGAAAGTTGATAAGTGAAATCAACACAATGAGTCAGGCTACAATAGAACAGTGATTCTCAAACTGTGGTACGAGTACCACCAGCGGTACCTGAAGTGCCCCCTGGTGTTACCCACAAGACTCTGGAAATTTCCTCAGAGACTCAAAACAATTGAAATAATTCTGTTATTGTACAAAATATTCACAAATAAAACGGATTTTACTTAAAATGTTTGATTTTATTCTCTTTTAATTAGGAATGAGAAGTTTTAGCCTAGCCCTACTTGCCCTGTATACTTCCATTCTGTGTGGGTGTCAGCAACCTTTCACACTCTTACTGTAAACTTTTCAGTTTCACACAAGCACACACGAGGTTTTTCCTTAGAGCTGTCAGCTTTTTTCCTGAAGTGGTATTTGATGTTTTGGTTTGCTCTGAGGCAGTACTCAGCACAAAAAAGTTTGAGAACCATTGATCTAGAATATGTTCAAAAACATTTATCAGACTTTTTCTCCAATTAAACTATTCAGAGCATTATTAGAAATGCATAAGCGGGATGTAACAGAAAGTTTTCATTAAAAATGTGAGAAATAATATAGAAAAACAGAACACCTTCTTTTGAGACACTGTGACCAAACCTTTTTTTTTTTTTAACATTTTATAGAATATCACATAAATGTAGCTATTCTGAGAACACCCATTACATACATTTGTCTAGGTATTTTTCTTTAATTATTCCAGAGTCAGTAATACATCATTTCCCTGACTTTGTTCAGTAAGTTTCAAGGTGCTGAAGAACCAAAAAGTTTCATTCATTCATTTATATTATGTCCTTTGAGTACACAGATGTTCATTCCTGTGTTTTACGCTGAGGACTGGTTGATGTTCAAGCGGTAACAGACATTAGAAGACATATTGGTTTCTTCATGCCCTGGGGTTTCTTTGTTTTGAGTTGATTTTTTTTTTTTTTTTACATGCATGACAGAGTGTATAAACTAATTCATGCTTTAAAATTTGTCATAAAGCATTTCAATTTTTTTCTCATCACAACTGTGTAAAACTGGACATTTTCACTGCTTCCAGCGCCTGGTATATGCTTGTCTCTCTAATAAATATGTCACATTGTGGTTTCTTTTTGTAGGCGATATCTTTGGGTATCAAAGCTCTCTGCATATAAAAACTGTTAACAATCTGAGGTTACAGATGGAGCAGTGCTTGCTGGTTTCCTGTCATCATCAGATCATTTCCCTCAGTAGATTTATGCCACAATGTATGCCCTGGTAAGGTAGGATCATACACCATCTTGCTGCATTTTTACCTCTTATCGAATGTGTTGTCCATTTACCTTTCAGAGACATATAAACGCCACTAGATCTCCAGTTTCTCTGTTAAAACTCAAGATGCAGCCGGCTGTCCTCCCAGGATTAATAGAGATCTTGAATTGTCCTTGTCCAGTGTTCAAGACCTTCAGACCTCTGAGGTGCTGAAGGTGCCTCGTCTTTGGAGGACAGACCTCCTGAATGTGTTTTTGGTGTTCCTCACCTCACGGGCGATGAAGTAGTAACACACAGCATCCAGACAGCAGGTGATGTTGGCCAAACACATGGCTATTTGTATGAACAGGCTGATCCTGGTCTTTGAGCCACAGTCCTGAATCACTTCCTGGTGAACCTGGAATTATGAAAGCAATTACAAACGGAGGTCAGACAAAGGTCACATTTTCATTTACAAAAAAAATGCAAAAGTGAGTACAGCGCTGTAGATTCATACGTGGTTTGTTACTGTCAGGCTAGTTTAAATATTTTTCTAAATGTCTCTGATTGATCACTAGTGTCTTATTCTTCTTCTTTTTTAAAATTGTTTTGTCTCTCTCTGGCCCTAACCCTGGAAAGTCAGGAATTACATGGAAAAGCTGGAAATAACCTCAAAAATTTGGGAATACTGCAAGAAATCAGTACTAACTGTGGAAACTTGAGAACAACCTTGTAAAATTGGGAGTAACCCTGAAAAATTAGTAACAACTGAAACCTCGGGATAATACTCACGAGATGAGAATAATGCAACAAATCAAGAGTATCCCCAAAAGTCAATCAACTCAGGAAAAACTTTGAAAAATCATAAATAACTCAAAATTGGAAATAAGTCAGGAATAATTTGAAGTCCAGAGTAACTCTGAAACGTTGGTGTAAGGGTTCTTATAAATTGAGGGTTATACTCAGAGAAGTCTGGAATACTTTGGGAATAAAACAAGACATGCAGGAACAACCACAGAAATTCAGAAGAGTAATATCTGATTCATTGAAGGTTTTCCTCAACTTTTTAACTTTTTGTCATAAAAATCCCCTCCCTCCCCCCCCACCAAATAAAAATTCATCATTTCTGATCAGTTATAGACAGAAAGGATTGTAGAATGGAAAGCATAAAGAAAAAGCAAGAAATTATGAAATAAGAACAGAAGGAAAGGAGGAAAAGAAGGGATGGAACAAAAGAAATATTGATACTTTCTGAGCTCATCTATCTTAAATGTAAAATCTGAATCTGCAAAGAAACAAGTCACTCCACCCCTCTTGTACATCTTGTCGAGTAAAAAGTAAGTACAATATTTCTCTCTGACATGAGTAAAAGTGAGACGTCTCACAAAAGAATACTCAAGTAAAAATATACCGGTACCTCCAAACTACACTGATTTGCTCTTGAGCAAATGTAATTAGTTCCTTCCCACCTGTGCTTTTCAGTTAGAATTCATTGAAGTGAAGTTGCAGTTGATCTCACCAGGAACTGCAGCAGTATGGCGAGGTGGCTGGGGGTGAAAGGCACCAGGAAGGCACCCAGACTGCTGCAGATGATCTTCACGCAGGCTCTGCTCTTGGGACTGTGCTGGCCAGACTGCTGAAGTGCCCTGATGGTCTGGACTGAACAGTAAAGCACTACCAGTGCCGGCCCCAGGAACCCAAACACCTCCACACAGATGATCACCAGTGGGCTCCAGCCACTCTTAGAAAATCTGTGGAAGCAGTGAAAGTCTCCCTGGTCGGCCTTCCGGAAGCGATAGGTTGTTGGAGAGATCACTGCCATCACCAGCACCCAAACCATGATGCAGATCCTCAGAGCCACTTTGGGTGACCTCAGCCACTTGGCTATGTACGGGTGTCGAATAGCCACCCAACGGTCCACAGCTATACACATGATAGTATAGATGCTGCCATAAGTCCCGACAAAATACAAGCTTTCCAAGAAGGAGCAGAGCGGCTGAAGCTGGGCAGGCCACTGGTGATTGGTGGCATGCATTTTGAAGGGCAGAGAGACGATGAAGAGCAGGTCCATCATGGCTAAACTGGTCATGTAGATGGTCGATTCAGTCCATTTGCGAAGGAAGATACAGAAAACTAGCAGTGCTGCAATGTTAAGAAGCAGGCCAACTGCAAATATGGGAATATAGATGATCAGCTCCAAGTACCTCATCACATGGTCCACCTCTTCAAATGAACAGTTGCTTGTCATGGTGCAGCTGCAGTGCAAATAGTTTGAACAGTTCAGTTTTGGTTATTTTGTTAAAGATTTGCCTTATTTCCATTAACATAAACATCAAGAATAACACATAATCACATCTGGCATTGCAGCATCTATACAGAGAGAATACAGCAACTATGAGGGTTCATTTCTGAGCCCAGCATACACAGGTAAAACTCAGAGGTCCATAAATTCAGCCATAGTGATATATCATCATCTGAGGCCATTCTGGGTTCTTTTTTGGAAGATGTGACAATTTGAGGGGGTAAAACGGGTGAGCAGGTGGGTGCTGAAGTTGTTCATAACCAAAAATCACAGTTAGCAATCAGCAGGTACACAATGACTGCACACTGGCCTAGTTTTTCAATTATTTTCACCCATCTGGTACCTCTGGAACTTATAAGTTATAATGATGCAGTTTAAATGAATGCAGTGGATGTGTAAAAAAAAGAAAAGAAAAAAGAAAGAAAGAAAGAAAGAAAGAAAGAAAGAAAGAAAGAAAGAAAGAAAGAAAGAAAACTTCCGGAAAAAAATATTGCAGCCCATGCTTCCTTCTTTATATGTCAGGATTAGAACTTATCAATCAATGCTTTAATAGCAATGTTAAAAATTTGGAATATGGCCGTAAAACTACTTCTTTACTTTATACTAAACCTGGATTGAAAATGCATTTAAATGGTTGAATGTCTACATTAACAGACTGTATGACAATTACCAAATGGGTCAAAGCTCAGTTTAATGTGTGAATCTTTGTTTCCTGTCATTGCATATTGTTCATATTCATACTGTGAACACACACATGCCAAACCGCTGCGAATGTCTCAGTTTTGTGGTTTCAGCAACTGTGAGCTCTTTTTTCCTACTTTATGATTTAAGATGCCAAATGTATGTACCTGATAATAAAACTTTCAGTTCTTAAGATCTATGTTCACTGTAAATACTATTAGAAAGGATAAGTTTAGAAATGACCTGGATTTTATTGACCTGGATTTCATCAATGTAACAATATGTAGCTCTGACTCTGTTTGGAGGCTTAATTGTTTAAAATTTTCAGTGCACTTGCCTTTAATGAAGCACCCATTAATTAAGAATCCAATCAGAAGCATTTTGTTTGCTGATTACTAAGTGCGTATATACAAAGATTTGGGTTTTGGGGGAACACTTTAAGTGACTTATCAGTCACTAAAGGAGGAAAATGACAGAAAAAGCAAAGAATGAGCGAAGAATTTCTCATCTTACAGAGAAATAGCCAACATAATTCTATTTAATTCTGTGGCTTTTGATTGACAACTGTGCAGAACCCGGTTGTCTGCAACCTGCACCCAGTCACTATGATAAAGATCAAGACCAATTGCAAATAGGTCATTTCTGACAAAGCAAAAGTCCACAAACATTTCTAAATTCACTTATTACTTACATATGCATCTAATTTTTTTTTTTTTTTTTTTTTTTTTTACAGCAAAAGCACTGCTCTGCATTGACTCTGTTTGGCTTTGGTAGCTTGCACAGTGGAAAAAATGAAACGTAATTAAAGCGCTTACCTTGCAGATGTCTCTCAGATAACGTTCAGAGTGTGTCTGATTGTCTGAGTTCTGCCAGACTCACTTCTGCTTTCTCTGCCTTTTGTTGTTCCATCTTCACTTCCTGAGTAATGCCCACATAATGCATTTGTGTGCAGATGACACCAAAGTCACAATATGGTGAACTTGTCCAGCAGGCATGAGATTTTGAAAGACCTACACATCAAAATAAAAACTATAAATTCATCACTACTGCTATAAATCGTGGATTTATATTTGCCAATTTTTTTTTTTACATACTGACATGAAAGTGACAATGACATGCAAAGAAAAGATAAAATAACATAATATCCAAAGTGAGAATAAGAGCTAAAATATACTAATAGGTAAAACAAACTAAAAATGATGGAACGAAATAAAGAAAATTAAGGAAATAATAGCTTTGTCTAATAAATGCCACAGAACTCATGAGAGCATTTTAGGAGGACTGCGGTATGTGTTTCTTCAGTCTGGGATTTCCAGCACAGCTAAGTGGTCATTCAAAACCTACGTGACCTTGACCCCACGATTAGAAGCGGTTATTGAGGTTTGGAATTTCCATTATTTTTTTTAACCATCAACACTTAAATGGAACCATCACCTTATGACAGGAAGAAAAATTAGTTTAAAAGAAAATGTACAAAAGCCAAAAGTGAGCTGGAGCCAGAATCAAATCATCTGACTCTTTTGTCTGTGGCTGGGTGAGAAGCTGCAAGAGTAGATTGTGACTTTGATTATTTTTGAAGGTTTCCTGGTTTCAGGTGGTGAGATGTTCATGTTCAAGTTCTCTGTCTCTTATCAGAGGTGTAAACTGATATTTTGTTTGAACATTATGAGCTAAACCTCAGCGGATAACAGGGGCACATTTTATTAAGAAACACTTCGGTTGGCATAAATGTGAAATGCTTCTTTCATTTTTACCAGTTTCTCTGAAAAAAATGTAACTAAAGTAAAGATCATCTCTGCTGCCACCTAATGAGGGAACTCACCATGAGAGCTTTAGGTCTTGTATCATGTTCACATTTCTAAAACAAAAATTCACATAAAAATAACAGTAAACATTTATTTAAATAAATGTGGTGATAGCAGTCTTGGGTCATTTTTATTGTCAGGGTCACAGGGAGAATATACAACCCACTTCCACTTCCACCTCCACCGTGTCACAGAGCCTATGAGCTAAAGCGAAAGACAGAAAGAATGCACAATTACATACACTGCAGGCCAGAAGTTTGAGGTCACCCCCAGAGTTAAAAAAAAAATCGTCAATACACTATTTGTTTTACAATATATTGCACATGAAATGACTGAAAAAAAAAAAAAAAAACATAAAATAAATGTAACTAATTAGTTTTCAAGAAGAATTTGTCAACATAAAAGCAGTTTGAAGTCATTTCAGGCTCAGACTTTGGTTTTGTCAATGTAACCCCCTCTGGCCAAGTTATAATTCTCATAACCTTTTGCTTCTCTTGTGAATGGATGTAATTTTGGCAAAATTTTGATGAATGTTTTAGATTGTTGTCCTGTTGAAGAAGAAAATTTTGACCAAATAATTCGTAAACCGGATGGAATCATGTGTCTTTGAAGGATGAAATTCTCTTTCTTCGTAATTCCTTTTTGGACCACGTCTCCAGATCTCTCTCTCCCCCAAAACACAGCCACAGCATTACTGACCCCCCCCCCCCCCCCCCCNCCCCCCCCAATGTTTTACATAGGGGTGGTTGCAGAGCAATAGCACGACCAGACTGTGTAGCAAGTTAATCACAAAATGCTGTGGGAGAAGGCAGACAGCAGGCTATTGAATAGAATGTTAAAACAGATAAGCAAGGGAGTTTGAACACAAGTGCAGTGCCAGTGCACTAATAGACTGGATATGCCTTCATTAAAAATAATTTCTTAAGCCATAGTGGCTACATAATGTGCTCTTGTTGACAAATTCTTCTTGAAAACTAATTGGTTACATTTATGTATTTTTGTCATTTCCTGTAAAATAAATTGTAAAACAAACAGTGTATTGATATATTTTTTTTTAATCTGGGGGTAGTCTCAAACTTCTGGCCTATAGTATAAGTGTGCACATAAGTCTTGCACAGGTATGAGAACAAATTAAAGATGAAAGAAGTGTGACAAGAAGTGAAATCATCTTTTTGTTTCATATTTACCATGACCTGATTATTCACCTATAATTTTTACCCTTTTATTACTCTCAGGTCAAATTGACCAAAACGCGTAAGTGTTTAAATGTGTGTGTATGTGTGTTGGGGGTGGGGGGTGCAGCATGTGTATTCAATAAAAATATGTTGTTTTTCCTCAGAAAATAAGCCAAGGCCACTGAGTTTCAGGTTGAATTAATAACCTGTTGTATCATTTCTCCTTCAGCAAAAATTTTAAACAGACTATTTTGATTAGAACAAAATGCAATGGTGTAGAACAAATCAATGCAAATCTTTTATAGCAGTTGTGCTGAGTGACTGATGTGTTCAAAAACCACATGGGAGTCACGGATGTTTGGCATGTGACTTGTTGGATTTATTTATTTACCCTAAATGTCATCAAAGAACTTCATTTGGCAGTGACATTACCATGGCATCCATCTGCATGATTGATTGCTGAGGCTGCAGCGGCATATGTAACAAGAATAATCATAATACCTCCCCTCCAAAAAATAAAAATAAAAATTACACACCACTCACTTGAGTGCATACACACATTCATCCATGCACTCTTTCTACCCTAAATTAATATTTGCTTTGCAGGTAAAATGAACCATCGACCCTGTTTACATTCATCGAAGAAGCTTTCCTGTTCTTTTTCCATTTTCTTATTTTGTCTCTACAAATGTTTGTACAAATGGTGCAAAACACCATAAGCAACAGCAAGGCAGTATTTTTATTTTTTTTTAAAGTATTCTTCACAAGATAAACTCATTGTGAAACATTGTTGTGTAAACGAGGAAAACACCATAATTACTCTGTGGAGGTACATAAACATGAAATATCTTTCTGGTTGAATTTTTAGAAACACAAAAATAATAAAATGGATCTTCACAAAGAGATACACACACACACACACACACATATATATCCACACACACACACACACACACACACAGTCANAAAAAAAAAAAAAAAAAGTTTGACAAAATCAAAGTCAGGAAATCCAAATAAAAATAAATGGACATTCTACAATTTTCACTGGAAGAGCCAGCCAGTTTCTACCGTCGTACCCTAAGTTACAAGTGGACAAGTGTGAGCAACAGTTACAACGTGTCTGCAGGGGTAAAGCGTTTCTCAGCCAAGGGACCTGCCACATGTTTCCAGCAACAACAGTGACAATAAAGAGCAAATGTGATGCAGAGAGAGGAGGAAAAAAAAAAATGAGGAAACAAGACATGGAGGGAGAAGGGAAGCAGAAGAGACACACGTGCATCATGTACACACGCAAACACTCTGCACGCACACATTGGGCAGTGGTCGCTCTAGGAGGCAGTGAACTTCCTGAGTGTGATAACAATGAGGGCGAGGAGGACAGATGCTCCCAGGAAGACAGCTATAACAATGGCTGTGATGGCCCCGGGCCCAAGGACACCTGCACGTGCACACACACACACACACACAAAAATACATATTTGCATCATTTGAATGATTAAATGGCTGAGAACTTATTCAATGCATAGTCAGAAATATGTCTGCATTTGTACCTTCCTCTTCATCTATGGTCTGGGTGTGTGTGCTGTCCTCATAGTCAAAAGTGAAGGATTGCTCTGTCATATCCTGGAAAGGATCTTTGGTGGTGACATCATAGGGTCCTCCTCCTGACAAGGTGTCCTGGTTGTCCCCTTGCAGAGTTGGAACAGGGTCTGCAACAGTCTCTGAAAAGAGATGAAAAAAATCAATGTAGAACCAGATATTAAATAATAAAATCACCTCATCTCTTTTCTAACATAAAACCTTTCAAAGCCAAAAAAGAAACTTATCGACTCAGTGTATGTTTTCTGAAGGCAACGATTTCATTGAGGAGGTTTGTGGCGTTGCTAACAGCCCTGTTTGCTTTCTACAGTGAACAGTGAAGCCTTGGAGATGCAGAGCTACACACACACACGGTTCAGGCTTTGATGACTCTAACAGCGTCTCTCTGTCTCTGGGTTAACGGCTCAGGTTGGGATACAAGGATGTCTTTGTAGAGCATCAACATTTTGTCAAGTTGATCTACAACATCTCCTTTCTCTTTTCCACACCAGTTTAGCTTGTCTATAAATTACTTACGATACGGCACATGTATAAAGTACCACAATGGAAAGGTCGCTCTCATAACTTTATTTATATTAAAGTAAACAGACAAGAGTGGTAAAATGTACCAAAGTGTCCAAATTAAATAGTTAATGTTAAGATGAGTAGAGTTTAATTTCAAATATGTATATATTTTTGCTTTTCTTTTCCTTTCCCCCTTTTTTCCCCCCTTTGTTTTCTGTTTTCTTTTTTCTAAAAAAAAAAAAGGGAAAAAAGGAGGAAAAAAAGGAAAAAAATTCAAATATATGTCAAAAGGTTGTGTCTTCAATTTTAGTGTATTTAAAGCTTTTAAATCGGCTGAAAAAAACAGTAAGGAAAGAAGGTAGGAAAAAAATGGGGAAAAAGAAGGATGTGATGAAAATGGGAATAAAATGGACAGATATTCAAAGAAAGAAGGAAGGAAGGAAGGTAGGAAAGGACAGGAGTAAAGAAAGGATAGAAGGAATGAAAGATCTTAATATGTGCTGACTGTATCAAACTATAACATCTTACAAAATGAAACTTTCCTGGTGAACTGTCTCTGTCCTTTGTCTCAAATGTTCTTGGTGTGCATGAAGTTCTACTGAGACTTTTCACACATCAGCAGCATCCAGGGAAACAAGGCCCACTTCTCATTTGTTTCTTGATCGCTTCCCCAGAACGATCCTCAGGCTGCTGCCATCTTTCCCCTTAACTGAACAGCTGTACAACTTTTCTTTTGAAATCCAAAGGAACAGGGGAAAACTTGATCTGATCTCCTCAGAAAAACAAACTTTTCACACACAAGCCCACCCATTCACCCGCTCAGCGATCCACTCGGCCTGCCCTCGCTCTTCACATACCAACAAAACCGTACACTAAACATATTTACACTCAGCTTATTTAACGTGCGCCCTATGTGTTTACTTTACAGCCTCTGACGCCCACAGTAAACTCCCTCACCCTCTCTATCTTTTCGTACCTGATCAAAGACATTTTGTCTCGAAATCAAAAACAGGAAGCACGGTTACCTAGAAACCAGCATCTATTCTAAAATCTCTTGACTTTAGCATCATGTTAACTCTCTTAACCTCAGCATTCTGATGCACTTCTGATACTTTGTGTAAGTGTTTTGATGCTCCTGTGTTGATCCTGCAGCTTCCTGTCCTGTAGTTGGCTGGCTGTACGGAGGCCTGGGCCCCAGGCCAGCATCGCCATCAATGAGGCCTTCAGCAGAGGGCACAAAAGGCAGCTTGTGCGGTCATGGAGGGCGGCGAGCTGCAACCAGTAACAACCAGCCAGGCCTAAACCAGGCAAAGGCTGGGCATTGGATGTCAGGCAAACTTGTTTATTAAAAAGCCTCAGTGTGTGTAAAGGTTCTAGCTTCTGGACAACTTGATTTAATGAGAAGACAAAAAATAATAACACGATGTGTTTTGCCGTCTGTGCTCCAGGAGGCATTTACTTGTAAATGTCTGTTGATGAAATGGACATACACTGCAAAAATCTCAGTTTTTTTTTGTTTCAAGATTACTCAATCAGTTGTCACTTCATTTTAGTGCAGCAATCTGGCTTAGTACCTTTATGTTTTCATCTACATCTGTTTGTTTGTTAGTGTGATTACTCAGAATGTTCGGAACTGATTTTGATGAAAAATGGTGAAAGGGTGAGCCATGGCCGAAGGAAGAAACCATTAAATTTTGATACAGATCCTGATCCTGGGGCAGAGTTCTTCAAAAGTAATAAACCAATATTAGTGAAACAAATCAGGCATATTTGATAGAATATCAATCTGTGCGATTTGGTTCAGATCCATACAAGGATCTGGTGGACTAAAATATATGCTTGGACAGGGGCCCATTAATGGAATCACTGCAGAAGCAAACAAGCGGACTAAAAGCATAGAGCTGATGCTGATTCAGTAGCATGAAAACAGTTTTGATGGGTTTTTCTTAATGGTTATTAAGTCTTTTTTTTTTTTTTGTTTAGGCTAGTATATTATTAGAACCAGACAAATTTTGTCTTGGCTTGTTTGGCCTTGGAGGAGGTATGGGCTCTAATGAGTTGACTTGTGTTGGAAACAGGCTTAAACAGAGAAGACACTCCCAAGACTGCATACCTCTGCCAAGGCCAACAAAACCCACAATAAAACCCCTCCCTACTGAATCCTGGATCCAGAATATGATCCGGATCATCTCCAAGATTTAATCACTTGTTCCTCTCGGCATTATCTGTCTGTCACCCAAATTTTTTCCAACTCTGTCCATCACTTCTTGAAATATCCTGCCAACAAAGGCCAGCAATCACATAACCTCCTTGGTGGAAGCAATAATCTCAATACCCTGGTAGGTTATTAAATTTTTTAAAGAAAATAATACTCTGAGGACTGAAAAGACAAAATTACAAAGAGAAAATGTATGAAGCACTTTGAAGCACAAGTGCTTCAACGCAGAAACCACTGATATTAAAGAGGAAGAAATGTGAGTGAGAATGAAAACCATGGTCACTCTCAAGAAGGTGCATGAACACTGGCTGGTGTTGCTATAACCAATATTCATTAAATGGTTCTTATTTTACCATCCATTTGAGTGACTGATACTGAACATTTAGACAAAAAAATCTGATAAAATGATTTTTTAGAGTGCAATATAAGCCTCTACGAAAAAATCTTTGTCATGACACAATTCTTCTCAGCTGCATCTGCATGGTTTTCACTTGCATGAAATCATCTGACCCTCCTTCTCTTACACACCATTCCAGACTCATTAAAAAGTATGGCAGACTAAGAAAGGATGATTTCAGACACTAAAAACACAGAAGGCCATTTGTTAGTGGCTCAGTCCTCTCTGGTCAGGATTTCACACCAGCCGGAGAGATGACAAAATGTGTAAACGTGTTTGTGTGTGAACAACACCCGAGCATCCTGGCTGCCAGGAACTCAGTCCAAACATGACATTGGTGGCGTGTGCGCCCTTGCTTCACCCTCTTTCACTTCCACGTTTTTTTTGTTTTTTTTTTTTTTNGGGGGGGGGGGGGAGGTCTATTTCTGGTCTTCTGGAGGAGTATATGAAATCTTTGACAAATGACCCTGCGTCTCTCAGTTCAGCCATCTTTAGAAAGATGAATGAGAAAGCGAAACGGTTACATTGCAACCCTGAAGCTCCCAGTTTGACTCATCCTGGTTTGGTTTTCATGCCGAGTCAACATTTGAGTTTTGTGTCACACTGCTTTAATCATTGGGTTTGCATTGTGGTCAAGACTGGCGGTATTGCTTTGGAATAACATGCATGTTCCTCCATGTCACTGGCAACAACAGTGTCACATTATGCTTTACTCTCGTTTTATTTTTAGTTTTTTTCTATTTTTGTACCTTAAGGAAAAACTAGAAAACGAGTCAAACGTTGCCACGTTTCAAACGGTGTATCAAGTCAAGATATTTTGTCATAGCACGACAGTAGAAAGCCTGACATTTGAGTCAAAGCCTTGTTCTAAGAGGAGGTTTTATTTTATGTAGAGGTGAAAGTTCACATTGTTGAGTTGTTATATTCCCATAGTCCCACTGCTCTGTTCACCTCTGCTTTGACCTCTGGGCCTGAGAGCTGCTCTGCTATGTGTGCTGTGGAATCTCCTCCTTTCCCAAAACTTTTCTCAGACACATTAGAAAGTTGTCACAGAGAGGGAGAACGAAAAGTAGACAAAGTCAAAGAAAGACCAGTGCCACAAAAGTTGTTTCATAACGTTATCGGTGGCTTTGTCTTATTCCTACCTCTGTAACCTCTCCACAGCTATGAAGCTAACCCTACATCTGAGGATATTTTAGTACGTACAAAACTCCTAAATCACTCAGACCTAAATGAATGCTACTTAGAAATGCTCGGGTCAGAAGGCAGCAAGCATTCTGTATCGGACAAACTGTGATCAGCCATCATAAAAGCAACTGAGTCATCCTGTTTGTCAAAGAGCAGCATTCAGAGCTTCCACTGGCTTCAATAACTACATCATTTAGATCAGACTCGCATCCAGCGTGACACACAAAGGCCTAGAAATACTGCGTATACTGCACTGTATTCTACCCATTAAAGGTTGTTACACAAATGAAAAGATTTCAGAATTTCTGCCTGATAGCTATACACTCAACACATTTCAAGACATCCAGACAACCTGAAAATCAGAATGTCTCACAGGAAAAGTCATACGAATCAAGTTAAAACACTAAGCCGACCCAAGGTTTACCTGTGTGCACGGAGGCTGCCAAGAGGCCTAGGAAAACCAAGAGGAGGAACCTGCAGATACTGCCTCTGTGAACCATGGTAATAGGGAGGGATGAGCCTGAACGAGTGAAAGGTCTCTGAAACTCCTCGAGCATCAACTTTCAACTAGTACTGGACCCTGAGAGAGGAGAGTGCAGGAGGGAAAAAGGTAGGCAGCACTGGGGTGGAAGAAGGGGTGGGATTAGGTGTGCAAGAAAGTGTCAGGACAGTGTGGACTTTGTGAGCACATCATCACAGGTCCCACCCACTCCATACTCCTCTGACCAAAGATTTGGGTGAGGGAGGTAAACATTCGGTAACCGCTGACCTTGATCAGGTCCAGTTGCAAAGGTCTCTGCTGGAATCGTTTGTCTGAAATTTGGAGAGGAAAACTGTGAGAATGTAACATCTAGTGTGGGATCAGATGAAGAGCTTCTCCAGAAGGTGATGGGAGGTTCATTGTGTTGCTTAAGGGCACGTCGGCAGATCAGCGGCTTGCCTAAACAGACATCTGAAGTCACTTGGATGAGGATCAAACTGCCTACTCACCAACAGTGTACTCTCTAAGACTGGAACTAATTACATACTATTATTTTTTAATTAATTAATAAAAGTAGTGATGGAGTCCCATCACAAGACCCCAAAGTAACATTCACAGTACTTGTTTAAAAAAAAAACCCCAAAAGATTCAATTTACAACATAAAACTGTGAAAACTAGAAAACCCTGTAGTTTAAGAGCAAATGTTGGTCATTTTTGCTTAATACATGACAAAAACAATCCATCTGTAAATATGACCGTGATAACTAGAATATGATTAATGGTGTAAGAGGGAATTTCTGCAAAAGAGCAATATGGGAAATGTTAAGTCACATGATGAAGAGTGTGTAGTCATTGATGCATTGTGAACTAAAATAATTCATACAAAAATTACAGTAGTGTGACCATGTGCAACAAATGAATTTGACATATATAAGATTTCTTCTTAATTATTCAGACAGAGCTGTGAACAGCCCGCACATAAGACTGTTTTATTTCATACTGCAATAAAAAAGTATGACTCCAGCAGTTCATTTTCATATATTATAATACAGATGCAGAACTGAAAGTTTATTCTTTAAACAGCCTAGTATTTTACAAGAAATAGATTAACTACTTGGAACTTTTGACATGTCCTTAAAACAGGACATAAGTGGGTACGAATCCTTGGGTCCTACTTTGCCATAGTCATTATCCATGAATACCCAGCAGAAAATGGGGAGGGAAAAGAGAAGGAAAGATTTAAGTGAAGGGGAATTTTTCAATAAATAAAACAAAACTAATGGATATAATCTCTGTAACGTTTCCCATAAACCCCACCACCACCCCACCCATATATCCACACTTTAAAAAAATCTCACTGAAATGAGACCAAATTTGGTATTTGTTATCACTATGAGTGCCTACAACAGGGCCTGAGCAAAACAGACATGAACGCCTCTGCAGCGCTTTTGAGAAATTTGAGTTGGCTTGGCAATCATTTGCTTGCCTGGTTGGATGTTTTATTTGGCCATTTTTCTTGTCCCTTTTTTCTTTAGGGGTTTCATCACACAGACTCGTTAGCAACAGGAAACACATCCTGTTTCCCATTTTAAGTTTGCAATTTGGAATTAACATGGGATTAATGGAGAATGTCTGATAAATAGGAACCAAAAACGAGGTGAAAGACATGGAAGCAGTGCGGGTAGGGGATGGGGGCAAGGATTCTGGGTAAAACAGCTGCTGTTCAAATTGGATACAGTCAGTGGGTTTTTCTTGGCTGCAGTCCCTTAAAAGTCCTCCAAAGTCTCAATCTCTCCCATATTCAATCTCTCAGATGATGCATTCACAGAAAAACCTGCAAAATAAAAATAAAAAAACAAAATAAATATGCTACAAATGATGAGATCCAAAATGCATCAACACGTCACTACAAAATTTTCTGATTTAAGAGAGAAGCATCTTCACCTAGCAGGCTGGGGTCTGCACGGACCATCTTCTGCTTTTTCTTCTTCTTCCCTGAGGTGACGGTCTCGAAGCGCTGCTGCTGCTGGCTGCTTGTATGGTTGGACTGATAGAGCGATGAAGATCCTGTTCCGCCCCAAACAGAATCCTGGATGAGACAGAAATATAGAATTTGTATGATTAAAACTGTTGGAAAAAAGGAAATTTGCTACTTGGCTTACAATGGTGGCTTTAAATTTTAATAAAAACAAACCAACAGCAACAATTTTGGCTGCTCATAGCAGGAACAGCACAGGTGTAATTACTACTACTACGACGACGACGACAACAACTACCACTTCCACCACCATCACAACCACCTCCACCAGTAATAATAATTATAAATGCATTTCCTGAAGGAAATGTGCCTGTGATTGCAATTTCCTGAATCTATCAAATTTTCCTATGTTGTGAAGTGAAGTGATGTGAAGGGATAGTAAAGTGAAGTGAAGTAAAGTAAAGTAGTGTGGTATTCTTACAATTTAGTTCTACTTTAGATTTCAGGGCCTTTTTTTTAAGAGCAAAATTATGTTTCTTCATTAATTTCACTATACTTTCATCTAAGGAAATCTGTATTTTGATATCTTTTTTTTTTAACCTTCCAAGTGAAAATGTGCTGCTAACCTGTTACCAATGGGTGTGGCTGAAACACCCAAACTCAATAATTAGGAGGGATGTCCACATATTTTTGGAGATATAGTGTATACTGAATAAATTGATGACAACTTTGAGGACAAAACATATCGACACAGGGAGAAAAGAGGTCAGATGTCTCTTTGTGATCACACTGTGAAAGCTACACAGCTTTTGAGGTACAGAGATAAAACATTTGATGATAATGTGCTGAATGTTTCACTGTGCTACCATTCCTGTCACTCCCACCTGCTGTTTGAGTGTTTGCTGTTGGTTCTGTGGTGCCTGTTTCTGTTGGTTAGCGTTCTGTTTGGCACGACGTTCCAAGAACTGCTTGGCGAAGTCTTTGGCCTCGGGAGTGTCCCCCAGGTAGGCCCTGACATAGTCGTGCACCTCGTATGGAGAGTCCACCTCCTTCAGGAAGGATGCAAATGTTGGAACTGAGAAGGAAAGAGATACAAATTATTTTCAAGTTTGGCAACCGCTTCCAGAAACGGCCAATCAATAGCTTTGTGTAGAGTACTCTGGAAAAAACAAACCATTAAGACTTACCGTCCAGGTTGTTGGCTGTGTTGAGGGTGTGCAGGGTTTGCTCACACCACTGCATGAAACTGTCCTGCTTGCTCTTATTAACCCCTTGAAACAACTTTAGCAGCTTCTCCTCCTCTTCTACCTTCTTGCTGGCGCGTCCGCTCAGAGAGTTACTTTAAGTGCACATCAAAATGCCGGATGAAGATTAAAAAAAAAAAAAAAAAAAAAAAAAAAAAAAAAAAAAAAAAAAAAAAATAATAATAATAATAATAATAATAATAATTTAAGATCCATGTATTACCCATATTTTCAATATGGTAAGTCATGCTTCTCACCAGGACCTGTGACCAGGATATTTTCCAGTTTTGGCATTCTAATTAAATCCAATCCAGCTCATGTACCTGAGGTTGGCGTTGCCCTTGCTGTTCTTCTGAGCACTGCCTTTCCTGGACTGGGGAGGGGGCTGGGCAGTATCTTTCACAGCTTCATCCCAGAAGCCCATGTTAGAGTTGTGGGTGTCACCCCAGATACTGCTGGAGTCTGTCGCCCAATTTGAACAGGTGGTATTGACAGACCCCCATACTGAGTTGCTCATCGTTGTCTTTGAAGAGAGAGTGGATGAGACAGAAATGTGGAATTGTTAACAGTGACATAACACTTTTGGTACAGACTTCTTTCTCAAAGAATCATCTGAGATTGTTAAGTATATTTTACTGTGTTTAGTCCAATGTTCCTTTTTAAAATAATTAAAAACCTCTGTAGAAATAACAAATAACACAAAGATAAAAATCAGTGAAGTAACAAACTGGCAGATGCATAGTGGTCTCGTACAGCTCTGTTTTGATTGCGGGTCTGCTGGTTAACAATGGGGTGTGGTTGCGGCTGCTGCTGATGCTCCTCCTTCCGCTGCTTCATCTGCTGGGCTTCTTCTCTCTGGATCTCCAGCAAAGACTTTGTGACAGCTGGTTGCTTGGCCACATTACCCCAGCCAGACATCTTGGTGTGTAGCTGCTGAGCCTGTTGCAAGGCCTGCTGCTGCTGAAGCTTCAGGAGCTCCTGCTGCTGACGTCGCTGCTGTAGGAGCAAGGAGAAGGAAAGTGAGTCACAAGGCATTACTCATCGCTAAGAGGCACGAAGACAATCACAACCATACTGATACAAGCAAGGATGCTGCCCTTACTTCTTCCTGTGCCTCTCGTTCTCTCTCCTCCTCCAGTTTCTGGATCTCGGTAAGTGACAGGGCGTTCTGAGTCTGGTTAATAGCATTGGTTGACTGCTGTCCCCATTTTGAAGAGGATGGGAGCTATAGAACAAGACAAGGAATATTGTTAACTTTACATAAATATGCATTGTCTATTTTGCTTTGCAATCTTCTGCCCTTGCCTTCATGTGTGCAAGCTGCTGCTGCTGTTGCTGCTGTTGAAGTCGCCTTAGGGCCTCTTGTTGTTGCTGCCTCTGTCTCTGCAGCTCCTGCTGTCTTTGGGCCTCCTGCTCCCTCCTTTTCTGCTCCTCCTGTTGTTGTTGGGCTAGAGCAGCTGCTGCTGCTGCAGCTGCTGCAGCTGCTGCCTCTTCCTCTGCTCGCTTCTCTTCCTCCCGCCTCCTCAATGCTTCAAGCTCCTCCTGCTTTCTCCGCTCCTCTTCCTGTAGAGGTAGCCAACAATACTCATTGCAATTCAGAGCAGAGGTTAATTTCACACATCCATACAGGAAGACAAAATATGTTCTTGTCTTACCTGTTTGCGGAGGAACTCTGCCTGTTTCTTCCTCTCCTCCTCTTCTCTTCGCCTCTCCTCTAATCTGCGCAGAGCTTCCTCCTGGGCCAGTCTCTCCTCCTCTTCTTTCTGTCTGCGCTGCGTCTCTTCTTGTTCTCGCTGCCTCCTCAATGCCTCCTCCTAAACATTTACAACACTGGGTCAGTCTAATCTCCTTCAGAGACAAGTGAGCAGATGAACCATCAGTTCAAGTGCTTAGAGTACTTGAGAATGCTTTTGTTCAAATGTGCTACCTGCTTTTGCCGTGCCAGCTCTTCTTCCTCCAAGCGTTTGCGTTCCTTCTCCTGTCGACCCCTCAAGGCTTCCTCTAGCAGTTTCCTTTCCTCTTCCTCCCGCTTGGCCCTCATTTCTGCCTCACGTCTCTCAAGCTCCAACTGATGATGAGGAAAATAAGAACTTGCACGTGTTTTCTTTAGAGATCCAAAGATTAAACCTTGTTGTTGGCTCTGGTCCTACAACTTCATCATCATCTCTTCTTTCAAGTCAAGTCAGCTTTATTTGTATAGCCCAGTATCACATACAATGTCTCAAAGGTCTTTACAGACCCACACATAAGTGGTTCCCGACCCAGCCCAAGCTCTCTAAAAACCTTATTGTACAAGGAAATTGGAAGAAAGGCTATTCAAAGAGAGATTCTCTCTCCTCAAACAACCGGGTGTGCAACAGAACAAGGTTCTGAGCAAACTGGCTGACCTGCAGGACAAGGAGATTGGAGATGGGACCATGTCTGTGGTAATTATTGCTGCAGAGTTGCTGAAAAGTGCAGATGAGTTGGTAAAGCAGAAGTACATTTGAATGGAGAGGAGAGGTTGGTTGGGAAAAGGTGAGGATGATGATGAGGTCCATTAAATTGAGATCAAAGTTTAGATTGCCCTTTCTGCCCGTCTTGCCTACAACTAAGATTCAAAATCTGAATCTTTTTTTTTTTTTAAGTACTTAAACTGCTTTAATGTCAGTTTTTTTTTTTTTTATATCAGAAATTCAATTTGTGGCACGTCTATTGCAGTGTTTCCCATACATAGGCTTTACTTGGGCAGCTCTCCCAGGTTTCTGAAGACTCGCTCAGGTTTCGCAGGACAATACAGCCTTAAAAAAATACAACTCCGACACTGCTGTCTCACACACTGACACATGCCCGTAACGGCCCCAAGAACGCGAAAGCAAAACCGAATGTCCGACAGCTCCACTATCTGTGTGCATCCTGTTTCATCTATGACCCCCCCCCCCNAAAAAAAAAAAAAAAAAAATCACTAAACCTGCCCTTCATACGCTGTGCCACCCACCTCCACAAGTAAATTTTCAATGTGGGAAACACTTTGTTGGTTAAAAAGGCTTTATAAATATGACCAATTTGACCTCTTTTACGCTAAAAAAAAGCAGGTTAGGGAGCAGAAACACTTATTACCTTTGCAGACTTGGACTTCTCTAACTGTTGCATCTGTTCAATGGTCGAAGCCTGCGCCATGGAGTCTACAGGTAAATCCCAGACACTGCTGCCATCCCATGCTGTTGAGAATAAACAAAAAAACTATGCCTTACACACGTTACAACTAAAAGAATTATGACTGATCTGTCAGCTCATATGGAGGGACCACTGGACTACTTTTATTGTGGCTGAAATGGAGGGCAAAGGGACACCCCATAAACTCTATAAATTAAACTATCATGTTTGTTTATGACACAACCCTGGAAACCTTCAACCAATAATCACAACATGGTCCCTAACTTTTGAATGCTCACAGAACCTCTACTAGCTCTGTACTAAAGCCTCCAAAAATCTACTAAATGACTGTATGGCTGCAGTGTATGTTATCCACCAGATCACATGTAATGTTACCTCAACCTTCTCAAGTTTAAACCTGTATGTACCTCAGTTTGAAGAGTATTCTGATGTGCTGTATACGCAAAACAAATCTGAACTTTTGGTCTTTTATAGCTCAAAGTGAAACAAATTGTAGGACATTCAAACTCACTATTAGGAGCAGCTTGTTGTAGGCTTGGTGTGCAGGAAGCCTGAGAGGATGAGTTCTGCATTTCCCACACCGAACCAGAGTCTGGTACAGATAGAGATCGGGTAACAGGAGGTAGGAGGCTCTCAGAGGCTCTGTTCAAATAGACGTGAGTAAACATGTAATTGAAATCCATGTTCCCTTGATGTTAATGCAAGCCCAACAATAAACAGACCACATCCAGACTGGTTTAGGTGGATTAAAGAGGCAAGACGTCATAGTTTGTGCAAAAGTGTGTTTACATGCATGTTTTGTGTGTCACCAACCTCATCTTGAGAGCCTGATATTGCTGTAGGAGCAGGTTGGTCTGCTGTTGCTGCTGTTGTTGAAGAGGAGCTGAGCTAAGGGCTGCAGCTTTCTGCTGGGCCAAAGCTTGGGCGTACTGCTGCCTGCATAATGGAAGGAATCAAGGAACGAGGAAAAATAGGCAGACTGGATTGAATATCAGTCGATCAACTGCTCATATTCCATGTTGGATGCTCATATGCTACGAACAATACATAATTTGTGTTATTAAATGTTTAGTGTACATTTTCACAGTTTTAGTGTGTGTGTGTGTGTGTGTGTGTGTGTGTGTGTGTGTGTGTTTGGGTGGAGGGGTGGGTGTGTGTGATGATTTTCATTCTGCGGCTCAGAATAACTCCAAACTCTATTCCTGGAACAGTTCCAGAAGACAAGGCAATTCACAAATATCTTTATTTGTTCTATTTGGATATTTCAATTGTGATGTTATGGCAATAGCTATAACTGCAAATGGCTACAGGTGTCAGGTGAGAACAACATACCTGAGGAGGTATTGGTACTGGAGTTGCTGTAACTGGTAAAGGTTGAGAGCAGTGAGCTCCTGCTGCCTCTTCAACCTCTCTTGATCGCCATCTCCCTGCATGACAGAGACAGACAGAATTGGAATAGAGAAGTTAATCAAAATACAAACAAAGCCCATGACATTTGAGGAGTTCACATACTTTTCCACCCTGCAGCATTCCTTCTGTCTGTTCATTCATCAGTGACACACATGATCAAAACTCAAATGTCAAAAAACTGCCCTTGTGAGGTTATTTATGTGTTCTGATGGTTGACTGCTACTGTTATTTACATTAACATTTGCACATTACTGTCAACCACTACACAACATTCCTTGATGTGATGTAAAAATAATCTACGCATAACAAGTTTGTCCTGTGATGAGGCAACATTTTTTTAGGGGGGGTCAAAAATTAATCTCTTATGTCAAAAGACCACTGGCAATAGTGTCAAGTATATAATATCTTTAACAGGATGTGGTAATGACATAGAGTGTTAAATGGCCACATTTCATGGCGCAAGACTGAAAACAGTGCAGGGGAAGAAAGAAAGGACTAAATATTTAATTTAATTTAAAAAAAATCTCAAAATCCTGCATGTCAGAAAAATCTCAAAATCCTGCATGTCAGATAGATGGATAGATTTGAGTAACTTTGCCGTGAAGAATTCCTCTGACAAAATGTACTACAAACAGTGGAGTAGCATGCCACCTGGAGGCTAGGACTAGTACTGAATACTTTAACAGGATTTCCAATTTACAAAGCAAAGCTTTGGATAAAAGGAAATGAAGAGGGCCTCAGTTTGCTAACATGTACCTGTAAAGGTGGAGGTGCAGGGCCGGGAGCAAAGGGCACCCTTCCCCATATCTTGATAATTTCTCCAAGGGGCTGAAATAGTTCATCACAGCCCCTCTTAACTAAGAGAGACATAGTAAAGTAACCAGCCTGGAACCACTCTGTCATTTCCTGGTTGCTGAATGGACCTGAGAGAGAAAAAAAAAGNGGGGGGGGGGGGGGAGCAGTGATGTTGAAGAGGTTGCCAAACTTAAACATATCTAATATTTTCTGCTGAAAAATCTTTCTCAGATTCACCCTGTATCTCCCCCTGTGGATCTTTGTAGAACCACTTGAGAGCAGCTTCATGGGTGATTGGCAGGCCAGCAGGTTTGGGCTTCTCTGAGCTCTTTGCCGCCAACCTGTCATCATCCACCACACCATCTTGTAGATATGCCACCATCTTTTCTGCCTCCTGGAGAAGGGGAAAAAAAGAGAGAAAGATTTTTTTTTTTAAAGACTGCATTATGGGTAACTCTGTTGAATCAATATAACATTACTGGCCTGTTCCCCAATAATTGACCAGCTGATGAATCAGATGATCAGGTTTCTGTTAAACATTTTAAGTCACTCATCATATTTCTCTGGTCTTTCCTTCTGCAAGACTGCATTCATTTCTGGAAGAATTTCTTTAGTTAAGGACAATACTGCTCGCTAATAAAAATTAACATACCTGCTCAAAGTGTTTCAGCCCCTCATCTTCATCTGTAGCATGTGGCACAGTGGTGGGCCTGCCTATGGGTGCAATTATATTTGTAGGGAAGGGCAAAGTGTTGGGCATTGGCACAGGAACCTCCATGGGTTTCTGCTGTGGTAACTGGATGGTAGTCGATGGAGCAGACACTTCTGCATGGGGCAGAAAATGAAAAATGCAGATACTGTGAGTTTTTTTCGACCCAGGCAGTTAGAGCCAAATGACAAAAATAAATAAAAAATGACAGGACTGAAAAAAAAAACCCACCTGCATGGGTGGTGGCAATGTGTGTAGAGTGCAGGGATTCTAGCATGCTGTTGGACAAGGGGATGTGCAAGGGAGCTTTGCTGGACTCGGGCTGTGACTCTGGAGGTGGCTGTCTTTCAGTCCGCTCAGGTTCTTCTGTTCTGATGATCTGGCTGTTTGACAGTGACTGCACAGGAGCCTGAGGTTCTAGGGCTGGTGGGGGAGGATGTGCAGCCTCTTCTGACATTCTTGCCAGCTCTGAAAAGAAAAAAAAAAAAGACCAGACCTATAGATAGGAAAGTAACTCAGGTATCCAAAAAATGGAATTCTAATCTTTTTAGTTCATCTGATTGTCTCTCCCAACCAGCTGAATGACATTCATAGATCACAAACAAAAAAATTCATTAGAAATCACACAAACTCTTTAAGTAACTGACCTTTGCTGCTGGCCTCTGTTTCTGTGTCTTTGGTCTCCTTGGGTTGACTGTCCTCCTCTTCCAGGCCTTCTTCACACTCCTCTAATGGCTTAAAGTCTAGCTCTGCCTCCTCCAGGATGGGCTCCTTGGAGGTTTTCTGATAACACAAAAAGCACACAATTAAAGTAACTATATGACACTGGTATCACCCCTCAACCTTGGGTCTTGTATATACACTGGTCACTGAGACAGGAAAAGGTCAAAGTCAAATATAATCCTGATTTACTTGACATTAACAGAAATGTCTCTGCAACTGACTACTGTACAAAATCGTCACTCCAGCAGTCTGTGTCCCGCAAACAGCCAACACCTTTGACATACTATAACCAAGGACAGAGTAAGGGAAACAAAATTTAACACAGAACAAAATTATGAGATGACGTGGATATTTTATTGTAAAGCCAAACATCTGCTGCCTACATGAAAGTTTTAATTTGGAAACATTTCAATATCTTGCTGCTTTGAGTCAGTTCAGGCCTTCCCTCACCTTGAGTGGGAGAAAGGCCCCTGATGAGTCAAAGGTGCCTGCCTCCTCATCTGCATCCTCCAGACACCACTCTGGCAGGCTGTCCCTCTCATCCTCTAGGCTGCCGCTGCCTGACCGTGGCCTCCGGTAACCACGCTCATCCTCTCTTGCATCAAATGGGAAACGACGGCGTTGATCTGGGTGTTCCCGCCACCCTGCTGACCGAGGCCCGTCTGGGGAATAATTGAGCAGTTAGCAGGCATGCACACACACAGTCCAATCAGTCCTGCAATATACTTTATCTGCATTCATCTGGAATGTTGAGTTTTTGAAGATCAATAAGCAAAGTGTGTCCTAGTAAAATAACAAAATGGTAATTACTATGACAGTGTCAAATCTATAAATCTGTATGCCATATGCTGATACAGCTAACATGGCTTTAAAATTATAACAGACAACAGACCAGATTCATAATACTCCTTCAAGGTGCTCCTGTAGTCCCATCACAGGGTATAGGAAAATAATTTATAGTTCAGTACAACACAAGATGGATATATGGGTACTGTACCAAGTTGTGCTTTCATTCCATGTCTTAAATAAAGGTGTTTCCATTCTTTCATTTGTTTTAGAGAACATCTGCTGTGATAAGGTTTGTACTGAAAATGACTACTTCACGCTGTCCTCACTATTAAAAAAAACACTACCAGCATCAGAACCATTCAGGAAAAAACACCAACGCAGTCCAAACTGACTAATCACAGTTCTTAAGCTCTCCAAATGTAGGAGAACCTCAAGTGTAGAGGACTATGACCACACTGTATCAAGTGTATCACCACTTTTTTAATGTTTCAAAACTGAATCAAGATGGTTACACTCCTACTGTACGACAACACTGTACAAACATACTGAGAATGCCGAGTACATACGGAGACGCCAAAAAGAAATTTAGCTTTGATCTGACAGGAACAATGTGGTCAATGCAGTGCCCACCTGGGCTTGAGGGGCACCACCGGTCACTGTCCCATCGAGAACCCGCCAGGCGCCAGCCCCCCTCATCATCCTCACCATTCTGATCATCACGAGAAGTACGCCAGTTCTCACTCTCAGAACGTATGAAGTCATGCTTCCTCGGCAAGCCAGTTCCACCATCCTCATAGTTGCTTCGGACTGCAACAACTTGTGGGTGTAGATGGTTAATGGTAAAACCATTATCATTACATTAGAAATCATCCATCTATCCATTTAAACTACCACCTAACACATTCAATTTGAAAAAAAATAAATAAATATAATAATCTGTGTCATTACAGCTGTGCTTAATCTGTACTTCCTCTAGCTAAGTAATGTACTTAAACAAGGGAACACTTACTATGATTAACCGGAAAATGTCCTGGAGCAACTTCTGTCATATTAACAGAGAGCAATGAGACAAGTTAGTGCATGTGTCAAAAAGGATATTATGCACTCATTATCAGAGCAGCAAAATTGAATACCAACCTGGATCTTTTCGACCTGGCTTTTCAAACCTTCTATCTCCCCTGTGAATGAAAACAGAACACTTATTACATGACATTCTAACTAAATAATGTTATCATGAACATACAAATGATATGAAAATGCAGCCTAGCAAAAAGCTGTATTAAGTATCTATATTTTTTACTGTGTATCAAAATAAAAGCAATCTAATTTTATTTATACAATAAAACATAATAATTTATGGTGTATCAGTACCTTTCTTCCCAGCTCTGCGAGCGGTGCATCTCCCTCCCTCCACGGCCAAATCCTTCCACGTCATCAAAACTTCTTTGGTAAAACCCTCCATCTCCTCTCCCTCGGCCTAAAATCAATCAGCGTTATTAGCTAATGTAAACTATGTGACGATGACTGTGTATGGGACAGCGTAGCATATGATAGCCTTTTGGCAGGATTTTTAACATTGTGGTTTTAAAAAAAAAAAAAAAAAANAAAAAAAAAAAAAAAAGACCAAAACATCCAACAGTTGCAACCTTTCAAAACAGACACTTTCTGCAGCTATTTGGCAGGAGTGCTCTGGAACTCCGGAAAGAAAATGTGCAGGATTTTAAGAGGTCTGCAAACTCTATTCCCTTCAGTCTTTAATCTTCACAAGGGTTTATACCACAGACAAAGTGGATGCTAGTTAAATACTTAATGAAAAATAAAACCTTTTTGCATATGCTGTCTGTTGAGATAACAGATTAAACTCACCATAAATCAATACATGAACTATCATCCATTTTGCTTATCTGCTGAATCATTACTCCTCTTCCTTTTTTTCAGCAGATGCAGAGAGTATCTTTTGTGGGTTTTTTTTGTTCATTCTCCATTAAGGATAGGAGACAATGCCTTCTAGCAGTGTAAAATGCTGTATCTCTTCTTATTCTCTTCCCATCTAGTAGCAGATATATGATATGACGATATTATCCACCATGTGACCTCTGCTGACAACTTCTGGCTTATAATATATTGTTCATTATAATGATACACCTCTCAACAACATGGCCTCTCATTTTACCGTCAGTTCAGAAAAAGTTGGTTGGACTATGTGCAGGACTACTCAATTCATGTCAGTCAAGCAGTTTTGCACGTAGATTTTTAAGAAACTGCTGATTAGGAATGAATTCTCCTTGTAGTTTGGACCAAAATAATACAAACCAACAAATGCAATTATCAAAAAGTCTGATACCAACACTGAATCAAATGAGTGTGTAATGTAAAACACTTGGTTAAAGTGACAACCCCACAAGAGTTAACACCCAACTCTGCAACTCTATTCAGCTTTGAGCCTCGTTTGCTGTTCATTGTTTGGGTTTGGTCCACATAAACATTGTATAATAATATTAATAATTTTATTTCAGGTTCAATCCTATGTAGCTTTCAGACCCTTTCAGCTCCTGTTTTCGTTTACTGAAGGGAAAAAAAAAAAAAAAAANAAAAAAAAAAAAAAAACTATATGCAACCTGCACAGAGAAAACTGGTGCATCCGTGAAATAAAGGAAAAGGCCTGGAAAAGAGTCAAACACCTAAGAAACCAAAATGGTCCAAATATTTTTCTTAGGAATTGTTGGAACACCAGGGCTAAAAGGCAAATTCTCAGCTTCATTCAACAGGTGATGAGAAAGAGGACTCTGCTCTATGTGTAACTGTAGGCTGTTCTTTATTTTCTCTCTAACATGTTAGTAATAAGAACTTGTAAATTGAGTCTTACCTGCCAATACTTTTGAACAGAGGTGTATATTAGTGTTATATATATGTTTGAGTCACATCAGTGTGTGTCGCCCAGAGCATGCTGTGCCCAAATTAGTGGAATTCTTTAAAGGCATCTTAACTATCTGCAGTTGTTACTCTTCTGAAACTGCATGCACATAACAGCTGAAAGCCTAGAGTTTCACAATTAGAATCCACCATGTTGCTGCTGTTGTGTAAATTCCATCTACAGTTATTTATCTTTGAGACCTAGAAAAATGTGACACAAATGCATAATCCAGTTAAATTCTTACCTCTACCCCTTGAGGTACTTCGGCCTCTTGGTGCCCCTGCTATCGGACCTCCTCCTCGCCCTGTCAGTCGAAGTACAGCTGCACTGTTTACAGACATGGAAAAATTTCTCTGCAAATAAAAACGGGGGGGGGGGGCAAGGGGAATGAATAACTGTCTCTCAGCTCTCTTCTGTGCACCTGCTGTGTATATGACAGACTAATTAGCAAAAGGAAAACCACATTCCAATAAAGCAGGCTATTACAAAAGGACAATATTATATTTATTTTGGGCTGGTTGATTAATCAGAAACACCTTCTGGATTTACTGTTTCTTAACCAATGACAAGTTTGTTGTGGAGCAGAAAACAATTCTTAACGCTAAACCTTCTTAACCACATCTACTTGTCTATTTCCTGAAATAACAGCCAATTATTAGCTATTCATGCATGAACAGTGACCTTGTATGTCATGTTGTCTCACCTGTTCTTCCTCTGTAAAAGACACAAGTGCCAGAGGTGGCAAGGGCTCCTCTTGTAATATGGGCAGGAACTCCTTATCGTGTAGGTCTACAGGGATCTGATGGGTACAAGAAACAATCCCACGCTTCGCTATTAAGATACCTGATACTTGGAAAGAATGTAACATAGAATATTATGCAGATGTGAATATAATCATGACGGCAACCATATGTATGCAAATAATGTCAGTTGCAAACCTTCATCAACTTCTAAGAAGCAAGTGTTAAACCTACCTTGTTATCCTTTACATAAAGTGCTAACATTTCTTCCCTCCCGTAGCGATAGTCTGCAAGTTTATACTTTGGCAATGCAGGTGAGAGGGGTGGAGAAGCAACAGTGTTGCTGCTTCCACCACCACCGCCACCCCCAGACAGGGCACGGAGCCTGCAGAGAGAGAAAAGAAAAAAAACAACAACATGGGAGTGGNCCCCCAGACAGGGCACGGAGCCTGCAGAGAGAGAAAAGAAAAAAAACAACAACATGGGAGTGGGGGTGGGGAGTTGGGTGTGTGTGAAAGGGTAGCAAAAGCAGAAGGGACAGAGCAAAGGGATACAATACTAAAGCTGATGTGGCAATTCACATGTCTCAACATGTATAGAAAAGCTGAGGCAGGTCCCACAGAAGGCCAGTTTCACACTTTACAGTTCACTTACCATTCAGGTCCAAAGTTAAGTGTCTGGGTTTCGGCCATTCTTCCTTGAAAATCTACAAAATAAAAAGGGGCAAGTATTAGTATTGCTTATTACACCAGTATGATTACAGTAAAATGGTACTTCTGCTAGAGGAAAATATTTTACTGCTTCAAAAATATAAGAGTATTCAATTCGTCTTATCTTCATAAGTGCATTTGAAATTCACTTGTATGTGAACAAATGTTGTTAACTAATATCTATTTTTTTTTATAATAACCTGTGTAAATGGTTTAAATGGTTTATTTCACTGTGGCTCTAGATCAACCATAGCTTTACTCAACACAATTTTGTAAATAAATATTAAAGCTTGATAATGCACTTCACTGTATTGCAACTCCATAGATATAGACCATCTCTGTCTTGCACACAACCAGTGTACAATTTCAATCTGCTAAAGCTATTTTAGGAACTCTCCCAGCCTGGAAGGAGGGTCTCTCTCTCAGACACCTGCAATTGACAACAGGAGTGGGCTTAACTTCCGTATATGAAGTTATAGTAAACTACAAAAAATAACTGTCATGTTGTAGCAACAAGGATAGCAGCTTCTAGTTCACGCATTTCTAAGATTTCCCTCACTCACTTAAGCTTGACAACAAAGATTTTTTTTTTTTTTTACACAACACTACAATGAACAGAAATTAGCCCAAAGATGGGCTACAAACATCCATCCCACCTTCCCGTTAAAAAGAAAGACGGAACACAAAAATAAGACTGTGCAGCTATGTTAAATTAGCTAAACAATGATAAAATGTAGGGTGCTCAATGAGCCATGCAGGAAGGAGTATGGCAGTTGCCAATTAACTCATTGTATTGTTTACATTTCTAAATACCCAGAGTGAAAGGTGTGAATTCCACATGAACCTACATAAACATATGCAGTCATCCTGAGAGAACAAAAAGTACTTACAGCACATTACAAAGAACTTCCACAAGTAAAAGTACCTCCACAAGTTACCTTTTACCCAAATGTCTGAGATGCAACATACATTTCTGAATAAAAGAGCACATTTTACAAATAAATAAATCAAAAGCAAAGATTAAATATCACACGACTTCCTCAAAGCAGACACAAAAGACGACAGAAGGCACATTATTGCACGGTCTGACCAGATGGAAGCAAGAATAAGTAAGTTACCATTTTAATGAACCATCAAACTCATGTTAACCGCATTCACAGAATTCTCCTTCAAGCCAAATCACATTTAATAGTGCTGAAATGAAATAAAAACCTACCAACCATTGAGTAAGACATCTTTTCACTGACTACAGTATCCAACGTTACCAGCTACGCCAAACTGCCACCGAAACGAAACTTTCATCAGTAAACTTCAACAAGAGTTGAGCTTTTGATAAGGGAAAATGGCTTAAGTAAGCGGAAAAATGACTGGTCACTAACTTAGAGAAAACGTGTCCGAATTGTTACAGGATAGAACGTTAGTGTAACCCTGCAACACTCAAACAGGAAGCGAATAATTCACAGCTGAGATGTATTCACAGTGAATCAGAAGTATTTCTATGATTACTCATAGTAGAGAGAACTGTTTGGTTAGATAATGTTATCGAGGTAGTTACGTTCACAGTAAGCAGTGTTGCGCACGGGAACATTACATGGAAATAGTCTCGTTAGCTAAACCAGCGTTACATAGCTAACGTAGCTTTTAAATCAACTACCCACAAATGAACTTGGGTTATAACGTTATCCACGTAACACTACTACCTTTCAGTAGTTAGCACATAAACTAATTGATGAAAGCTAAACTTGAATTAAATGCCAATGTGCTGCATGCTGGTGCCACACCAGAAGATTTTTCACTAGCCAAAGATGGTTAAGCTAACGCATTAGCTAGCTGCAGTTGGTCAACAAGCTAACCAGCAGCAATTTATGCAATCGTTTATACACTGAATATATGTTATGTACAGACAGTATAGATAAAGTAAGTCGTGTCATGTTGTGTCTTAAGTAAAAACAAGGGCAACACTGTCCAGGAACAAATTAATATAATCCCTAAACTCAACACTTGTGATTAAAAGCAGATTTAGCATGCTAGAAGGCTAACTAGCTAGCCACACGAGGCCTTCCTAGCAGCCTGGATCCGTAACAGCGTTTCCTGGACACAGCGTCCCGCACTTCGCACCGCTCCGAACAGTAACACAGACACGAGAGGTCGGTGCTGGGAGGCCAATTAAACATGGGAGGTTAACAACAGTCACAGGTAGTCCCAACTCGTTAAATTATTGGTTTGAGAAATTATACTACACGCAAATGTCCAAATTTCCTTCTCTAGTGTATTAAACTTTGGCTGTCTTACCTCTGCTTGTTGTGACAGCACAAGGTTTGTATGCGAGTTATGGCTCTCTTCGTTTTCCACAAGATGGCTGAGTATGGTCACATGACAGATAACACCCGTATGCCGTGGACAGATTTGCTGACTGGCACGTATTGACACACGGTGAGATGAATATAATTCAACAATAGCTAAATCAGTATCGATCTTGTCAAATATAATGCGACTGGCGTACACAATAGATCCTGGAACATCCAACAATTTTGTATGTCACGTTTTTAATATGGGCACTATTATATTTGTTACAAATCAAAAGTATTAGTGTGAGGTCATGTTCTCTGGTTTAATTAGAATCTAAATAACCCTCGATTCTAGGTCATTTATAAAATGATCTACCGTAATATAAAACGGGATTTAACCAACAATGTAGCTAGTTTATAAAGAATTCAGATTGACTGTGGACACCAAACACCACGTGTCGAATTTTTTTTTTTCTTTACCTTTTACAACCATTGCTTTCACATGGTTCTATTGNACACCACGTGTCGAATTTTTTTTTTTCTTTACCTTTTACAACCATTGCTTTCACATGGTTCTATTGTGGTAAAGTACTAATTGGGTACTTTAGTACCCAATTAGAAGTCTTCTAAAGAAGACTTGGTGAACCCTGGGCATACTTAAAGTAGAGGCTCGTTGGTCTAGGGGTATGATTCTCGCTTAGGGTGCGAGAGGTCCCGGGTTCAAATCCCGGACGAGCCCTTTTCTTATCCCTCCCATCAATATTGCCTTTCTGCTTTTACATTCCTTCTTCCACAGATGAAATAAATTTGTGTTCTCTTTAGGCGTGGCTGATAACCATGAAACATGTACACGCTTTCTCGAGTCTTGCTGCTCTCCCATGTGGCGTCACTATTCTCAGTATTGAAATCTACCACTTCAACCACCAAAGCCTGTTAGTGAAACGTTCCTCCATCCCACAATAAACACCAAAGTTCAATTTTCTGAGGATGTGGAATACAATTAAAAACTTACATTTAACTGCAGCCTCTGGCCTACACATGTACTTTGTCAAACACTTCAATCCAAGCGTTACAGTTATAATCGTAGTAAATTTTTTTAAACAATTTTGAGCGGCTAACACGCTTTATTGATAATTATAAAAATAAAACGCTTAAAAATATGACCCCGACGTGATTTGAACACGCAACCTTCTGATCTGGAGTCAGACGCGCTACCGTTGCGCCACGAGGTCTGAAACAGACAGTTGATCAATTTTTTATATAATGGATCCTTTCTTCTCCTTTCTTCTCTTTTCTTCTTCTTTCTTCTTTTGAACAGCGCAGTTTGTTTCTATACAGCCTCAGTGTGAAGCTTTAAGCTAAAGCAATAAATGACTTTTGACCTAGAGAGGGCAGAAAAAAAACACCAAAACAAACACAGATGCTGCCAATTTATCTTTGCTAGCAGCTTATCAAGATGTCGTTCAATGAAAATGAATGAATGAAGTTTTGTGCATGTAACTGACTGACAATCATATAAGCCAAAGGTTTTATTATGAAATCTTTTCGAGACTCCATTATGCTAGTTCGGTAGAAATGGCCGGTTAGCTCAGTTGGTTAGAGCGTGGTGCTAATAACGCCAAGGTCGCGGGTTCGATCCCCGTACGGGCCAATAGCTTTTCCTAAATCCAATGATATATGGAGTGTTGTTTCTGTATGAGTCTATATCAAGTGCATTACCAAATTGATGCGCAATTAGTTAGCTAGAGCTATTCAACAAATTCATCCTATCATTGTGTGATTTTACTGCAGCCCAAGCACAGATGTGATTTTTTCGAAGCAGCTTGAACAAACTGTGTGACCGCTTTATAACTATGTGCGATTAAAAACAAAAAGTCAGTACTTTCCAGTCTGTACTTTAAATTTGCTTCACTTCTCGGTAATGATTCTATTATATCTTCACTTACCACCGTAAGTGTCTCTTGATGTGTAGCGTTGGTGGTATAGTGGTTAGCATAGCTGCCTTCCAAGCAGTTGACCCGGGTTCGATTCCCGGCCAACGCAGTTTTTTTTTTCTTCTTTCCTTTCTTTTCACTGTGTATAATTCTGCTGCTTTTATTCATATTTTGTATCTTGTTTTTTAAATGTTCGTATTTATGTTATGATTGTTGCTTCAGGGACAGTTTGGATTTTCTCTCAGAACATCCGTCCCAGTTAGCCTCCTGGTGCAAACAGAACAAATTTGAGGTATTTCACAAGCTAACAGACAGAGACAGCCCAGTGGGTTTGCTGGATAATATGTAGTTTTATACAAACACATGCATACATTTATGCACGTCATATTAGCCAAGTGGTAATAGATGTAGGCATGTGGAGAAAGATGGAGACAGTTCATCTTGACAAGGAAATGTGTCACTATTTCGCTTCTACCCACTAACTTCATATGTTATCCTTTTCACTGGTGTTAATCCTGCTTACCCTCTTTCCCCCTCTGTTGCCATGGATATGCTATTCCTATGGCAACTGCAGGCCTTTGTGAATGGCCTCGGGCCCCTTCAAGCTCACAAACAAATCAAACAAGTAACATCCAACTCTATTGCTTTCCCTCTTTCTGCCTTCTCTCATTATGTCTCTCTCAGTATTCTCTGCTTTTCTGCCATTATAGTCACATTATCTTTTAAATGCCCAAGAGTTTTAAAGTGTCTGAGACAGCCATACAGTTTTAATTTTTTTCCTACATTTGATATTCAGATTAGATTTTAAGTGTGCATATCATTGCCATAAGAGTCAGTGCTGTGAGCATTCTAATTTTCTGTGGCAAAGGAAACCAGAGCTCCATCTTTAAAGATGCATGAGACGTCTCAAGCAGCAGAGAAATGGAGGGTCTGGCAGAGAAAGTGTTTCTGTGTCAGTGATAGTGAAAGAAAGGGAGGGGTTGCAGTCTTGGTCACACTAAAGTTGCCAGTGGTAGTGAGGGCCCAGTTTGAAGCAGAGAGCCTGTATTCACATGTCAGGCCCTGAAACGGTGTGTGTGTGATTGTGTGTGTGGGACTCAGGCAGCACTTGGCAGGTGGGGATCCTCCACCTGCTGAATGAACCCCATCAGCGTCGGGGAGTACCATGGGCTGCGGGTGGGTGCGTCCCTGCTCAGCATTGTGGCTGGCTGCATCATCATTGGGGTGTCCAGGGAGTGTGATGCTGATGCTGTGGGAGGTATCTTCTTGGGAGCGGGGGGTCTTGGTGAGTGTGAAATTCTGTTTATAGAAATGATCCAACTTTACTGGTATGTTCAGGGACAGATTTGGAATTGTGAAACATTATTGGTTGTCCTAATAGTTTTTCCTACTTCTGCTATGATGCTGTTTTTTTCTTGCTCTGATTTCCAGTAAAGCTCAGTGGTAGATTTGTCACTTTGAGTTGATAAAAAATCTTCTATGGTATACACAGCAAGGCCCACTGGCAAATATTTCTCTAAAACACAGCTGACTTGTGGTGTGTGGCATTTTCCTTCTGCTGCATTCATGAAACAGACGTGTGATCATTTGATACAACAGTGTAACTGAAACCAGCTGATAGCCTGAGGAGTATTACACTGCCAAGATTAAGGACTGTTGTAGTGCTTCAGTGGAAAGTGAGAGCAAAGGGCAGGGTTTTTAATCTAAGAAAGATCAGCATCCATTCTAGTTTACATGAAATATAATCTCACTGATTATTTGATCACCCTTTCAATAATTAATGTCTTTCTGTTTACATGTTAATGTGCACAAGAATTCAACAAATCAAAACCGTGCACAGCAGTTTGATAAGGCATTTACTCTGCATGTGCTCGTGTAGCTAAGTAGCATCTAATTATGTATTTTGTTCCATGATGCTTGCTCCAACAAGTAAGATGACTAATGAGTATGAACAGAGTGTTCTGTTCTTGCCAGAATTTTTTCACTCCTTCTACAGTTTCATGACATTTTAGGCAGAGACATGCATCACAGCTATCTTCAGGACCTGCCATGTTTTAATGGGAGCTCTTTTGGCTTATAAGAGAAATCAATAACCTGAGCAAAGTGCCACTGAGAGGCACACAAACCCTTCTGTTCTGATATTACTTGATAGTTTGAGTAGAACCAGTTGAAACATTACATATCTGACTCAAAAAATAATCTAAAGACCAAGTCTGAATGGATGTAGTTTGGGAATTAGTAGACCTATTAATATTTAATTGAACAGACTTGGTCATAGTGTTAATGTGAACTTTATACAGAAAAGAGAAGAGAATTCTACTAATTTAATTTTCTCATGTATTTATGCATAGTTGACAGTATTTTTAAAAATACTTGAACCAATGAAATTATCAGATTAGTGAAATGGAATATTTATTTCTGGGATTTCTGAGATTTCCATTCAAATTGAATGTGAATCCAGGACAAAGACTACAGTTTTTGATCAACATGCAGGTCTTTAGAAATATATTTGGAGCCTTTTTCAGCTTCATGCATCTCTATAATTCGTTCCTTACTGTCACATTTCTGCATGTCTGGTCGGCCACTCACCTGCCATTTCTGCATGCCTGGTCCTCAGCTACTCACCTGCCATTTCTGCCTGCCTGGTCTTCTGTTCCTCACCTCCATTCATCAGCCTGATTCATTTCAGGTTCGGACGCTGTCGCTAATTGTTACCAATTAAGCATGGATTTAAACCCCAGTCTCACACTCACCCTTTGCCAGATTGTTCTTTGCCATCCTCGATGCAAGACTCTCCAGTGTTTATTTGTGGACTGACATTCTGTTACCGACTCGGCCTGTCTTGGACTATTCTGCTCGTCACCCCCCTGGTTATCACTTCTGCCTTCTGTCCCCGACTCCGATTTTGGTCCCTGCGACTGGGTTCCCCGTCTGTCAGTCTCTGTGTTGGCGCTTTGTCCTGCCTGTTGTTCTGCCTGCTTCTGTGTTGGACTGAGAACTCTATTAAAGAACTTAACTTGTCAAAGTGTACTGTGTGCTGCATTTGGGTCCAAACCCCACCCGTCACACTTACGTTCCTCTGAAATTTGTTCTGATCAGGTTGATGTTTTACATTTTCTCCAAACTCCAAATAGCTTTTAAAAAAGCCAGAAATTCACCTTTTAAAACATAAATTGTGAAGATTTACATGATAAATTCAGTTTTGACAAGAAGAAATACATTTAGTAGTACATATTAAGTAGATTGCATTTGTTTTTAAAGACCACATTTGATGAATAATTAATACAGAAATCCTGGTAATTCCAAATAGTTCACACTGCAAGTCAAACGGTGTCTTGCATCTGTAAATTTGAATAACGATCATTTCACAATATGGTTGTAACTACAGTTATTCACACTATCCCTGCAATCAATGAAGAGATCCATGTTATTAGCTATAATTTTAAACAGAGATTTCAGCAATAAGAGCACCAGTGTTTAGTAACATTTATCTTGTTAATTATACATTGTCCTTTCCAGGTTTGCTCATATCTATTTACCCCTTTATAAAAGCCTGGCTGAACATCAACAACATTATGCCATCCCTGGGTAATTTTTTTTATTTCATTTTTTTTCACATATTATACTGTAACAAAATTATTTCATCACTTGTGTAATGTTGTGTTAAAGGGGAAAATCAAGCCCAATATGCAGTATATATGAGGAGCACTATTCAGCATTTGAAAATAACAATTTATAGCTTTTAGTGGCTATTGAGAAAGCTAAAGCCGCTCTGCCAGAGAAATACTAGAAGTTCCTTTAACCTTACTTGTAAAATGGAACTTCCCACGGTTATCTCAGTTCTCATAGTTTCCTTTCCATTTGACCATTAGTTTAACTTCAGCCTTTAATTCAGCATTTTCTTGAAGTTTTCCATCAAGTGTCTAGCCCACAGATACGTGACAAACTCCTTATTTCTTTCTTACTTTCCTTGTTTACTGCCCTATTTCTTGTTACGTGCCAATTTCTTCTTTCCTTTCCTGTTTGCTTGTTGCTATAAATATAGCTAGAACTCCTGTCTAGTTAGAATGATCTTTGCATTGCTGTAAAGAAACTTCTCCTCTGCAGTTCTTCAATTAAAAAAAACAAAACAAAACTCATCTGCTTAAGACAAGAACTGCCTCAGACTTGTTATTAATATATTTTAAGAATTTCACAACACATTCCAAGAATTTTTATCGAATGCAGTCCCCCAATCTGAGAGTGGCTTTGATTTTCAAACTTGTTGTTTTCAGCACCAACACTAAGTAACTGTTGTGATGTCATACAGTAACTGTCTACTTTGTTATAATGGTCAGTCTTGGTAACTTTGCACAGCTTCCCTTTGTAGCCATAAAAGCCTCTATACAACTGATCTCACATGCTGAATGGTGTTCCACACAATGTTTTACATTGGTGGAGTCCACCTTTTAGTACAAAAAATTACATTTATCTAATGGCATTATTAAGAGGTTATAATATCTGTTTTTCTTCAAGACACATTTTGGCTCTCAAAAGTTTAAAACTGGTTTTACTTTCCAGGAAACTTCAGAGTGCATCCAGCACCTGACAATTCTGCTCCAGAACAACCCGATACCCTAAAACGAGAAGGTGAGTTCCACTAAATGGTCCAACAGAAATATAGCAAAACAAACAAGAAACATCGAAGGCAGTATTCAGTTTACGACTGAATAGTAAAGAGATTCATTTAGGTTATTTGTAGATAACAGATCTGACTCCTCACCTTCCAGGAAAGCCATTGCTGACAACTAACACCAATGAGAGAGATTGTATTTCTATTTGGTTACTGGAAAAACACGTCAGCTCTCTAGTAATTTATAAGGTCCAACTGAATAAAGCTGCATCTTTTCTCCTTTCATCACCACCTTTTCTTGACCTAGATGGAAAACATCACAAGGAAAGAGATAGAGGACAAGTCATTTGCTGCTAGGACAAGGCAACCATGGTGCTGGTGTATTTTTATATATCGGTACATTGTTATTTATCAAAAACTTAATGTACAAACATACAAACATTAAAATTATATGTCAACCTCAGCACTGAGCAACAGGTCATGCAAATATTAAACATTTATTTAACTGAAAAAAGAACAAAATAGTGTAAGATAAAAAGAAATGTCCACACACAAATTGAACACTTGACCCTTGAGATTTATTTACTCATCTTAGACATTATCTATTTAATTTGCATTTTTATCTGAGGTTGTAAAGTACTATAATAACTCCTAAAGGGGATTAAGGTCTTAACCACCTAAATTTGAACATGGAAATGTTCACAAAGTGACTAAAATAGTAATCAGTTATCCATTAGTTTGAATGTATATGTCTTTTTTTGTTCATTTATATAGATTTGTTGAGTTATCTTACATATACAGTATAATCCAGGACCAATGTCTGAATTAATTTCTGATTTTCAAAGGATTTTCTGTTAACATTATTTTCAGGAACTCAAAGTCAGCTCGATCTGGAACGTTCTAAAAGTCGAACAGGAACCTTTGTGGGCACTGGACCTATGGCTGAGAACAACCCAGATGAAGGGTATGAAAATACACACACACGCGCACGCACACACGCACGCACGCACACACACACACACACACACACACACACACTAAATCATACCTCCAAAACAAAAAACTAGACACACACATATATGTACATACATGAGCACATGCAACAAGTTAGAAAAAAAAATTAGACAGAGAGAATGGATGAGCTGCTAATTATGATCCAGAGATTGTTATGGAAAATAAATAAATAAATAAATTTTTAGCTACATAAATATTTTGTACTACTGAATGTTTGTAATGGACATTTTATTTTTATAAACCAATTTCCACCATAATTGTCTTTCTCCAGTTTCCACATCATCTTCTAAGAGAGCTTGGGCTGCATGGGTCAGGACTGTATAAAAAGCCATTTGACACATTCTATATGATATTGGGCTGCAAATATACTTGATTTGACTTCATCCACTTCTTAATGTTCAAACTAAACACTAAACTTCATTTTGACATACTGCAAACCTTATTGAAATGTGGTGGATACTCTTTTCTCACTATGGCAACAGAGTTTTGTTAGAATAAATTTCAGTGGTAATATGGTCATGCTTTTATGTCAAAATAATAAGGTTATGATGCCCTGGCAGCTGAAACTCTGACTCTCCAAAGAAATCCAATGACTTGAACTGTTCTGCTTTCATCTAAAAAAGATAAGTTTGGTTTAGAGATTGTCACTGCAAGGCATGAGCTGATTTGGTTTAATGTCTCTGGGGAAATGGAATAGTGGATTATTTGCCTCATTATACTCATTATACGTGAGTCATTTTTTGCTGTCTCCAATAACATTTAGCAATAGTATGGAGCAGATGAGAGGTAAGACCTGCTTAAGAGGACAGATTGTCACACTGATACATAGAAAAAGCAGTTGATAATCTAATACAAAGGGAACAATGCAAAATAATTTATGCTAATGATACTATTTCCTTCAATTTATTTCCTTCAATTTGATGTGCTTTTGAGGAAGTGAATCTCAAACTTATTACTTTGGAAGTAGAAAAACAGTCATTGAAATAAGATTGTAGCACCTTATATAAGACGATCTTTTTTTTTTTGTTTGTTTTTGTTTTTGATTGTCCAAACCACTTAGAGGAGAAAAGACAGCTTTCAGAAGTGAAGTCTACAAGGCATCACCTCCCTTTTTTTTTTTAAATCAAAAATCATGCTGGATATTGTTGCTATGGTAACCAGATCCCAGATAGATTTCAGTAATGTCAGATTCAATCATTCGTCATCCATGAAGGCCATGTGACGACCAATGTGATAACACCACATACACACACACACACACACACACACACACACACACACACACACACACACACACACTACAGCACCCTTTGCTTATGTGAGTTATGTCTTGGTCTGTTCCAGGACTTCTTCAGACATGCCAGATGTTTTATCTAGACGGAAGCTTAAGCAGACACCTTCTGATCAAGACTTGCCATGACGTCACCACATACAGCTGACCTGAGCAACGTTAGCATTATTTAATCTTCTTCTTAAGATGATGATTTTCCAATGATTTTTTTTTTCCTACAGAATGGTTTTATCTTTGTATCATCTCAACTAATCAGATTTTTTCAGACCGCCTTGTGATTTATGTGGTCTAATAAACAAGGAGATAAAATTGCCCTCTGGTGCCACATTGTAATTGTTATTAAAGTATTTCTTCCTGACACTGAGTGAAGGATGAAACACTGTAGTCCCTCTCCTGTGCAGCTCATCTCATCACATAATGTTTCTAGCCACCAGTTAAGAAATTATTATAGTCATTATGTGATGATTGGGTTGGTGCATGATTCATCTTTGCACATAAACACACCTCAAGCTGTCTTGCCTGCATTTATCATGAACAAAACAATTGGGCACATGGCTCAGACAGGCATGCACACACAATAAACTCCATGAATTGCATGCATGTACTGAAGGGCACCCTCACAGTGGAAAATAACACATTTAAATTCATGACAGCACAGGCAGAATGGCTGCTGCATGGGAAGCAATGAAGGAAAGCTGCCGTGCTCTGACAAAAAGTGTGCCGTGCTGAGAGGTTGCGTAATGCTGAGCTGTGTTGATGCGACTCATCAGCAGGAGCCTGAGGAGACTGCAGTGCTTTGATGACAACCAGCGGTTTGGTTGTTTGACCTCCAATCATAAAGTATCACCCCAACGATCCCTCTGTGTCTGTTCAAGGTTAAACTATGCAGTGACAATTTAACGCACAGCATCCACAATGAGGCTGTAGGTCATGACTGATGAATGATGCACTCAATATACTGTTGTTAAGGCTACTTAAATGCGGACTATGTGTAGCATATATGAAATTTCCTAAAATTATATCACCTTTTAACACCTTTAAACCATCCAGCCATCCAGCCAGCCAGCCAGCTCCAGTTGTCCACCTATTAAAATATACACAAAAGCACCATGGACACTCAGTCCTTACACCACAATTTTGAACATTGAATATGCCAAAAACCTGCTGAGCTGACCTGCAAATCAGATAGATAGATCATTTTTCGATTCACTGATTGATTCGTTGATTGATTCAGTGATTGAATGATTCATTTATTAATTGATCGATTTAAAAACAGGTTACTAAGGAAGTGAAAGATATCAAACAACAATCAATCAACAGTCAGCATCAGCAAAGGTTTGATATCTGACAATATATTGTAGCCTGGAGGGCTGATTGAAATATATTTTTTTGTTTTTCTTAAAGTATCATTTATATTAAGTGAAATAGATTGAGTTTGCTTTGCCTCTCTTTTGCAAAATCAACACACACACACACACACACACACACACACACACACACACACACACACACACACAATGCGATTCTCCAGTTCATAATATTGGCGGAGGGAAGAGACTCAGCGTAAAGATCAAATATGAAGCATGGAGAAATTCCACTCGCTGTTCCCCTCCATTTCATTTCCCAGCAGCCTTTCCGTGGAATGACCTGTCAGGTGCTGCGTGCGTCTCGGTCCACATCAGGAACAGCGCGCAGTGCTGCGTCTGAATGCCAAGCCATCTCACCTAAGTGATCCTTTTCCCTCCCTCAATCAGATATTCTTCAGCAGATCGGATCGCGTTGCTTTTTCTGTAACCACCGAATGAATGAATGAATGAATGAATGAATGAATGAATGCTGTCATGACTTGTGCCCTCAGGACGGTAAACCCCGAAATCAAGATGAAAACCCACCGTTTGGTTTGGTACCTCTGCGTCTTTCCAACCTCTCAGTGATCACACGGGATTCCTGATGAAAATGCGTATTGACTGAACAATGGAAAGATCTTCAATCAATCATCACCTAAAGAGTAAGTGGATTTTATGGTTTATTTTCAAGAAATTCTGGCAATAACCATTTTAAACCTGTTATACCACGCTATGAACCATAAATACTTGAAATCGGTCTCTTTCTCACACCCTTGTTTCATTTGGACCGTAAAAGCTGTGATTTGATTGTAGTTAAACACTCGATTTCTTACTGGCTTCACATGAATGAAGCAGCTGCAGTTCATTTACGCACATTTTACCAGACTGGAAGAAAAATCAATGGTGATCATTACTGATTCTGAAACATAATGTTAGATGATTTCATGCAGCACTGATGAATATCAAAGAATATTGATATAAGAATATCACTCACTGTATTATTCCAGTTATACTGAAACATGACTCATTTTCAAGGATTCTAGTAAAAATGTTCAGCAACCAGTTACACTGCAGAGACGAAGTTCATGTATTTACTTAAATAATGCACTTAAATACTATTTTGAGGCACTTTGATTCAGTAAATCCCTTTTTCTGTATTTTCCATTCCATGTACTTTCTATTGTACTGTATCCAGGTGACAGTTGATGAGATTTTACATTTAGCATGTGATAAGCTCTTGCTGTTGAAAAACTATATCTCAGCTTTGCTTTTGCTCAGTAACACAATTTATTTTAGATATTATCAATCAGTTTTAGTGTTGACTGATGGATTACACAAGTTCTCACACTTCAATGCTATCAGTGATTGTTAGACAAACATCTGATGAAACTGTAGAAGAAGATCATATTTAATATAATATTAAAAATTATGCAATAGATTTTAAAATTATGAGGGGCACAAGGTTGTTTTTTCCATGTCTATCGAAAAAACCCTCATAAGATAAACTTTTATTTATCCTGAGGGAAATTATTGAGGATGTTCTGTTGGTGTTTTACAGATAAAGATGTTTCTATATTGTGAATTGGGACACATTTTAGTAAAATATCACCATGAGAAGTAGTTTGGACTGAAACACATAGAGACAAAATAGAGAGTATCCTGGAGGTGAAGATATGGTCATCACCGACAGGAACTCCAGCACTGCTGTACCAAAAAAGGAGCCACTGAAGAAGAAGAGGAGGAAATCTCGTCCTCATGGCCTGCCCTCTCCAGCACTTTGCTGTGCTTGTGGCTTATGCGTCATGCTGGCTGGACTCAACATCACTCTGGTGGGGGTATTTGCCTTCAGCACATTGGTGCCTTCNATGCTGGCTGGACTCAACATCACTCTGGTGGGGGTATTTGCCTTCAGCACATTGGTGCCTTCTGCCAACCCCCCCATCATCATCGGACCTATCCTACTGCTGGTGGCCTTTACGTTTTTTGGGGCCTGTTGTGTGTGCAGCCGCCTTCCGCCTGCTCAGAGCTCACATAAGGTGGGTGGCAGGGGCATGGGACACGGAGGGATAGCTGGAGGAGCAGCCTTTGAAATCGAGACTAGCGAACACACACTGCAGGACACTACAGCTGTGCAGCTCAGCCCCACATCCTCCCCAGGATCATCCCAGGTTTCTAGCCCAGAGAAGGAGGCTCCTGATGTGGCCCTACCAGGGACCTGCAAGCTTTTCACCATGGAGACCAATGGCCCTTCTTCTGGTTCTGCCACTGCAGTCTACTCAACCTCCACGGCAACTGGAGGGGAGGTGAGACTCAACCTACCACGCGAAGAAGTGGTCAACTACTAGCCCAGAAACTCTTCCAAGGTTGGAGTGCCATAAATGTAAATATTACTCTGGACTGAGGGCTCGCTGAGTGTGATTCTGTCTTCTAGTTTGTGTCGTGCCATTTTTCTGGTTGTGGTGAGTTGTCAGCAGTATGCTTTTGATTTTGTTCCTGTGCAGCCAGCTGGTAATTAGCATGCAATGTTAATAAAACCCCCACGTGTTTGTGGTTCAAAGGTTTTGGAATTCATATTCCTATCTCTCCTGTCCTGTTTCCTTCAGGTCTTTGTTTTTATTAATGGGCATTATGAACAGTTTTCACTGTCGAAAACCATAATGTTTATCTTTCACATTTGCTCTGGCCAGTGAAAATCTAAAAAAAAAAAGAAAAAAAAATTGTGTCACATCTCAGCAATGATCTGAGTGGACAGAGAAATGTGGTTTGTTCTGAGAGCCCAAACATTGGATGTGAAAGGGCAATGAGTTGAAATATACAAGCATGTTGTGACAATTGACATTTTGTTTTCCATTTTCAGTGCTGAACATTTTTGGGGAGCTGAAAACATAATAGGTCATTATTTCATTTGAGATTAATTTCATGTCATTTACAGTTCCTATAATCTATTTGCAAACAGGAGATGAAACATACAGTATAATGTGCTGTATGTAATGTGCTATTTACACGTGGCTCTGTATAATGTTTCATTGTGGATTAATCTTTTGCAAATTTATAACACTTACATGAACACTGTGAGTATTATGTTCTATCCTTTTTCTGAAACATCTTTAATTCTACATTTATATTTTCATTGAAAACGTACCCATACATACAAATCAAATCATAGTTTCAAAGACCACAATTTAGGTCATAAATCAGGTAGAATGGTGACTTACCTCACATATAATTGTGTTATGATTTTATGAGTGTTACAGCACTGGATCGAGCATATTATACCAATGTGACCATTTGGATTTAACAGTATTCAATTCTCACAGTTTATATTTGATATGACAAGGTGAGCATCTGTTCATTAAGGTTTTATGAGGCAAGATTTTAATAATTCTATTCCATAAGGGCTATATTCAGCATCCTCGAGAGATTGTAAAATATGAGTTTAGATAATCGGATTCTGGCAAAGGCTGCATTTTAACCATCTGTTCTTCATCACTGTGATATCTTCTCATCATTGGTTAAAAAGATATTGAATCCCGATTTCCTTTGACAGGAATGTTGCCTTAGACTTAGATATCAGTATCAAACTAATGAGGGCTATATAAAGGGGAATAACCACATTTTCTGCAGAAAGCCTTGTTCTCTATTCCACACTGTTAGAAAATTCAATTAAATTTTTATTTTGTGGATCTCCATCACACACTTTCCATAAGAACAACTGTTTGATGACAAATCACAAACTTTTCCATATTTAAAATTTATCTGGAGTGGTAGTAAATTTCATACAGGTTGTTAGCCATTGCCTGGAGTGTTCCTGCAAATTATTCTTAATTATTTTTGACACATTTCCTCAAAAAAAAAAAAAAAAAAAAAAAAAAAAGAAATGAAAAGAAAAAGAAATAAAATAATAATAATAAGACCATAACAAATGAAATTGTTGAGTTTATTTTACATATTATAACTGAATAACAGGAATGCAAGATGATGTTGTGAATAATTGTTGTTATATTTGTATTTTGATTTGTGCAGCACTTACACACATCAAAAAAGTAAAGCATTTTTTGTGAAGATTGTAATTTGTATTATAATTTGCTTATTTTGAAGTAACCAATCCAGATGTGTATGTTTCAAAAGATAAATAAAAAGGCTGTTTGAGTAGAACATGAAGCAGTTCATTATGTATGCATGGCATGACACCATGTTCTTGTCACATTGCATTTTGTGTCATCATGATATGATAATGATAAAAAATCTCCAGCTGGAGTTGTTAAATAATACATTTTCAAATAAATTCAGTGTGATCTTGTAGGATAACATGACTATTACTACAAGCATTTCTTATTTCAGTAGTGAGTCAATAAAGACTCTGGTCAAAGCAATCTGAATAAAATAGGGCATAAAATATGAATGTTCTATAAAAGCTTAGAACACTTATACTGACACCAGCCTCCTGAAGGTCAGAAACTGATCTTCTTTCAATGTCACATCATCTGCAACTGCATTACAGTCACTTGGAAAATCTGAAAAAAGTGAGTCTGGAAAATAAGTGAATGAGAAATCCTCCTCCATCCCTAACCATGTCATATCAAGGTTTCCTTTAGAATTACAATGGCCAGTTATAACTCGTGACCTCCATATGGTTTTGCCAATTTTTCAGGTCTAAGATCAAAAGCATCACCACTAGAGGGAGCCAGTGCCACATGTGTAACTTTCAGTGAAGTTATATTAAAGAAAAAAAAAAAAAAAAAAAAGGCTGTCATTTCAGAGATAAGAAGAAGATGTCAGTAGATCACAGCAAGTTATTGTTGGACTCGTGGAATCTGTCGGAGAACAAATGATGTTGCAAATACATCATATTTAGATAAAATTCATGTAATTGCAAAGTGCATATAGTTTACTATCATATGAACTGATTAGAAAATGTTTTCATTTCTCTCAGGATATTGTTTTGATAAACTTGCTTTAATTCAATCCAATGGAAAATATTCATCAGCAGTATAGTATATATAGCAATACATATAATACATATTTTAAAAGGAAATTATTGTCAACAGTCATGGAGAAACAGCATGTTTTTTTTTTTAATTTTTGTTTTTGCTGTGTATAACTACATGCACATTACAATCTCAGCTGATAGGTCTAATTACATTCATTTAATGAGAGTTTCTCTGAAATAGCTGTGATGCTGATGAAGCAGCCTTATGCTTCAGGAGATGACGAAGGCCATGATCTCGGTGTCCTACTTTTTGAGGCAGTTCAAATCTGACAAAATGGACAAAATATGAATGTTTTCTGCCAGAGTAGCTTAATAAATGATCTATTTTTAATAGATAATTGCTCGCATATTTTTAAATGTGTGCAATTCAATCTTTGGTAAAAGACCATAGTTAAATTTACAGGATGGGTAAAGACTATCAGGACAGAATATTCTAAACACAGTCTTCCCTCAACTTTGGACTTTTTGCTTTGTTTTCATAATCCACACAAAGACCAAGATTGTGTATAACCCATTTTTCTGTAGAAATGTTGCATATTCTAAGTTTACATTATCAATATGCAAAGATAACCATAAGAGTTCAAAACAGCAGATGGTGGTTTGAGGCTGGTCACCGAGTCAGCTACAAACTCAGCCAAGCCAAGGCACAGAGGCTGTCATAGGCAGCAGATAATGAGATTTTCAGTGATTAAGATTGTTCCAGAACAGTTACTATTTTGGGAAAAATTTGAAAAAACCACTGACATTTTATTCCACTCACCCACTTCTCACCTTTCAACTGCTTTCAGATTGATGTTTCTTTACACAAAACATAAATTTCCCATGCTGCTATGGTTGAAGAGGTCTACTTTCTGCATCTTTTGCCTGTTGGCCTTGACTGAAGAGCCTCATAAACCATATTAAATGTTTAGCCAGCTGGAGGTTTAAAAAGTAAAGGATTTACAGCCTTTTGGAGGTAAACAGGGTTGTAGGTAAGCTGGACCCTGAGGAGAATATTTACATGTTTATGCTCTGTTCACGACTTGGCCAGCAGGTAAGCAAAGGTCAGAGTTAAGGATCATGTTGTACTGCTTCAGTTAACCTGACTTGTAAACTAAAACTAACACATAAACAGAAAAAAAAAAAAAAAAAAAAAAATCCCAAAAAAACTTATCCTTTGTCCCCTGGATCTGGCTGCATCTCACTTTGCCCCAGTGTACTTTCAAATAGAATTATATAATAACTTCAAGTGAAAACAACATGCAGTTTCCACGAAAAATGAATACACAGCCCATCATACCTTGGAAGCCTGTCAAAATGTCACTAACTTTTCACTTCTGCAATGGCCAAAAAGCTTTTCATAATTTCAAAACAACAATACAGAGCCCATTGTTAAAATTAAGCTACAGTTCTTGGATAGGATAGGAAAGCTCTGACTGTTTTAATGCCAAACAATGACCAATGACAAACATTTGCTTTGAGCACACAAACTGAATAACCTTTGACCTGCATAATCACAATAGCATGGAAAAGTGCCCTCTGTGTGCAAAATGCTGGCTTTTGTGTTTTAGCACACACCAATAACAGGTCAATGTATTGACTTACTGATCATATAGAAAAGGGGGCACAGGCATGCATGTAAACTAAGGGGAAAATGTTGACTCTTGCACTTTTTGTGTCTGACTCTTGCCTAACATTTGCATTTTGCATCCATATTGATGAACTGCAGGAACACTTTCAGAATCTACATCGTTGCTTAATATTAAACATCAGCTGAAAGATGTTGGTAGCTAAATAATTATCATGTACAAACTCTTTTTTAATCATTCAAGAAGACAAGACTGATAATGATAGAGTGTAACTTACTGGCAACAGATCAAAGGTCTGTGCAAGGATGTTGACACACAATTGAAGCTGAAGACATGTGATGCATACAGCCATCACATGTCTTCTTGTCCATCATGGTGAGATATACTGCACACTGTCAGAACACTGCTGCATCAAAATACAACCTTGCACCTGCAATCACAAGCACTCCAGCCGCTTTATACCAGAGCAGGGCAGATTCTGATGCTCCGAGCATGTGTGTCCATATATCTGCATGCGCATGATTGTGTGTGAGAAATGCTTTTAGTTGAATGAGTCGGCAGAGGAGGGGGATGGAGAGTGTAATCAAGCTGAAAAGATTAGGTGAAGATGAGTTGCTGAGGCTCTACAGTATGAGCACAGACATTGGTTATGTAACCCTAACCCAGTTCACTCTGCTTTGAAAGACAGACTAGGAGGGAGAAGAAAAATTTACTGATCTGGGATGAATTCTTGTGTTCAGACTGAAATGAACCAGGCCATTTGTTACCGGCTTGAATTGTCTCCTCAGATGACAATTGGTGTCAAATTCTCAGGTTCCGTGCAGATTGTTTTGTCAGAATAAACTCACTGCTATAGGACAGTGACCTATATAATTCTCTTGACCTCTCACTGAAAATGCTAATTATTTCATGGTCATCAAGTAAGGGGCCATGTTTTGTAAATGCTTTATTGGTGGCATTATAGAGGTGAGTAGAGCAAGATATTACAGAACATATTTCTGGCTGTTTCTGCAACCCGGGATTAAAATGTTTGCCCAAGATTATTCTCCATCAGTACTTGTTCTTGGTCAGACACAAGAGTTGATGGTGTTTTGGTTTTCCATGTGCCATGCATGGGCAGGCCTTGTGACTGCTGGGCTGTTTCTGTTGGTCTCTTATGACAGCAGCAGTTTGGGGACGACATGGAGAAGAATACAGTTAGCAATCCTTACACTTCAGGGGGTAAAGATACAGGGGATTTTGATCAAACCCAGTGAGGGTCCTGATGGTAATGCTGCAGTACTCTGCATACAAATGACCACTAACAATGGTTCCCTTGCCATTCTTAACTCCTCCATTCATGGCAGTTTATTCAAGTGGTTAGGCTGTTGCATAACATTCCTTTTTTACAAGTCTACATGTGGGCCCTGGGTAGGGGTAGAGGAACACTGCAGTTCCAAGAAAATATATAAGCATCAAAAAAGACAAACTTGCTCAATTATCTGACTTAGCTTGTTGTGCGTGTGAATAGCATTAATGTAGAACTGGTCAGATCAATCACTCCCTTCTATTTCCAACCATTAACAAAGGCCATCAATCCTGTTTTCAGTTACTTCAGTAAAGATCAGTTACCACGAAGCCAGGGAACAGTTACGCCTGTTCCTCTTTATCTCAGCTGTGTGTGTTTATGACCTGTTCTCTGAATGTTATCCTTTGCATGTGGTCCACTGTTTATTCAAGCAAATCGATATACAATCCAAAATAGAAAAGTACTGTGCCAATATTTAAGGGCATCTACTGGGCAATATGTAAGTCCAAAAAGCCAAAATCATGATATTTACATATACAGTGAACTATGTATTGTAAACACTGGTGAGCAGACCCCACAGGAATTATAGATGAGTACTGTCATGGCAGGATATTGTACTGCTGAGTAATGCTGTACTGTTTTGTTTGTTTGTTTGTTTGTTTTTAAATGGACTTTATGAAACAACAGCACAGCATGTTGATAGAACAAAATGAACCTGTTAAATATGTTGGAATGTCCTGGGGTCCAACAGGTTTGGTAAACAACATGCTTTACCATTAAATTCCAACAGAGGTCCTCATATTTCCAAGAACTTCAGGGACAATGAATGAAAAACATTTGTACTGTAACTCCAAAGCTGCTTCAGACCAGTTTTTGTTTTGTGTTCCAAAGAGAAATGGAGGTCGTCATGGTCTGAAATTCAGCATTAGATCATCTGTCTGCTAGTTTAATACACCATAGTGGTTGTGGCATATTTTACCTGCCAATCATTCACTGACTGGAAACCAAATTAATTCTGATTGTTCTGTGATTGAGTTGAAATCCAATACAGGGAACTAACATGGTCTGTTTTTGCGGTAAAGGCAATTTTCTGTCATTAAAATAAAGTGCAAATAAACGTGATTTTACTTGACACATAGCTACTTAGCTACTTATTGTACCTTTGTCCTTGTGTGCTGTTACGTCTGCTCATATGGTCTTGTAATGCAATAATAATAGGCTACTGTATGGCCCATTTTAGTGGACAAAGGATGAGAGGCAGTTTTTTACTTACCTATTCACTGACCCATACACCACTTAAATATATACTGCATGGAATAATAATAACAGGAGACTGCTGTGGAATGACCTTTGATTAAACTAAAAACCTCATCTCGGCATCTCTAAGAACCTTGTGCTGTGTATCAGGTATTCATTAGGTCTCCTTTACATAAGTAATGACAGGCTGATCTTGTGCTGTGACAGAATACTCACCACACATCAGACTTAAAGTCCTTTTCCTGCTGGAAGAAAAGGCCTGATTTAGTAGTGTGCTGGAAGACATTGGCCACCTGTGGAAGAGAGGAAGCCCTTCTTGTCGTGTGTCCGACAGGCTGGTTTTATAATGTAGAACTGATTTGCCACAGCAGCGGCTATCAGCACACACGGCACTGTAGGGGTGGCCGGTCTGTGTCAGCACTCATTACCATCCACCGCCTTAGTGGATCCCTCTTCTAGGAGTCCTTTAGAAAGAAATAAAAGAGCGATGCTTTACACTTTAATGACTTTCCCACAGTGGCTCTCCAAAACAACAGCTCCCCTTAAATTGCTGTGGCCTGGCTGAGACTGGAGGAGAGTCCCCCCTGAGGAAGGGAAATACAGAGTCCACTGTCTGTCCACTCTGCAAGGCCAGCCAACACGGGGAATAATCAGGCCTTTATGTGGCATGGGGCCTGCAGGGGACAGCCTCAGTATTGTCCCCACTGCAACACTCCCTCACCCTGGTTTGATTATTCCTCTGTATCAAACATGATCCGTTGTGACACCCCCACACCCCATCCTAAGGGTAATGCATCTACTTCCTCCAACAGACCCAACAAACCATGGACCTAGAGTTTAGAAATTAAAGACAGAGATGAGGCAGTCAACAATCTTCAGTCTAATTTTAAGGTACCTTTTCTTATTCAGAGGTTTCATAGCAGATTTATCAAAGTAAATATCCAAAGTTGAAATGAGTTGAGATACAATCACATGGCTAATTACCTTACAAAAGTTTCTGTAAAGGTATTAATGGCTTGTTGAATGGCTGTTGTGGTTTTTCCTATACTTCTTCTTCTTTTCCTTTCGGCTTTCCCTTCAGGGGTCACCACAGCGAATCATCTGCCTCCATCTAACCCTATCCTCTGCCTCCTCTTCTCTCACACCAACTAACTTCATGTCCTCTTTCACTACATCCATAAATCTCCTCTTTGGTCTTCCTCTAGGCCTCCTGCCTGGCAGTTCCAACCTCAGCATCCTTCTACCGATATGTTCACTATCCCTCCTCTGTACATGTCCAAACCATCTCAGTCTGGCCTCTCTGACTTTATCTCCAAAACATCTAACATGCGCTGTCCCTCTGATGTACTCGTTCCTGATCCTATCCATCCTCGTCACTCCCAAAGAGAACCTCAGCATTTTAGTCTCTGCTACCTCTAGCTCTGCCTCCTGTCTTTTCCTCAGTGCCACTGTCTCTAAGCCATACAACATCGCTGGTCTCACCACCGTTTTGTACACCTTTCCTTTCATTCTTGCCGAGACTCTTTTGTCACACATCACACCTGACACTTTTCTCCACCCATTCCAACCTGCTTGCACACGTTTCTTCACCTCTTTTCCACACTCTCCATTGCTCTGGACTGTGGACCCTAAGTACTTAAAATCCTCCACCTTCTTTATCTCTATTCCCTGTAACCTCACCATTCCACTTGAGTCCCTCTCATTCACAGCCATGTATTCTGTCTTGCTGCGGCTAACCTTCATTCCTCTCCTTTCCAGGGCATATCTCCACCTCTCTAGGTTTTCCTCCACCTGCTCCCTGCTCTCACTACAGATCACAATGTCATCTGCAAACATCATAGTCCAAGGGGATTCTTGTCTAACCTCATCTGTCAGCCTGTCCATCACTACAGCAAACAAGAAGGGGCTCAGAGCTGATCCTTGGTGTAGTCCCACTTCCACCTTGAACTCCTCTGTCACACCTACGGCACACCTCACCACTGTCTTACAGCTCTCATACATGTCCTGCACCACTCTAACATACTTCTCTGCCACTCCAGACTTCCTATACAAAGGGACAATTACTAAAGTGTGACACTACCATGCAGCATAATGGTGCAAATGATCTGATACAGTTCTTTTTCTCTGCAGGAATTAGCTCTGAAATTTATGATATTTTATTTCTTTTTTTTTTTTTTTTTTTTTATGATACCTTTTTCCACTAAAGGAACCAGGACTGGTTTGGTTCCTGAAGCACAGACATACAGTATGTACCTAATGGAGACAGGAATGTAATCTTAACTATATTTGGTCCACACATTGCACACTTATAAAAACAGATTTGACACATCAGCTCCAAACGAGCACAATGCTATTTTTAACTTGAAAGATAAATGATGTTTTCAAAGCCTGTTATATAACAGTGAGTTGTGCAAACTATACAGATTCAGTTCCAAATTTGATTTCCAGGCATATTAAAATAATAGATTAGCTAAATAGCTTTATTGATTTTTGGAAATATGAAAATCCACCAGTCAATTTTGACATCACCAAAACCATAAAGTATTTCCACAAAACCACTGCACAGACTCTGCATCATGGCTGGTGCAGTGTCTAATTTGTCACAATCAAAACATACTAATTTTACTGTTGATCTGAATGTTTAACACTTGGAACAATTCTCAGTTTCAGATGGGTATCTTATCTACAGGATGATGACCAACAAGCTGCTGTTAAAGTGGATTACAGCTATACATGTAATAAATGATAATCTCCTCTGTAGCTGTCAACACTGTAAATCCAGACTGAGCCATGTGTATGTGTGTGTGTGTGTGTGAGTATGTGCATGTGTGTTTATGTACATTGTCACTACCCATGTAAGTGAGGTACTGTGTGACCACGCCTTTGAAATTGTGATGGCATAGACAAATAAAATGAAATAAAATAAGACAGATGTTCTCAGACACACTTCACCTTGTGTCTACCCCAGTATAACATGTTCAGTCTTGTTCTTGTCTTTTAAATCTGAAAATTTGTTATGCAAACTTTGGGGCCTGTGTAGGTTGTTAACTCAGACAAGATGGGTAAAGCTGCAAGATGGGACTGGCTTGAGCACCACCCTAAACCTGAATAGAACAAAAACAAAAAATATAGTATATTATGAATGCTTCTGCATTTTCTTCATAGTAAACACTTGAAGAATAAGAGCATTTGACAAGTTATCTCTTTTCACTGATGAGAATATATCTTTAAACCATGTATCAATTTGCATTTCATGGAATCCTAAAAGGTAGGTCAAAGTTTTTTTTTTTTTTTTTNATTTTTTTTTTTTTTTTTGTTATGACAGTCAAGGTAACCCTTGTTAGAAGCAATGGTACAGAGTACTGTGCAAACAATAGGGACTAAAATGCAAAATGACCCCAGCAACCCTGTAAATGAGCTGATAAGTTTACAGTATATCTAAACAACAGGTTGTGCAATCATGACACCCATCAGATCAGTACTGTTGCTGCTCACATTAGCTTTGAATAGGCATTCGTAGAGGGTTTGAGTTACCCATCTCAAACCAAACCAAGGGAACTCCTCCTTTCTTTCCGATCTGATAACACCACTTGGGGTTTGAACCACAGAAGCAGTGAAAGAAAGGCAGAAAGAAAGAATGAAATGGATGAAACTGGACACCAGATATCAGTATGTGTAACTGAGTCCAGACTATCGTTATAAAACATGATCATTCACAGGTCAAAGCAAGGGTTTGTTGATACAGAGCATAATGCATGTTTGTAGCATGATGTGTGTAAATGAGCATGGATAGAGATTATGTGAACAGAACACATAAAACTAGACAAATCTATATTTTCTGAGGGAAATGCAAAGTGTACTTACAGTACTCACTGTGTGTGGATAGGTTCCTACACTGTTTTGTGTTTCTAGACTGTTGGTGTTTGTTAAATGTAGCTGTAGGGGTCGTGTGGGTGCTAGGGTTGTAGATGGCTGCTATGGTGTTCTGGTAGGTGGTGGGGTGGTCGCTACAGTGTTTGTAGGTGATTGGGTATGGTGGTCAGGATAATTGCTAGGGTGTTGGTAGGTAGTTGCCATGGTGTTTGAGGTGTTTACACTCTAGCAACACTCTGGTTGCTAAAGTGTTGCTAGGTGGTTGCACTGTCATTCTGGCCAGTTTCTAGGATGGTTTCTAGGGCACTGGTAGGTGGTTCCTATGTTGTTCTGGATGGTTGCTAGGGTGCATGGTGTTGGTAGGTGGTTGCTGTAGTGTTCATGGTGTTTGCTAGTGTTTGTGTGTGTTGTTTTCCTCAATTAGTGGGTTTGGGTAGCTGTCAGGAGAATTAATTCCCAAGGGGAATATAATAGGTTTATTGCAATTTGCAATTGCAGCACACATATTGATGTATGATGTTCAAATCATGCAGGATTACAGCATACACAAACTTTTCCAGAAGAAGAAAAACTATGGAGGAAAATATATTGTACAATGGACATTACACTGCACACACAATGAATTAATAACATCAACAAAAATTAAATCCTGGCAGCATGTGGGGAAAACTTTGCATGCAGATAGTCTGGGTTACTGGTGCATAGTGGACACAAGGAAGCAGCTGTTTCCTCCACTTACCCTGATTCATGCCAATGCTTCAGCTGAGTCATGAAGAACAAAGTCACTCTTCTTATGTCACGCTCACATACTGCTTACTTAGGAGTCTGACACTGTGAAAACCGATAAAGCCAGGGTAGTTATTTTTTCTTTATGTCTTCATTGATGTCATGACTAATCAAGTTTAGACTGACAAAAGGGGAAGTGAGAACTCAAGAAATTCAGAATATGGTAGTGTTGATAGATGCATATAAATCCAAAAACTGAGGGATCAAATGAATCTAATGTTAAACTATTCACTTTTAACTAGTAACTCTGTTAGTAGGGCAGAGTCAGAAGATAAGGAAAGCGTGACAGAGGTTGAGATAAGGATAGATGACTTCTAAACCTCAGCTAGACTTAAAGCAGTGTATGTATGCTGCAGTCTTGCACTTTTAATATCTTAAATAGCACCTGCCTGTTAATGCTGGACTGTGCCCCTACAACAATTGACAACTTTTCTTTAGTTACTTACAAATAATGGTGATAATATTGCATTTTAAAAGCAGTTTTATAAAGTGATTATTTAATATTGCATCTAAATGATGGAATTAAAGAAGTCAGTGCCAATAAATGCTAATAAAATGCACCAATTAATAAAGATCATTATTTCATCGTATTAATTAAACCTGCACCAGTTAATATTTTTGAAATTCAAATGATTATGTGTAATGTGCATGGGTCACTCATAGTGACAATCCCACAGAGTTCACTACCCAACACTACAGGTCTACAGAGCTTTTTGTTGCTTTAAGTTCATTCATTTGGTTTAAGTTGCACAATTACTGTGTATTTGAGTTTTGGCTGCTCTCATCAATTCCATTTCCAGCAATAACAGCTGTTTTGATTAAAAAAAAAAGCTGTGATAAGCCACCTGTGCACCCTGTCCAGTCCCGAATCTTAATTTATCGTAACTGATTAAGTATCTGTTATAATTAACCCCTAAAAAATCTACGGTAGAGCTTTCTCACAGTAGACTTGAGCAACTAATATTTTAACAATGGCTCTGTTCAGTGTGTCATGGTGAGTAAACCATGCTTGTGCAACAGCATACACAACACCTGAGCCACTGACAAACCTAAACTTAACAGTCATTAGTGTTATTGCTTACACCTGGGTTAATCTTATGGAGGCATTATGCAGACCCACATATATTATTTTAAAGTTTAGTCCAGATTACAAGATTACAATTTCTATATCTTTGAAAGCAAATTCTATAAGACAAATTCTCTTAGTTATTTCCCTATCAGCTGACCTCAGGAGCTTTGCTGGCTGCCAGTAAAGCTGTGTGTGGTGACAGCGTCACTCTGTGATTGGCATATGGTGAGGCCTTGTGACACAGTCAGCAGGATAGTGAGATCAGCATAAAGCAATAAAGAGACACTGTATTCAAACAACCAGGAAATAAATGGCCCCTAACTTTTAAATACATTCCCTATTTCAGTAAATATTACTCTAGTTCAAAGTTGCAGAATCAAGAATTCACCTTGAAAGTAGTGCTGACATTATGGTAATGGTAATTATACCTCAATCTAAAAACAAATGCAGCTGATAATACATCACAGTTTTTACTTTAAACCCAAATACAGCCAAATTTTCATCATTTCTTACTATTTGATTAAACATTTTTGTCTTTAGATATACCTACCATGTGAATGTGTGAATGGAAGAAATGCCCAAGACATTATTTAGACAATACTACAAAAACGTCATTTATATAATGCACCAGTGAACGTAATGAGGAGCTGGATTAAAAGGGATCCACACATCTGCTACTAAAGCTTTATCCTCTTGATCTAAGCAAAATAGATTAAAAATAACAAAGAGATTATTGAGCAGTTCAGCATATTACACTATGTTTACATGCACACTGTATTTAGATTTATTTAAGGAAAAAAATGTAAGAAAATGACAGAAATAATAGAATTTCATCTTTTGAGGAATATACGTGATACATTGTTTAATCAGCATGAGGATAGGCACACCAGGTGAGGAAATAAATGCAGACTTTGCTCTGATTTTATAACAGTGGATTGTCTACATGCTTGAGTAAATGTCAGTTTACAATTGCTTAATCTAGATCTGTTACTCAGTACTGAGTACGCCAACATGGATGTATCAGTCTAATTATGGTATTTGCTGTTGCTTGAAAAAGTTGATATATTAGCTTTATCAGAATATAATTGAAGTTTTAACGTGCATGTAAATATATTACCATGGATGAGGACAAGGATAAGGTGAATGAATCAATCCTGCGGCAGCTTTTGATTCAGTTAAAGGGGGAGACATACTGGTTTAATCATATGCAGTCTGACAACGAATGCTTACATAATCATCTGGTGCTCAAATGTTCAACAAGCAGGACTATTTCCCCCTTAAACCAAGATTTAAACATGCAACTTTCCAGTTTCAGCTCTACCTGGTTTAGTGTCACCTGGTGGAGAGAGCACAGACAGTCAAAGAAGCTTACCACCATCCGCTCTTAATGAGGCTTTACACACTCCAGGCCTCCTGTCACGAGCAATGACGCAGCTGTTTGTGGCCCTTTTCTCTGCTCTGACACCTGACTGAACTTTTGTGTTGTAAAACATATCGGAAGCCTTGCCTCTGTTAACAGGTCAGAGGAAATGTAATGAGTCCTCAGCCGTAGTGTTCTGTGGCATTATAGCCACGGCTGCTGCAGCCCATAATTACTGCATGAACTGTAGACACAAAGAGAACTCAGGTGTTTCCCAGGCTGTGCATCAGCAGTTCATAAGAACAGTTTGTTAGCACCCAATAGCACTAGCACTTCAATAGAAACAAGTATCTATTGAAAATTCTACGATCAGTAAAACAAAGTAAAAGTTTGGAAATTTAAATCAAAGGTGCTTGAAACTAATTCAACCCAGTTTAGTATTTATATTTATTTGTGAAAATCTTGCCATTTCTGCCAACAACAAACATTTCAACTGTCAGAACACTATAACAGACCTAAAAAATTATTAAGCTTAATTATTTTTTTTATAGGATATTGGGATATTAGTGTGTCAATCATACAATCACATCTTTGTTGTCATGTCTAGCCATACAAAATGAATAAATAAATAAAAATGACACAATCAAATCAATCATTGTGGAAAGATTCAGTCAAACCCTATATTATTACCTTTTTTATGAATTTATGACTTTACAGATGTACTTCATACTTCCTCATTCAGCAGCACATTTCTGCACACACACTGTGACTGAATTTCACTTTTTGCAGACCATTGGATCAAATCGTATGAGTAGATGAGGTCTCTTATGTTTGAAGTTTCAAAGAGGCTTTAAGCAGTCCTCTAATAATGAAGCCATTGAGCTCCCGTCAGGCTTTTGCACAAACTGAGCTCACTATGAATAAACAAGCCCCTCTTACATAAACAGCTCACAAGCTCAGCTCTAATTATCATACAGGCACAAACAATGTCCTTCAAACTTGAATTTCATGGTGTCAGAATTGGTTTGGACTTTGTCTTATGATGGGGTTGGACATTTAGTGACACGCCCAAATCAATGAGCCATTCACTGCTGCATTTTGCAGTCATGAAATCAAAGTTGTGTGCTTTTCATCCAATGTTAAAAAGCATGAATAGGATTAAGAGCTGTTGATCTGGTGCATAAGAACTTATTTTTGAGGGATTTTAAAGCACATACATCACTAACCTTCTGCAAATCGTCTGCACTATGGCCACATGGCCAGAATTTATCCTGTGTCCAGGTGGAGATTATCTGATGCTCTTTATTCTGCAGGTGACTCTGAGTAAAGTTTAAAAGAGAAGGTATTGATTAGGTTTTCTATTCTACTATCACCACCTTATGCTGTTTACGTTAAAATCAACATCTCCTTGACCTCATGACAAGTTAGCCATGGTGCACATGTAGTTTTTTACAAAGAGACATTCCTGGAAAAAAGCAGGACCTATAAGGGGTTTCCCACTTAAGTACATAAACTTAATCTGAGAATCTTGTCCGATACCAATCTGACTTCTATTGAAAAGGGATGTCAAGTGACAATCCAACTTTTTGTAACTGACTACAAGGCTGAAAAGCTGCAGGTTCAAAGTCATTTTCCATAAAGTTAATTATCATCATGATGCCGGTAAGCTGGTAATGACAAGGAAAGTGAAAACAAGGCTAGTTTTATAGACTTAACTTAATTTTTTTCCAAAGATGAAATGCTGTATTCCATGGAAACACCAGTTAAATCAAAAGCTCTTGAATAGGACAAGACATGTTTGCATCAATGCTGGCAAGGGTTCAAGTCATGCCACAGAAGACAGGTTTCAGTGCAGTTAGTGTGCTTGAACTTGATCATGACACTTCTTCAAGCTCTGAAAACATAAAGAGGCCATTTGTTTGCTTTGTGTTCAAGTTTTAATTAAGATGGCTCAGCTAAATGTCTCTCTCTGTGTGTACATGCACTGCACTGAAGCAGCACAGGTTGAATAACACTGTCTTCAATCTCAGCTTGGTGTTGTAGCCCAGAATGGAACAATCAGAAGCTTCTAGCCTTACTTGGTTCGGTCAAGCTGGGTGATTTTACATGAGCCAGGCTGCTACGTGCCAACTAAATGAGCTGACAATTCCTGTTCTATCCTGCTGTCCCTGTTGACAGCTCCTGTACTACAATACACTGCTCTCTTCAGATACAGTTCCCACGGTACACTGATCAACCTGAGACACGCTGCATGTTTACTGGTATGAAAGCACCAGTGCGTGCCGATCTAAAAATCAGTTTAGCAAGCAAAGGGCCCTGATTAAATTACTTCCAGAGAACAAGGATGAAGATGTCTAAAAAAAAAAAAGGGAGAATTCAAAGGACCAGTAAAGCATTTATGCATAGGAAAGAATGCTTCTTTTGGTGTGTTATTGTGAAAACATTTCTAGACAAACCAGAATGACAAAGAAGATGTGAAAATGCCACAGAGGAAGTTGAGCCACACAAGGAAATGGATGTGGAGCACATCCTGGCCAACTAAGACAGACACATGACACTATAGACAGGCACTATAAAAGCTCTCTCAGCACTTAACACATTGTCCTTTAAGGCGACTGTGTTTTGGTCAACCTTTCTGTTTACTTCAGACCCAGTATGGACAGTTTTCAGTTTCTGAAGAGTCAGTAAACAGTGACGAATCAACTAATGTTTGCATAAAAAGTGATTAAATATTCTCAATATCTGATTCCTTTAAAAATGTTCCTCTTTAAATCCTATTCAAACTTGTGGTGTGATCTTGTTTCATGCAAAATATTTCCATGCTGTGGTTGCGCAACACTACTGCTGCTTTTTAGTGAGAACAGACAAAAGCTCAGATTATCTCTCATGTTAGCTTCATAGTGTATGTTGATTTATTTTACAGTATTTCAACAATAATGTTCAATATAGCTGCAATGTTACGGTCCATTAAAAATAAATTGTACACCCACAGCTGAAATATAGCTCATGAAATAAACTATGACCATAATTTGACCAGGTTTTTGTTTACTTTACTTGTTGCTAAAGCTTTGAAATTATAAACTAGTTTTTGAGCAGAACTGTACTGAACTGTATTTCTGCTTGAACCTTGTACCTTCTTTCTGCAAAATCCCCCCACCTCTGACCACTGGAGGGCAATCCCTGGCTTCAGAGCCCACAAGGGTTTGACTTTAGCTGTGAATCTCAGTTGATGACATTGAATAAAAGAAATGGTGTAAATGCTGGAATGAGAATGTGGTTAACTGATTGATTTGGAGTTTTTAAAATCCATATTTAATCTGTATTTTCTAATCAATATCAGCTTTAGAATGCAAGAAGAATGCTGTGCATGTAAAGGTGATAGAGTGAACACTCCTGTCAATGTAATTTGGTTAAGATATGTCAGCTGTAATTCTGGATTTTGCCTAAAAGTTAATTTCCTCCTTTCACATTGCACATGTTTAGGGAGTACATGAAACACATAATGATATATAGTGATAAATCTCACAGTTTTGGTCATCTGGTAAGTGGAGAGCACACATACACACATACATAAACAATTCGGCCACAGCAGTACAATTGTAATGTTAGCTCTTCATATGAACTTGGATAAAACAGATTGTCATATGTTTTAACAGACACAGTATAAAAAACTTGATCCTCCATTTTTGATCTCCTTTTTTTTGATCTCCATTTTTGATCTCTTTCACCTGTGAAGTGTTTTACACTTCACAGGTGCTGCAATAACTGTCATTTAGTTTATGACCTTTTCCATTTCAATAAATTTGGCTCCCAGTTGGAGCCCTGTTGGAGCTCCCAGTTGGAGCCAAATTGCACAGTCCGCGCAAATGTTCTTGCTACACATCCAGCTGGGAAGATGTTTTGAAGAGATGTGAGTATCTGCATTATTGTTGTGTCAAATTTCAAATCTTTGTGGGATCATATGATGTAATAAGTCTCGTGCTGTTATGACATTTTAAATGTGGGCACAGATGGAAGATGGCTAAACATGTTTTGTGGAGGCTTTACTTGCCTCTTACTCAGCACCCACGTACTCCTCATGAACACCTACAGTTATTGCCATGTGTCACCCATAAAGAGAAAAGCTCTTTGGCTTTATTTCACTTCTGAAGCAGGTTTGCAAACAGGTTTGTCAGATAAATCAGACCCACCTCATCTTTTAATCTTGATTCCATTCCAACTTATTTGAGACATTAGTTCTGATCCAGCACACCCTGAAACTGACCTTAGGGAAAATAAACTGTCACATAAAACATGACAATGATACATTGAAACACAGTTATTGGTGTTTTGCTACACAAAACCTAAAACCAGTCTAATCTGGATGGTTTAGCTGGGGAGAAGAGAAATACTCAGAATTAAGTTAGATTGTGATATAACTCCATCTGCATCTGTCTCAGTCTGCATTGGTTTCATAACAATGGCAAGAAAAAAATCTATGAAAAGAAGCAGATGTTTCTTGGTACAGGATGTATCTACTGTATCCACTGAAATCTGCCTCAAGATGTGTGATGTCCTGTGGATGGACAGAAAAATAAGCTGACCGGTGCAAAAACATAACCCTTTATGGGAGGTAATAAAGGATTCAACACATCCCCAGGTCTGCTTTTGACCACACATACACTTGTTCGTCAGTCCTTTACCTTTGCAAAGGTTCTAAGAGTGAAGAAAGCTTCAGTGTCAATGAACCAAGACCGATTTGGTGTTTAATGAGTAATAACTATGTGAATATGAATGATATTAGAAATGACGGCATAAGAAAATGTTTAATAGTAGTATCGCAACACTGATGAATGATAAGATTTCTTTATCTGAAAGTGAGAGTCGCATGACCTTGTCTCCTTAGCTCGCAGTTTGAGTGGGTAAAAGTCAACCATCTGTGGGAACGATTATAGTCTGTCTACCACCCACTAATCTCAGTTGTTTCAACTTGTTGCTGACGTAGGTTCTCTTGCAGGGACAGCTGCTCTGCCTGGCTTTTCGCAAGAGTGATTATCAATGTTATACTTTCTTTATTTACTTTGCAAAGACAAATCCTCAGTTAGTACAGCATGTCCAGAGGAGCCCTCAGGTTCACCACTTTACTCCAAGAACAGGTCAAGCAAAAGCAGAGACCAGAGACCGGACAGAGGCGCGAAGCACAGCGGTAGACTTGGGACTTGACACATAACTTATAAAAATAAAGACTTGACACTTGAATTAGACTTGTCTGCTGTGAGACTTTGACAGAACTAATACTGTGTCATTAATGAGCGGCTTCAAAAACTTGCACCTTGACAATTTATTTATGATAACTTGGACTTACAGATTGAAGTTAGGTCAAGTTATTAACAGGTCCAAGCCTGCCTCATACACATACAATATGTTATGCATGATGATGATGGTGATGATGAGGAAGAGGAGGAGGAGGAGGAGGAGGAGGAGGAGGAAGAACAGGAGGAGGAGGATAATGACGATGTTAAATATGATGACGATAATATAGTAAAAATGACAATGACATTAACAATTCTTTACAGCTGTTATGGTAAATAAATGAAATGATTATGTAAAAAGGATGAGAATTTAATGAACTTAATCTCACTCTCAAAAATGTGGATATTATCTATGGTATGAAGAGAAGCCATTAAGTATGAATGGCTTAAATTTTTAATAATTATAACCTTTATTTTAGTGTAGCAAAACTGACTTATATAATTATAATTACATTTTTGGGAAAGACCTTTTTCATGAATGGCTTGTCACTTTTATTACACTTGAGAATAATAATGACGATTTTTTAAAAAATTTTATTTTACTGTATTTGGTTTGTTATTGGGTTTTTTTGTATGTCTGGTAACGGTATTTTATTGAAAAGCACATTATTGTTACTATTAATAATTGCAGATTGTGTTATCCAGTTAGTCTACTTCAGTCTAAACTCATTTTTTAACAGTTTCATTATTATTATTATTATTATTATTATTATTATTATTATTATTATTATTATTTATAATTTGTTTGTTTGTTTAAATTGTAAACTTTCTAGAACAGGGTGGAAGAATTAGCTGTGACTTCAGAGGGTTAACAGTTACTGCAAAATGTGGATTCAGAGTTTTGTCCACAGTCAGTGTCCCATCTCTCTCTCCCCATGCTGTGAGGCATTTTTTCAGTTTCAAAGACAAGACACGAGTCTGTCCAATCAAAACTCTGGGTGGGTTTAAATGTCAGAGGCCTGTTCCTCTCCTGCTGCATCCCCGCTGCTCCCTGCCCTCCACTGTAGTCATTGTATGACTTTAAAGAGGTCACAGACACGCACCAAAAACAAGTCCTTATGGGAAAATGCGTCATTCCCTTCTGCTATGCATCACTCTATTTAGATTACTGGGCATGGATTAGAGGAGAATTGATTCAACAATCTGAGGAAAAACGGCAAAGAAGTTTTTATTCTTTGCTCTGATTTCTCTCCTTCACCCTACGTGCTGTTGAGCTTCATTTAGGGGTGGAAGTCATATGTGTGTGTGTTGGATGTAGTGTGGAAAATGAAGGATTTGCAGGGATTAGGTCTTGGCAATAGACTGATGGAGATAGAAGACTTGCTGTGGCACCAGTAGATACATGTAGATACATGATCAGCCCATAATCTTATAGGAGCTGGAAGGGTGTGGGGGTTCTGAAAGGGCTCTGCTTTGGTAATCATTTTTAAATCTCTGTTAGCAGAGAGCCTTAAGTGTTCGGTTGAAGGTTTTATTTGTTGTTATATTTTCAGAGAATATTGACTTCTTGTATATGAATAAATAATGCAACAAAGAGGCAGCTGTCATGTCACAAAAAAATCGGTATGTACATGTTCATGTACAGTATGTGTGTGTGCATGTGTGTGGAATTTTTTCTGTCTGAGATGGCTCACTAATCCTGACACACTGTTGGCAATTATGCAACAACAGGCGCTTTCATTCTGTAATTTGAATCAACAATCAGCAGTCGATGGGAACACAAATATGGGACTTGCTCCAAGTGAATTCACATGAAACAAGGAATTCCATCACTGAGAAAGTCAGAAGAAGGAGAAGAAGAGGACACATACATATACATAAGAATGCATGCTGTAATTGTAATACATTATAATGTTGTTTGTAAAAGTAATATAGCAGAACTATTACCAGTACCATTTTGGACTAATTATTCGAAAATCCCTTACACAGACATGCAAGTAGCAAAAATTTTCATTTTTGATGAGCCCTAAAAATTGAAATTTACATAAATAGTTGATAAAACCGATATGATTGGATTCAACATATCTCAATTATTCCATTATGAACAACCTTTGCTGTAGCATTTTGGATTAATTATTTTCAAAGTTGTTCATAAGATGTGTGCTTATAGTCCTGGAAGTGCCATTTTTATTAACTACTTATGTAAATGTGAATTTTTAGGGCTCATCAAAAATGAGAAATTTTGCCTGTAATATTTTGTCCCATATTTTATTTTCCCAAATCTGGTCAGCCTCAATATTCAGGTATAAACAAGGTTGGTTTCTGATGTGGTTGAGCACCATGTCATACAAAAGAACTTAGTTCTTTTGAAACATTCTGCATCCTTAAGACTTTGGATAAGATGGAAAGGTAGGGTGTTCTTTGAGTTAAAAAAAAAATGCAAAAGAAAGAAAAGATGAGACAAGCTAACTCAACTGATAAACTAGTTTGAATTTCCTGGGATAAAATGTAATTGTGATGTAATCATCAAATTGTAACTGCCATGTGAGCTTTCTGTTGCTATGTTCTTCTCAGGCATGAGTAATCACTGAGTTGATACTTTTCTGTGTTATGTAAACATGAATGGCAGAGGACATGTTACGCTTTAGGACTCAATCATGTGAATAAGTTCAAAATCCAGCAAATTTACACAAAGGGTCAGTTTGTTTTACATGCTTAACGCACACACACACGAACACACCACCTATGCTTAAAATTATTTATCAGCATATTATCAGCATCATTCCTAGAAAGTAATAAGTGAAAACAGTTTGTGCTTGCTGACATTTATTGCCTCATTAACTCACATTTAAGTTGGATATGTGTGTGTCAGTTGTGAAAATTCCAGGTGCAGAGCACAACCAAATACAAAATGTCTCGCTTGTTTGCCTGTCATCACTAAGTTGACCCTCATGTGCTTCATTTTACTGCCTATTTACATCACATTATGACTAACTGGGAAGAACCAGGTTTAAATGCTCTGTTACTTAACGCTACATTACACTGATCTTCATGTTATTAAACAGAACAAAGGTCTTGGTCTCTGTATGGTGACATTACCATTAAAAAATACACATTTTCTTGATTCTTTTGGCTTGTAACTGGCTAGATTAATGAAGGCTTACTCCCTTTAACAATAACAAAATGTATGTCATCTGGTTCTCTACCTCACTCGCTCATCTAGTTGTTACATAACTTGTCGTATCTGTTTCTTATTACTGAGTAAATAGAATCAAGATTAAATTTTTCCTTTTCTGCTTTCTTGTTTTCAGAACACTTTGACATTGTAGTTTGTCCCTGAGTTTGTTCACTTTAAGGAGACTATAAATATCACTCCACACACTTCATGCTACCAGAGACATGGGTGTGCACTGTAGATTACACGCACTCAGGCAACAGTGTGTGCTTGTCTGTATGCTTAAAGGGAGGTGAAACACAAGTTTTTGACGCATGATAACACGGATCCCGGAGGAATAAGCATTCCTTTTGTTTAGTGAGCAGACAATAGTGAAAAGTGTTCAATGGGGAAATGAAAAACAGGATCCTCCTGTCTTAGCTGGTCAGGACTAGAAGCATGTTGATGGCTGAACAAAGAAAGACAAAGCAGTTGTGTTTTTACTCTGTGTCCCACTGCCATTGTCCAGGCCTTAGGAGGTTCCTGCTCACCATACTAGCAATGGACTTTAACCTGGTTATTTGCCTTATGCGGCTTCTCAGGATAGGTAAGCTGTGTCAGTAAAGGCTTCATCCAACCCAGCCCTTCTGACTTGGTTGGAGTCAGGAGGCAACCCTGTTAATACCTTTTTCAGCATGCCCACTCTGGAAGTTGAAAAACTGCCATCACACAGAGGGGAGGGGGTGTGTGTCTGTGTGAGTGTATGTGTGTCTTTGAAAATGAATGGAAAGAAGTTAAAAGAGAACTCTGACAAACATATAAAAATTCTGCCAACGATCAAATGCTATGAGGTATATATAAATCTTGTTTTCAGCATAGCCATGACCTAATTGCTCTTGCTATTTATTTTGCACTTATTTACACAACACCACATGCTGACAGGAAGCTGCAGCCAGCCAGCCAAATGCAAATAAGGATGTGTGTGAGAGCAAATTAAAGTCACGGACAAAGCACAACGAGATCCGTTCCATTTCCAGTTTAACATAATCTTATTTGCTGTCATATGTCCTCAAAGACGAGCAGTCTGTGTGTTTATAAAGAGACACCAATGGGAACTTAAAGAACAGCTGTGTCCAAACTGAGGAAGACAAGGTCCAGGTCAGTTTAAATCAGGCCAAAAGGCAACTGAAGGAACAAAAATGAATCATAAGACATTGATGAAAACAAAAGGCCACTCATTTGTGTCCAAAGTGTGGAATTCTGTCTTGTGACATATATACAACTTTATGCATCAAAAGACTTCTTTATTGTTCTCTTCTGCTACCATAACAGCAATAAAAATCTATCTTCTATACATACAAGCATGCAGATTTTATTTCTTTTTTCCATGTGACGTGGTTATTTGATGAAGGTTTATTCCTTTGAACAATCCAGAGTCACGTCATCTTCCTCTCTACATCAGCCAATCACCTGATTGTAAGTGCTGATAATAGAAGTATATGTTCTTAGTTAGGTCACTGATCTCTGTTATGGATTTATATTGTTTCCAATGATCCTCCTCATTGTACCAGTGGAGTCAGATTTTCCAGTTACTCTCTGTTGGCAAAGTACAGTTTCTAAATTGCTGGGTGGTTCTCATCAAACAAATATCCACAGAATGGGTGTAGCCTAACTGTTGATCATTCTGGTGTTGTTTTAATTTGTGTGTACAGATGTGACTAATATTCAGAGTGGGTGTGAGGCTGCTTCTGACATTCCATTCACTTGAAACTGTGGTTATCAGCATTGATCCTACTTCTGCGCTCTATTGACCCTAAACTTTGACCTTTGTGGGTTCAAAACAAACTGCAGCATAATGCCTGGATTATAACATCTCAAAGAATATGAAGGTTATATGTGGATCCTGACTGCTTTATTATCTACGGAAGAGGATTAGGGCCACTTGAAAAAAAAGATTTCTGGGAATTCTGACTTCAATCTCAGAACTCTGACTCTTTTTTCCTTTTCAGAATTCTGACTTTAATCTCAGAATTTTGACTTTTTTCTCAGAATTCTGACTTTAATCTCAGAACTCTTCTCTTTTTTTTAAGTGGCCATAATCCTCTTCCATAATTATCTTCAAAATGCAAAAAAAAAAGTTATTGCATTTGTACTGAATTTTGTCTGTTTCCTTGATTCACATATGAAAATATATGAATGTGACAAATGCAAATGTTGTAATAACTACAAATAAATTTTAAAAACATCTGTTATATATGTTTTTATGCTCTAATTTATTTTGTATATTTTGTATTTCCATATTAAAATCATTATCAGCATTCACACTCTGTCCCCTATTTTTTACTATTTTATATTTATGCTATCTATTGCTGCAGTGATATGGTCAATTTCAAAATTAACTGGAGATTTTTTCCTGGAACAAAGTGCACTAGCAAAACTATTTGTGTGTCATAAAATGTAAAACTTTAAAGATGTGATTTCTTCCTCTCCTGTTGTTTCAGCACTAACAATTACACCGCAACTTGAAGGTGCGGTCATTCATTGTTTCATTTGTGAATGAAAGGGTAACCCCTGCAGATAAATCAGCAGGATCCACAAGGGGGGAGGGGAGACATGTCTGCGAATTTGCAGTCCTTAAAAGCTGGACATTCACTCAGGCTGCAAAGTATTCACACGATGCAAGTGTGAACTATTTGAACTCTGGTGTAAGAATGGTTTGTGACAGAACAATTTGTGACCAAGAATTTCAAAGCTAAGCTCATTTAAAAAAATAAAAACACCACAGGATCACCAGGAGTGTGAGAAACACACAAGCTACATGAATTTAGATACAAATTCTGGCCACCAATACAAGGAAGTCAAAAATGAAAAAGAAAAAAATTTATACTTTAATACTTAAATCTGGAAATCACACAAATTTCTAATAAACAATAAGATTAGTATGGCTAATTCCCATATTTACAGTAATCTTGCAAAATTGGGCTATAATATAAATACATTTCTGACAATGATTGTTTCTTGTTAAGACCAATTAAATCTTCATTTATGTCACTGCATTGCAAACTACAAAATACCAAAATACTCCACTCTGTCAGCTGTGGAATGTTCTGTTCTGTCAGCTGTTATGCTGCCTGCAAGAAACAATGGCAAAGCAACACTCAGTCAAAACTGTGTCACTGTGTCATACGTAATGGTGTGACCAATCACAGCACAGGTAAGCATGAGTGGCTGGAGAGAATCTAGCATTACTCCAGTCACACCAGAGAGAGCTCAACCAATCAGGAGGCTTCTAGGCAGTGCACAGCAAAAGCCTGCATGAAAATACCAAAGCATGTGAATGTGTGAGTGCGTAGCTGTGGATGTAAACATGTAAGCAGCTTGTGTTCTTTGCTTCCGCAGTAACGGTTTGGTTAGCACATGTGTTATCTGCAACTGATGAAAGCATGTGTGATCAGCTTCCCCTTGTGCATAAATGCATGTGAGAGTGAAAATTATATTTGTGTGTGTGTGTGTGTGTGTGTGTGTGTGTGTGTGTGTGTGTGTGTTTCTGCATGAAAGGTTAAAATTATTCACAGAACAGAAACAAAATTCAGTTTTTGATCACACCACATGCAGACACAGAGCAATATAAAATGTCAAAATCGGTTTTCAGATACTCTGAAATCCATCCTGTTCTCTCTTTTTTTTTTTTTATTATGATTGCCAATATATAAGCCACTGTCATTTCCTCTATATCATTTTATGTTCTGAGCACTTCCTATCAAAACATCTTCACAAACACCATCCATTTCACACCGCAGATTGAGGAGCCAGTACTGGTTTGAACTAGTATAATGTGTTACACAACAACAGAGAACATGCGCAGAGACGGTGCATGCACTGGATAGTAAAACCAGTGATGAATGTTTTGTGCTCAAGCTGTTTTTCTTGGTGATCCACATGCTAGTTTACATTAGATTACAGAAATGCCTGTGTTAATGTTTTAATAATATGTAAATGTAAAATATTGGCATGTATTTACACTAATTCCATAATGTAAGTGTGTAGTTATCTGATTAACATTTTAAAGCTGTGTTTGGCCAGAGGGCTATTGTGCAGTTCCATTCATGAGACCCTATTCCATGTTTTTCCTCTCCTTACATAACATGGATGTTTTTTTTCCTCCTCACTGCTCTCTCACTCCAAACAAGAACCACCTCGGTCAAGCCTGTTACTTTCTGGTGGTTGTCATAGCAACAGAGCAGCATCCTTCTCCATCCTTTGTCCGGTGTCTCCCCATCATTTGTGCTTCCCAGGCAGATGGTTTGGATTCTGAATGCAAATCAAAGTCTTAATTGAGCTCCCAAGGGAAGTGGGAGGAATGGGAAAAGGGATCTACATTTTGACTGAATGTTATTAGGTGCAATGTGGGAAACTCCCTACTTCCTACTTTTTGTTATATAAAGACCTTCAAAAATCTCAGTGTTATGTAAGAAAGACAAAAACAACCCAAATATGCAAACAATGACTCATTACCACTGTTCCATTGGTGTCAAATTTTGATAATGAAAATGCAGACAAAAGGGATTAATTTGGGTTAAATGGAATTTACTTCAATTCAGATTTCACCTTTTGCTAATGGTTTTACTACTTGTATGGCTGAAAACAACTGGCTCAGCTGTTGGGTTATTGTGTGGATTAGGTTAAAGTAGTAGAGAACATAGTGTCCCCACCTGCCTCTGTGAATCACACCCACTGTAATACAGCATTTGGATTAAAGGCCAGTTTCTTTCCACTGTAATTGTGTTTGTGGGGAGTTTCCTGTTATATTATTTTATTTATCTTATTTGCTGTAATGGACAACAGCTGCTTTAAAGAGAAAATAATACTGACCTACAAATCAAGAGCTTTTAAAAATAGTCACATTATAACTGATTGAATGATCAATTCATTGATCATTTATTTGCAGGAGTTAAAAGAATAAAATAAACATAAAAGTGGGAGCAAAATTATGAGAAAAGATGGATACCTTACATAAGTGATTCTCAGACTTTTTGAACCAGAGTGCAAGCTTCACCTGAATGCAATATCCTAATCAGCAGAAAATGTTACCTGGGGAAAGTTTCAGTTACCTGGGCTCGACCCCCAGCAAGCTGAGATGCAGAATGGAGATCAGAAGCAGGATTGCGCAGGCAAAACAAGACTTCATAGAGTTAGATAATTTAAAGAATAAAAAACTGTCCTTTGATTGACTCTGAGTGTTAAATTGTAGCATCTGGCCGGTGATGGTCTATGGATATGACACATGAATGCTGTCAAGCGAGCTTTGAAGCAACCTGAATAGGACCTAAATGTGGTTCCTTAGAAGGATGCAATAAATCTTGCATACCATGCACAAAACAAATGAGAAAGTACTTTGTCAGGTACAGAAAAAAAAGGAACTCTCTTGAAAACAATTAAAACTCACTCACTGCAATTCTTCGGTCATATGATGTGAAAGAGAAAGTAGAACATTGCAGTAACTAGAAAGATTGTGGGTAAACATGCAACAAAGATTCATATCTGACAATCAGATCAAAGATTACTTTTAGTCCAGTGTTCTAAGATGTCAAGGACAGTGAAAAGTGGAAAACATGGTGCACAATGGCTGCCAAAGCCAGGGATAGGTGGGAAAGAACACATCTGAGCAAATCAAAACATCTTCCTACCAACTCAAAAACAAGGCATCAACTATAAGAAAAAATCTGAGGAAAAACCTCACGCATGAGCGTGTGCTTTACTGAATTTGAGAAGTTTATAGTATGAATTTGAAAAATTTGACAAACATTAAAAAACATCTTCCTAGTGAAACTAATTTTAGTTTTTAATAACTTGCCACAGTAACAGAATTCTATAGATTTCAAGTGTTTTGATTTTCTGCAGAAATTTCCAGAATCATCACACCTATCAGAGTACAACTGTCGGTACATGTACCACAGTTTGAGAAATCATTGAAATAAAAACAAAGTCACAACAACATTATGAGAAGTTAAAACACAAGGAAAGACGCATATCTTTTATAAAGATGCATACTGTGATGCAAAAGGCAAGAGGCTTATCATAGCTATAAAGTGATCTCTAAAACCATATAATTACAAACAACCATGTATCATGCAATCACTTGTGCATAACTGCAGTGCAAGTTGAAGGTTGAAGAAGAAGGTTGGAGGTTGCAAAATTATTATTACTTTGCAGTTATGTAACAAGTATTTTTTTTTCTTTTTTTTTCTCAGGCTGTTTTGTATTAAATTCTGCATATCCTGGTATATCTTTAACTTTAAAGTCTGATATAGAAGACACCCTGACTTGGCAAAAACAAAGTTTGCAAGGCAAACAGTTTTAAGTAAAAAAACAAAAAACAAAAACACACACACCAAAACACAGAGTACGTGTCTGGGCTTCAGGCCAGCCGACATCCTTTGAAACAGGACAGAATATGTCCTCAGTGTTATGATTGGTCAACTTTTTCCTCACAAGCCAATCAGTGAGCTGTGGAGCAGCGTTGTAAGGGCAGTTGGGATTTAGGTAAAAGGTCTCCTTGCAAATTTGCTGCCCTTCCCCCAAGCTGAGTGAGAACACCGAAAGTAAATGTTTATGTGCTGTGAAATGGGGATGTTGTGTGCTTCCTGTGAAGGGTGGCTAAAACATCTCCATGTTACCTTGGAAAGCACACAAATAATTCCTTCACAGTGAAAACATCTGTTAAATTTGGACTACAAGCACTTTTTGACGATTAAAAAAGCTGAATTGGCACATTTGGTCACAGAATATGCTGACAAGTTACCCTGGTAAATAAGGGGTGCTTTAAAGTGCATTTTACAGTTACACACTTGCACAGAGTATGAGTAAATGTATATGTTTTCATGGATTGCCAGCACTATTGCCTCTCAAACTCTCAATCAGATTCTGTCCCTTGGTATTGTCCCTGTGATTTCATTCAAGGTCTCCAGTTGTAGAAGACATACTAAACCATGCCCTCCTCATGCCATGGTTTTAAAGTGCATGTGCCCCAAATTCTAAAGTGTAACAGAGATGTAAGTATGTCAACCTTGGAAGAAAAACTACTTCAGATGATCCAGAATTATTAAATGGATGTAAAAAGAACCTAGAAACACTCAAACATTCATTTTACTACGCTCAACTTTAACTATCGAATCAGCATATGGAAATCAGATTTGTTTAAATCCCATTTGACTCTGTTCTCTGCAGTCACGCAGCCACTAGGAGTGCTGTGTCAGAGCAGCACTTAACATGTATGACAAAGACTTTGTTTATGAAGCAGCACTTCTAGGAATACCGGTCTGAGGTGGGCAGAGTGCAGTAACGGTTTCGTGAGTACACCAGTTTGAGTTGCCCTCCCTGAGTCACTAAAACCAGCTCCAGATGTAAGATGCAATGTCTAGCACAATGAAATATCAGAATGGAGCTATTCAGTTTTGTTGAAAATACAATTATTTGAAGTATCTGTACTTTAAATCATCCTGAAATGATTTACTGTAGTCAACTAGAAAATGCAACATGTTCTTTTGATGATGTAATTATAATGTTGACAAGATAATTGGGCCCTTTTCTGACTGCTGGTTTTGAAAAGACCAAGTTTGATTATGTCTTCCTTGTTTTCAGTGTAGAGAGTCTGAGTGTGGATTTACTTGAACAGATTTATGATTCCTCTGTTTCACACTGAATCAGAGATGAGCTGAATCCTCAAGTGGAATCATGGTGCAGGCCTGTTGTATTACCTTCTTGGTTTTATCAATTCTCAAAACTCAAGAATCAGACAATCATGTTGTGATAAAATAAGCGTTTTAAATGTATCAATAAAAAACACCATGTTCAGTAGATGTTTTACCAAATCAGGTGCATTACAATATCGCAGTTAACAAAAGGATAAAACTCCTTCTTGAGGAAATCTACAAATGGCACATGAACATATCAACCACATCTGAACAACATACATCTGGGTACAGACATTTACAAAGTGTGCCATACAGGTTGACCCAGTGTCAAAATCTGAAGACAGACACTGCCATTTAAAAATAGACACTTCATAAATCAAAATTAGTAACACTGACGATTGGATGGTTGAAAAGGCAGGTCAACATATATTACAGTATATAAAGTAATCAGATTTATTAAGAAGTTACACATGCTGTTCAATCTTAGCAGCTCTAATCTGCAGTGTCCTTGTGCTTTAGTTCATTTTAGTCACCGACAGACAAAAAGGGGAAGCTAAATCATGACAAGGGCTATAAAACAGTGTTACAAATAGCCAATCCCTTCTAAAGACGAGGGAGAGAAGTATACCCTGCCATTACCGTGCCTTCAGTTATGACCACCTTGTCATGTTTAAGTTGACCAGCCAACTTTAAGCCATTAAAAATGCAGGTTAAAATCATCTCAGTAGGAAGAAAAAAAATACAGTACTAGTTTAAAGAAAAGATAAAGTCAGAGGGGGCAGTGGGAAGTCAGTCCAAGAGCTACAGATCTAATAATCCACTGGTTCATCTCCTTCTTCTCCGAGCAAACACGTGCGGATGAGGGCCTCGGTCACACCATATGGGTCGCAGTTGGCTGATGGACGGCGATCCTCAAAGTACCCCTTCTTGTCCTGGCCAACATTACGAGGAATGCGGATGCTGGCACCACGGTTAGCAACACCTGCAGAGAACTCGTTGATGTTTGAGGTTTCGTGGTGTCCAGTCAGACGGCGGGCATTGTCAAGCCCCCCTTTGGGGTCATAGGCACGAATGTGATAGCGGTGCCTCTTCCCAAGCTTCTCAATTGAATCTTCAATTGCTCTGGAAAGACAAAGTGGTCAGAAATGTTAAAATCATTCAGGAAGAACATGGCACTTCAGTACCAAAGCTGCAAAGTGACCTCATGACACCATGCTGGCACTCACTTTAATCCACCATCTTCCCTCATCTCTTTTGTGCTGAAATTTGTATGGCAGCCAGCACCATTCCAGTTACCAGGGATTGGCTTGGGGTCAAATGAGGCAATGACACCGAAATCCTCACAGACACGGTGTAGGATGAAACGTGCCACCCAGAGATGATCACCCATGTCGATGGCCTCACAAGGTCCAATCTGAAACTCCCACTGTACACACACAAGAAAGATTCAAGTTCATCATCAAGCCTGACATTTGTAACCACAAGGACATTTGTAGGACACAAACAGTCAGGCTTTTATTACCTGAGCAGGCATCACTTCTGCATTTGTGCCACAAATCTGCACTCCAGCATACAGACACGCTCTGTAATGGGCCTCCACTATATCTCTGCCATAAGCTTTGTCTGCTCCCACACCACAGTAGTATGGTCCTGCAACCAAAAGACAAACAAACTAAACAAAGTATTCACTAGTCAACTGATCCAAGATGCTCCTGAGCAGGTTTACAACATGTATTTACACTTTATTAGTTCCTTACCTTGTGGTCCAGGAAAACCATTAGATGGCCAGCCAAAAGGGTGTCCGTCTGTGCCAAGAATGGTGTACTCTTGTTCCATGCCAAACCAAGGATGGTGATCCTCCACCATCTGCATGATCTTCTTGCATGTAATTCGTAGGTTAGTTTCTATAGAGAGAGCAAGATTTAACAACAACAGTAGGTTTGCGTCAGATAAAGTGGACCAAATCAGAACATAATTTATAAAAAACAACACTTCATACAATTTCAAATTTTTTTTAGAACTTTGGTCATTTTGCAAAATCATTCTGATCAAAGCCAAACTGTCATTTCCTTCCAGCTCATTTTGATGCCAAATCTCTACAATAAACCAATTAATTTAAAGGTTACATTACTGACAGGTCTATCAAGTATGTATTAATTAATGAGACCACGTGTTCATGAGTCAGTGCATATGTGCATGTGAGTCATTGAATTTGCGAGTCTGAGCATGTGTTAAGCACACATTCAAACAAGTAAATGTGTGTGATGGTCCAAGTACATTTATTTTTTAACAATGTCAATGTAACATCCAAATACTGAAACTAAGAAACATTTGAACAATTTAAATATGATGAACCATCAAATTTTATGTCTTCAAATCCAGTCTGATTGGTTGTCTAGCAAAGTCAGCAAAACAGGATGGCTATGAAAAACACTCTAAAAATCATCATTTTTGTGATGATGAATGCTACTTTGATGCAAATATGAGGTTTCCTTCACCGTTTTCCCATTAAGGCATTTCCTCACCCAAATATAAACCCAATGACAACTAGCTCTGCCTACTTCCAAGCTAATCTTAGTTTTATGACATTTTGCCTTTTTTTTTTTTTCTTCAGCCTTTCTAAAACTTGGTCCTGGTGTTTTGTCTCCACAAATATGGAGACAAAGGATATGTGCATCTTCCAGTGTATTAGGCAATATAATCTCAGCAGATTGTGATGTGATCAAAGACAATATAATATCACACCCTCATGAGAACTATCAGTGTGGTGTTCACATTTCACTCACTCCTTATGTTATAGATACCCCTTTATTCATCAGTATGAATAGAAAACTCCACTATGATGTTTCAGCTCACTTTGGCTTTGTCTAATGTTGCACACCCATTTCTGAAATGAGCTGAAAATTATTCCATTGCATCCCAAATTAAAACTCAGACTGGGTTTAGGTGTTACCTGCAGGTTTCCGGTTGTACTTGAGCACCTCACACAGGACCAGTTTGTTGGGATCTTTGCGGAAAGGGTCACGAAACATGGCAGCAGGGATCAGATACATGTCACTGTTGGAGCCCTCAGACTGGTAGGTGCTGGATCCATCAAAGTTCCATTCAGGTAGATCTACAGAAGAAATACCATTGTGTTCAATATATCATCAAGGGAGACTCCAGGAAACGCGGATTTGTGGTTACACAATCATCCACTTACCTTCCACGCTTTTGGGCTCTGAATCCAGCGTCTTGGTTTTACATCTGAGCCCCTCTCCAGTCCCATCGATCCAGATGTACATAGCCTGGACTTTCTCCCCCTGAGAAAGATCCATATACTGCTTCTTCACAGCTTTACTCAAGCTGGCGCTGTCGGACGTGGCCATCTCTTATTTCCTACTATAACACACCTGGTGAAGAGAGGAGGAAGAAGAGCAGGCCTGAGATGAGCTCAGATCTGTGCGCTCGAACACGTTGCGTAATGCGCTATAGGGCGAACACAGCGCCATTGTTAACTCTTCCAGAAACGAGAAGGGATGAAACCTCGTGGAGGATGTAAAAAGATGGTACATTTCCAGTTTTTACCTTTCTACTTTAGCTACAAAACAAAGGGAAACCACGATCCACAACCCCTCCATCATCAGATAAGACCAAAATTAATCACCAAACTTAATTCACAAAATCTCCACCATTCATCGGATTATAACTCCTCGACAAAAATCAACGTGTCAAAAAGCACATCCTGTTGCCAGTCCTGTTCTTGTCGTCAAGGAGACTAGTTAGTGAACCAATATTACATCATTGGCTTCGTCGTCGCAAAGCCACCATAAAACAGCTTAAAAGCTCAAAAACCTCAATACAATCAAACATCAAATCAAAGTTAATCATAGGCAGAAACTAAAGCGAAACAGAGATCTGCGGTAAGTGGTGAAAGAGTTCTTTGTTTGCTGAAATGTTTAAAAAAAAAAAAAATCTACAATAGTACCGACATGTGCTCCTCGCTGTTATAACTTGAAAAGAAAAACAGAGATGAAAAAAAGAAGAAAAAGAAGACATTTACCTGGAGAGACGAGAAAATTGAAATAAAAACTAAAGGACTGACAGGTCCAAAGTGTTTCCTGGTGCTGTTTCTCTAGTGTTTCTCTCATTCTCCGACACTCAAACTGGGGGTTTCAGCCTCATTTATAATAGCAGAACTGGGACGGCGCGTCTTTGATTGGTCAGAGAAACGACAGCGTGTTTACTCCAAGATGATTGAAGGCACATTGCAGACAGGTCATTGGACGGAGCAAAAGCGAGCTGCAACGCCCCCTAGCTGGAACAGAGCCGCGTGTTCTTCAGTGTGACTCTCAGCGTCCTCATCCTTACAGGGAGACATGATCTGAGAAGGAAAACCAGACTGTGATGGAGGAAGACTAGCTCACTTTTGTTTTTTTTTGGAAGGCTGCTTCACTGTAAAATACTGATATTTTGTCACAGATCATCCTTTGCACAAATCCAGTGGGGAGTTTCCAGACCGAGACGCCACCGTGTGGTAGAATTCAATCAGTAAGATATCCAACTGGTTTTAATTGAGAGATTATGTAATTCCAGCAACAAAAGTCCTAGATGTCAGTACAATCCGGTTTTACACAGGATGTCCACGTGATCAAATTATATCGTTACAAATGCATCTGTATTGAGTTAATTTTCTTGTTTGATTTATTTCTGCAATCGAGGTCGTCTTTCTCTTCTCTTTCTTCTGCTCCTCCTCCTTCTTTTGTGGGTTGTCATTCAGGCCTATTCATCACCGTGAAGGCTCCAGTTTTCTGAGAATATTTATCGTCAGTTGAGGAAACTGAAACCACAAAGAGAGAAAGCACACCACAGTAAAAACAATGTTACATGAAGTAACAAGAAAAAGTAACAACATGAACTACCGGTATTTTATTACAAGATATGTGAGGCACATTCAGTGAGAAAGTAGGAACATGATGTACAACTGCAGGCATCTAAATCTAATTTCCCGCTTCAGCTACATTACTTGATTTTGGTACCATTTTATATACCAATGAGTGAACCACAGCTCATGTGAGCATGTATTGCATTGTTGTGAGAATTTGATGGAATTAGCTGGTAGTCAGTGTTACTAAATGAAGGAGCAGACACTGACAAAATCTAAAGTGTGAGTGGGTCAAATGGTTGAAGGTATCCAAACCTAATGTTCCAAAAGGAGTCTCTTTTTAGGTCCCATGGAAGGCCTCATAGGATTAAGGGTTGCTGCTGCAGGAAGATATGAAGAATCTGCTCTGCTACCCTTGGACAAAAAAAAAGCAGAAAGGTAAGTGCAGAAACATATAACACACCAGGTATATGCAGTGGAAAACACTGACACTGGGAACATCAGCGCATCAGAGAACTTCATGCTTTTAATCAGTTGAATGGCAGAAAAGCCAACAACTCATTTTGGGGAGCAGAGTGATACCAAAAACTTAAGTCCTCGCTACATTTGCAGGCAGACATCTGCATGCTAATCCCCTACCTCCTCTTCCTCATCTTTTCCCTGTACCAAACTTTGGACTTCCTAAGGGCACGAGGCAAGAAGACACCATGCTGCACCACATGAGACTGTGTTATGAGCTGAGCGGAACCTTTTAAACTTGCTGTTGTTAATAAACACACGGCATTTCGAAAGCACTGCAGAATATTGTTGCAGTGTTTCTTAGTAATGCTGTTATCAGAGACAGAAATGCATCACCACCATTGTCTGAAGCTGTATGCTTGCTTCTTATGAGTTTCCTCATTGGGAGTTTCCTGTGGGAATGTGATGCCCTGGATTCACTGCTAAGCAGGATTTGTGTCAGGTAGAGATCGTGACACAACATTGGTATTAATAATAATGAACTCCCCAATTTATAGAATCCATAATAATGGACTACATTCATTGGTATCCTTTATGAAAACATCTTCAGCTTTGTTCTTTTTGTTTGAACATATTCCAGCTTCCTCCTGCTACACATTTTTATATGAGGTAGACAAAAGCCGTTTCACCTATCTGTTAATTAAACCTAGGTGTTTTATCAGTGATACACTGACATTATGACACCATAAATTTGATTCCCTTTTAAGGAACCTTGTGTTATTATTATTATTTTTTTTTTTTTTTTTTTNTTTTTTTTTTTTTTTTTTTTCCATTTCAGGCAAGCATAAGTTAGCTGTGGGTCTGCAGCACCACCCAGTGGACCCACAGCTCCACAGCAGCAAGCGAGGAGGATGAAGGAGGCTCTGACTTTGTGTGGCTACACTAATGCTGAACCTCCTCTTACTGCAGAGATACCTGGAAGAATGAGAAGGTGATGTTCTCTTGATGTACACAGCAGATGAATTGTAGAGCAACAAAATCAGGCAGTTTTCATTGTGATACCTATTTTTTTTTCTTAAATCTATTTTTATTCTCTATAGAGCAAGTCAGTAAAGTGAAGTATATGTAAAGTGCAGTTGTAGCTTGCAACAAAAAAAAAAAAATAGTNGCCAATCTCAGATATAAATTGTACATATGTGGGAGTGAGGGTGGGGGGGTGGAGGGAGGTGCGATTAGTGAAATATTTCACCGTAGTTCCACATTGTGATATGGAATGACTCTTCACCACGAGTAGTACCTAGCTGACATTACATGATTCACCTGTGGTTATAAAACAGCCACCAGAAAAGACTCAGAAAAGCACTTTTAAAGCACTTTTGTTCCACAGCCACTAAAAGACCAACATATTTCCCTTGGCGCATATTTTCCTTCCATAAAAAATTGTTTTCATGTCATTGAATGGGATTATTAAATCAGACATCATAAAATATTAAGTCTGATAGGTTCTTTTCTTTACATGAATTTCAAGGATGTCATAAAGAACAACACCAGTGAGAACATTTCCATTAGCTGATAATGCCCATAGAGATATGAAATTGTACCTGGTGGTGGAAAAGCTACACAATGTGAATAACAATGGTCTTCAGAGGGTCTTGATGTAACTGTAATTTGACATAATTAAGACAAATAATACATCTGCTCAATTAAGATATTCAAATACTTTTTTCATCTTATGGTCTTTTAACCCCAAAGTAAAGGAAAACATATTGTTCAGTCCTATCTTTGAAACACACTTTCTCTAACGTCTAGTTTGTAGTATTTTAGTAAAATGTAAAAGTAACCATGAATGTGCAACTCCTCTAATACCATATCTTCCTAACTTCTTCAATAATAGTTCATCATCTAAAGCTTTTGATACAATAGATCATGAACTATTATTGAAGAAGTTAGGAAGATATGGTATTAGAGGAGTTGCACATTCGTGGTTATCAAGCTACTTAAAGAACAGATATCAGTACATTAAAATAGATGACACCGTTTCAGAACTACTACAGGTAAACTGCGGAGTTCCGCAGGGCTCAGTGTTAGGCACTAAGTTGTTTATTTTATATATGAATGATTTAAGTATGACGTCGGATTTGTTCAAATATATCTTATTTGCTGATGATACTAACTTATTTTATTCAGGAAAACATTTAGACAGTATGTTACACACAGTTGACAGAGAAATGGATAAAGTAAAAAACTGGTTTGATATTAATAAATTATCTTTGAACCTTGAAAAAACTAAATTTATGATATTTAGTAATCGAACGGTCAACATAAACGCTCAAATAAAAATAGGAAATATAGAAATTGAAAGAGTAAAGGAAACTAAATTTTTAGGGGTTATAATCGATGATAAATTGTGCTGGAAATCGCACATGACTCGTGGGATCTAAAGTGTCAAAATCAATAGCAATTCTATATAAAGCTAAAAATCTGTTGAATGATAACGCATTGCATATTCTGTACTATTCAGTTANTAAAGTGTCAAAATCAATAGCAATTCTATATAAAGCTAAAAATCTGTTGAATGATAACGCATTGCATATTCTGTACTATTCAGTTATTGCTCCGTACATAAATTACTGTGTAGCGATATGGGGAAATGCAAAAAAACCTCATATCGATCAAATTTTTGAGTTACAAAAGAGAGCAATAAGAGTTATCAGCAGAAGTAATTATCGAGAACCATCAAACCCACTTTTTGTTAAATTACAAATATTGAAATTTAATGATCTTGTAGATTATGCTATTGCTCAGTTAATGTATAAAGTGTATAATTGTCTATTACCAAAGAATATACAAAGTGCTTTTCAAAAGAGAGAGAGTTGCTATAATCTTAAAGGAAGTCCTATGTTTCGGAAAATTAAAGTAAGAACAGATTTGAAAAACAGATGTATTTCAGTTAAAGGGGTTAATTTATGGAATAAGCTTGAAGATGA